>JAQJVK010000012.1:23621147-24221147 GCA_035578135.1 Flexamia atlantica
TACGATGCCCTAATATACAACATATACAAGTTCATGGTCTTAAGAGGAAGTAATGTAATTAAAATTTAGTTCTAGTCCCTGCACAAAGAAATTAAATTATTTGTGAAGTGAAGCGGGGAAACTAATTTTGTATCAGCTAAATAATGTTTTTTATTATCACGACATAAGAGGAGATTCATATTTTTTGCTAATAATTGCTTCAGATAGTAAGCTGAAATGATTTCAAAACTGTTGATTGTCTTAATAATTATGATAGCCAAGCGGTAGCCAAAATAACTCAGATATAAAAAAAAAGTTTAGTCAAAAAAATTCTTCCCCCTTTTCGATTCAGATTTATTATTCCGAAATTTTTATTTATAAACTAATGGTCACGACCGCTCTTATTAACACAATTTTTTTACAAGGCTTCTGTTTTTTCACAACATTGAGATAGTAAGTAGTCACAATAGTAATGATTTGAAGGAATCCCTCTAATAAAACTCATTTGATAATTTTAATCAGAATATTTCACTTTCACTCCCTGCACTGTATAGGTTTCGTGAAGGATTAAAGTGAGTTGTGGGAAGGGGTAGGCCTAAGTCTGGTAGAGAGGGTAAACCAACTGTTGAATACACCAGACCGCTAACTTCTCTTGATCTTAAGTCAACTCTTGTGTACTTAAATGCGGAAAAGCAGTTCTATATTTAAAATGTACTAAAAAATAATAAAAGTCATGAGTGGTCTGATGGAGTTCGGTAAGAATATAATCTTACACTGTCAATGAAAACATTTATGTGGGCATATTTTATATATTTTTATCCTGAATGTTAACGATATAGTGGGTTTCTATAACTATTTGCAAATACTTTTCAAGAATGTACAACCCTTAATTTGTGGCCAATGATGGATTAACTGCCGGATGATGGATTATGATTCCTCCCGTTTTGAGGGATTTCCAAGGAAGGTGAAGATTTATTTGTCATTAGTTATTGTTCCGCTGGGAGCTAAATTCGCCGGGCCCCATTTCATTAAATCGCTGCTTAGGTTTGATGTTCTAGAGTTTTTTGAAATCTTATCCGTTAATTGTTTGGATAAGATTTAGCATGGTACACAAAAACATTACTTCACAATGTTTTCTAATGAATAAAAAATTGTTTAAATAGTGTGTAAATAAATAATTTTACTGTAACTAATGTTTTTGTATTAAGTTAGTTTGCAAAAATTACACCGAATCGTAACAAAGTAACAATTTATTTCAAATAGACTGTTACTTTTTTAAAAATTTACATTCAGTGATAAATAACTTCACCATAAATGTAAAGAACTTTATTTCAAAGAAGATAAATTATGGTAAATCTTAAATTTGCTGAAATGTTCTATATAAAAGGTATAATGAACGTTTTGAAATGTAATAAATTCGCTTACGGGCTGCAAAATTTTGGTATGTCTGTAATTTATACAGCTTAACCTCTGACTTCGAATTCCTTTATAGTTAGGACCCACTGAATCCATAGCATTGTCTTGAGTTAATGCATTCCGTCTGTCAGTACTGTATACTGTGTCTTGAATCAAACGTTACGTCTAATTGTATCCCTTCAGTCAGGGATTATTGGCCTTTGTTCAGTTGACTCCCTAAACAAATCCTTTAAAATGTCTGTTGTTCAAATCCTTGTAATTCTGTACTCTTTTTTGTTTTAGCGGATAGTGAAATAATGAAAATATTATTAGGCTAATATTGTGCCTAGACAGCTTTCTCCATTAACATAACCCCTAAAAATACGGAAATATTTAACGTTTACAAATATAAGAATTAAATTAAAGAAATGAAGGAATTATTTAATTTATAACCCTAAAAGAAAATGAACTCGGTTTTGAGTTTCTTTTAAACTTCAAACTGTGGAAACGTGTTCAAATTAACATTTACTAACTGAATTTCAGGAAAATATTTTTCATCACTCTGTATGCGAAAATTGCCCGTTACCGTACAGCTGAGATCTACGAAAACTCTCGATTTCCTTACGTCAAAACAAATAATGATCAGCAGCTTTTTCGGTACCCAAACATTTCATTCCCGTACCCAAACAAACCATTTCCGTACCAAAACAAAATTTTGCCGTACCCAAACAAACGAATTCCTTAATTTGACAGTTCAACCAGCTGACTTTATTAACTAAAATAGACAGTTCAGCCGTATTGTGTTTACTTGTAGAAAAATGACTAAATTATGAAATGTTGGCTCATTTTTTATAGGTTTGGTCATTTATTTGCATCGTGATGAAAAGTACTGTTCACAACTCGTCACAAAAGTACCATTTCGGGGCTCGATAGTGTTTTACTTGCTCGGCTTACGCCTCGCAAGTAAAACACTATCTTGCCCCGAAATGGGCTACTTTCGTGACTAGTAGTGAAATATACTATTAGTTTTCATATCTAGAAAATAATTTGAAGAGAGGCAAATTTCGATGAATAATTAGGAAAAGTACGGCTTTAATATTTAAGCCACACACTCAATTTATAGTAAATTGATTGTTAAATAAATTGCTAACGTAAATAACAATGACGATGCCACCGGGGAATTTGCTGATTCACGATGCGCTAATTATTTATTCATCTCGCTTTTGCATCATTATCTAAGCCTGGGATTTAGACTCGGAAGGCGAAGACTACGTTGAGCAAAGGCTTTTTAAGGTAATATTTGTCTTAAAAATAGATCCTAGATGTTTTCGAAAAATATGTAGTGGCAATGTCGTGGAATATCTCAGAAACTTTCATAAAAACCTAAATAACTGTCTAAAGGTAAAATTTCAAGTTATTACTTGTTTTTTGACTTTAAGTTAAGTGTTTAAATTATTGCCATAATCATTAATAAATTGACTTTATTCAAATTACTCTCCAATCCATTTGCCGTGAACTACATAAGTTATATGCAGCAAAAATAATGGATTTATACCTCTAAATACCACATTTTACGTTCAAATAAATAATAAAAATTATCTGTTGTCTAATGTTTCAATAAAATACTTAGGCCACAGAGAAGAATTGATTCTCCTTTGTGCTTAAGCCTATAAGCTTTATATGTAACAGTTAGTTAAAGTAACATGCCATTAAAAAAATGTTATTTGACTATGTGATACCAAATACTACGAAATATGTATCTTAAAAGGTCTGTTTACTTGGTATTATGTCAATTATTTGGGATCTGATAGTTTAAATTTTAATTACAATCCAATCATCTCAAAAATATCAAAAGGAAACGAGAGGGTCAACCTTAAATCCTAGGTCCCGGAAGGAATTTCTAGGAATCTATTCAAGGTAATAATAATATAATGAAGCAAAAGTTAAGATTTATCAATCTTAAAACTTTGTTAGCGATGTATACCAATTAATCACGATTTCGCCATACAATATAGATTTAATTTATCAGTGAAAGAAGTTCGACATCATCAATATTTTGAATTACATAACTGTTGATAATGGCTGGTGAATAGATGGGAAAATATATTCCGTTAACAAAATAAACTTCAGGACCCGTTTAATCATTCTCATTTTATACCCATGTAATTAGTCATTGCAAATTCGCACGTGCTTAGATCCCTCACGTTGCGCAGGGCATCAGAGCCCGGGATTTACTGTATTGTAATTGTTTTGCAGCCTGACAACGGATTCCTGTTCCCCTGGCACGTTGAGTATTTTGGACTGAGCAAGATAACAAGAGCGGGTTTCAACACATCAAATTCAAAACTTGAACTATATATTTTTTTAACAATACGCTTTTCACACTCTGTCAAATGAAGCTATCAAAACAACCAACAATGAAGCTATGAACACGAATAATATTACCCCATTGAAACTAATGATGGATCAGTAACGACGTGAAAATCAACAATAGTTTCATTCTATCAACAACATTGATTTTATATTTTTCGCAACACTACACTAGTAAGTAGCCGATTTCCGCTTCCGTTTCAGTGTGGGAAGTCGCCGTTTACAAAAGAGTACGGCAAATATCAGCTGTAGTGAGGTAACAAATCAGCTGGAGTGCGGTAAAGAGTTTTCATTGAGCATTTACCGCACGAGTGCGGTAAACGCTCAATGTTGCCAACTCAAGAAAAAATAGTATATCACACAATTTACATACACATTATACATAAACACAACATACACATTTTAACTATGACGACCATATCTCAATTGTAACTAAACTGGTTTCCCAGGTTGCAACTATGTACAGTTAATAGCGATAAGTTAATAAAGAGCAATATTATTTAATCAATTGTTGCCGTCTGTGTGACGATAAGACGTATTAGAAAGGCTTACTCGGTCGCTGGACAGCAGAGATAACGCTTTTTGTTATCTCCCCCGCACAGATAAATATAGTTTTGTTCGCATTTTCTCTCTTCAGTTTATTTAATACTTTATTAATCTTTTAACTTTCATAGAAGTGTAGTGTTTTTTACTTACCCTGTATATTTGTTGCTGGTAGTGTCGCGAAAACTATCGTACGCAACTCATCCGGGAAGGTGTCTACGTTGCTCGCATGAAATTCCCGCGCTCCGCAAGCGTCGCGCGTGAACTATCATGCTCGCACGTAAACACCTACTTCCCGCACTAGTTGCGTAATATACTATTACACAAATTCTTAGAGTGAAGCTGAAATAGGTAAATATTTCTTCTGCGTGGAACGTATTTCATACGTTGGAAAGATACTATCCGTTAATTAATAAGCCATATAACATTTTTCACTGGGAATGTTATCATATTACACGAGGTTTATTGAGCAAGGTTGAATTTCAGTAGTAGACATTGGTTATGCGTTACTTTTAATTAAATTCTCTCCTCTGAAGTAACATTATGTCCTGTGGTTGTAAAACAAACTGAAGAAAGTTAAAAAGCAACAATGGAAGTGATTAATCGGAGAGAATAGATTGAATTCTGATGAACGATGAACCATGAACATTAATTTTACTACATTACGTTTTTCTCAATATGTTTTCTGATTAACGCTAAGAATGAATCGGGAAAGCAAATCGAGATATTATTGTGTTCTATTTCGTGTAGTGTTTGTTGTTTGGACAATCAGAAAAAATAATTAAACTAGATCAAATGCAATCAAACAGTTTCATATAAAAACACAATTTTTCAAGTCTAAACTTTTTAGAATATTTCTCTTGTTATACTAGTCTTTGTGCCTTACTGCCTCAAAGTTAATTTTAAATTCATCACACACATCAGTAAGGTTTTTAAACTAATTTAACGTTTTAGAATGTTCGGTAGTCGCTGTGTGATTTAAATGAATAACATTGGTTTACCGAATAACTTCAATTTTTCGTCATGACATCTTCTATACATGGTTGTTTCGTTTTATAAACGACCTCTACTCAAAGGGTAGCCCAAAACATAAATTTGCAATCAGAGAAAAATATATTTTCTATGATTTATGACTGCATTGTCAATACCTAACCTATTATTTGAGATGAACAGTAACTACCTAAGTAATTTAATTAGCTGTATGTTGGTAGGTAATTTGCTGAATCAATAACCTGTGAAATCATTATTTCACTAGAACTATTAAAAAACTTTTTCGAAGTAATTAACTTAAAGGTCATTCCTTTGTAGGTGAATAATGAACTAATGGCAGTTAATTAGTGATTGACGAAACCAAGCGGACTAAATCGTCACTTTAATAATTTAATGTTACCGCTTTTGTTAACAAGCCCTGCAAGATTACGTAATTTTTTTCTAATTTCATCCTTCTTTCAAAAATTATATTTTTCATTAATTTTGATTTTTTTATATAAAAAAATTTATTTATTTTTATTGAATTTGGAACCCTTCAGGTACCTAGTTATTTAACCACGTTTACATAAATTCGTTTTCTGTACTTTCAAAATATACCGATATTCATTAGTTGTTCTGCAACTCATTGCAAAACTTGGTCATGATAACACCGAGACCACACCTGAAAGAACAACACAAAAGCGGGTCACAACTCTATTCTATAGCAAAATAGCTGGTAGCGTAGTTTAGAAGTTAACAATTGCTCGACACTTGGTAAAGAAGCAAATCTTGTTACAACTATTATTTGGGAACCTACTTCTTTTTATTGCATTTTTTATTGTACTTTTGATGAAACTAAGTCTTATAGTACCGGAACCGTAGTGTCGTCTGATTACACCGTTACCACATAATGTTTAAATTTTCCCAAGTTAATCTTTTACAGGTAATTTGAGTTGTTGGATTGTATTGGTATTTAGAGCCCGACATGATCCTAGTGTATACTTGACCTGTTAATGGTGAAGAAGTTGCTTGGCAAAGAAATCCAGGCTACGTCCATATTTATGAATATCTTTCTAGTTGATTATGTATAAAATTTATCGTTTGAGTTTTAAACTGTCTAAATACTATTATTTTAGTTTACTCTCGTCCCTAGTACGTCGCTCGTTTGATAGTAATGTGATGAACTGGTTAAACTAAAATAACTTTCGATCTGAAGGCTCCGACCACCATGAACATATAAATAAAACTTCCAGTCGTCAATTAATTACATTCACCTGAAATAAATAATTACATTAATTTCAGACCTGTATCGGATTAATTAAAAAGCGTAGTTTGTTTGATGTTTGTTCAAACACATCTTAAATGAAAACGGAAATAATTTATAATTTAACAGTGTTGTACAAAAAGTAAAGCTATTAGAAATTCAATAAAGATAAAGTAGAAATGGAGGTACGTGTGTCAACACCAAAGGACCGAAGGGCTGGGCAGCGACGAGATGCTCAAAGACCCAGCTTCCCTTTCATGAGCGAAGTGTTTAAATGAGCCGTTAAAATAACTCCAACTTCGAAAGCTTGGCTGTTTCACCAGCTTTTGGCTATTTATGTGATAATTTTCTTGTCGAATCTGGTTTCTGTTTCACTCACGTTATAAATTAAAAACATGTAATATCCCATCATCCATTTATATGGTCCCTACGACCATCCGTTCAACAATTTACTTTTAGCGAATTTTCCCTATAGGGAAGAAGCTATTACCGTAGGTCTCATGGTAAGACTTAAGCACCCATCATACAGTAACTTTTCATTTTGGTGCCCCCAGATACCAAACACACCATTTGTTCAAATTTGTAGGCATATATATATATGTATGTGTGTGTGTGTGTGTGTGTGTGTGTGTGTGTGTGTGTGTGTGTGTGTGTGTGTGTGTGTGTGTGTGTGTGTGTGTGTGTGTGTGTGTGTGTGTGCGAGTTTTTGTCTGTAGGCCTAAGCACAATAGCGCTCGCAAAAATGGTCCGATCGGAATTAAATTTGGCATAGGCGTGTAAAGTAGTAATTATTCGGATGAGTTCGAAAACCAGCCCGATTGGACCATTGGAAGGGGGGGTAAAGGGGGATAAACCTCCCCAAAAATGGGGTTTTTTGGGGTTTTCACATAGGAAAATAAAAATAATCCATTTTTTGTTAGCACCATTGAATTCAGCTCGGAAAAAACTATTTAGGAATTTGAATCATTGCTCTATGTCCATTGGTTACCGAAATATTGAAAGTGGTAAACACAGTTGTCCCAATGTTAACCTTACGGGAATTAAGTAAAATTCTGTATCTCGATTATTTCTCAACATATCTTCATAAAACTTGGTTTGTGGCTTCATCTAGATGAGATTTAATTTATTTAGTCTAAAATCCCCGAAATTTCCATTTGTGTGGCAAGAAACCTGCATTCTCATTCCCCATGTTATCCTTATGAGAAATAAAATAATGCTATATCTTCCTTATTTTTTGACATATCATGGTATTTGGCTTTTTGTGTTAAGATCTACTAAATATTTAATTAAAACCACCCAGTTTTAACGGAACTGTTGCAGCAAACCTGCATACCCATTCTCCATTTTATTGTTATGGAGCTTACAAAAACATGTCAAATCTCACTAAGTTGGATTGCAATACGTCCTTTTGCATTTGAAATTCAATGAGTATGCAGGGCTGCTGCAACAGGGGTATTTATTGATATGGTTCTAAGAAAAACCTTAAATACATAAAATACATGAGACTATGAAATAGGTTTGCATATTTTCTCTCTAAGACTTTAAAACATTTCGTAAACAACTTTTACTGTAGGAAGCAATAACAATAAAATGAGACATTATTCAAGAAAGGGGAATTCCAGTAATAATTCAGAAATGTATAAATAAGTAAATCAGATAGGCGGGTAATCCGCCTCCCCTTTGACCACATCAGTTATTTAAGCTGTTCAATTATTTCCAACTTTTGCGGGAACTTTTCAACACATGCCCATGACCGTTTGAAATGAATGAATATTCATAGAACAGTATTAAATTAGGTTGAGTATAGGCGAGGAATAATAATTATTGGAAATATTGGAAAAAGACGATTATTAATAAGTTGAACTATAATTTACCAACCGAAATTCCCATATAGTTCAATACTTCCGTTTTTCTACAGTTTTAAATTCTTAAACGGCGCCGGCGACATCGTCTAGTTTTGTTTTGGGAGGGACAGTAAACCAGCCAACAGTTCAAATATGTATTAGGTGTTTAATTTCAAAATTTAAAAGTTCTGTTTTTGAACAGTTGTGTTAGTTTTTATTAGTTATTTTTTATTAGTATTAGTTTTTATTAGTTATTTTCTTGTGTTATTTTTACTCTTTATAGTTAAATATAATTTTGATACTGTAAAACCTAATTCAATTAATGAAATCACTATTGTATGTAAATTATATAAACATTAACATAAGCTAAGGTAAAAGTTATTTTAATGCTTCATATTTATATTATAATAGTACTACAAACGCTAGCGAACTTGATTTTTTGCAAACTAAAAATAACTCAAATTTAGATGCAGATCTTTTTAGTTGATACCTGGGCAGTAAGGCCTATTTATCCTTAAAATTCTAAAAGGTAGGTGAAATTGAAACACAACGAAGGTTCTAAACGCGGACGACAAACGAAAGCGTGCGTTTGATGAATTTCATGTCACAAAACACTTCTCCGGAAACATGGGTTCGGCACAAACGGAGTGACGAAATGAATAAATGAAAAGCTTGGCTACAATAAACTGATGAATGAGGACCTCCTCACCATCTCAATAAATATTACATCGCGTTGTATCGTACTGAAACCTCTTCTGCATTTCCTAAAATAAATGTGTAATTATTGTCAGAGCCATTCAAATAACTCTAGGCCATGAAAATGAATATCAATATTATCTACCTCGGATAATTGATTTCATGCAGAGAGTTTATGTGTCTGACAGAGAGTCCTAAACAATTTTCAGTTTGTTCAACAGGTGGTTAACAACCCGTCTTTCCCCTTACAAACCTACTTGTTCCCTCATCTCAATAACTATTTTTGGGTGTTTCACTAGGTGTTAACTAGGTTTTGGTTGTTTGATTTTTTCATCAAAATGATAAAGATGATCTGGATAATACTCACAGGTTAGTAGGATGCTATAATCACAATTAATATTAATTTATAAAATCGCACATTAAAGAAAGATATAATTTAATCCATTTCAGGTAAATACAAATGTATGCGACCTATAACTCTGGAAGTGAAATTCAAGTATTGAGAAAGGCTAGAAGGGCCCAGGGGCAGGGGGTTAAGGGGGTGAGGGGGGTCTGTCTTTGCCGCTTTTGTGTTTCTGTGTTGTGTTCTAGTGGTGTGTGATCATGGTTAATGTTTGGTGATTATTAACGTTTTTGGAAACATTACTTAACGCTTACTTGTAAAGACAATCATAATAATATCATTCTACCAACGGTAGAACACAACGAAAACGCTTAGAAATTGTCCTTTCCTGAGGTACCAAAAAAAATAAGTTCACGGTGATGAATCACCACTAGCAAATCCCAAACTATACTGGATAAGTCTCTTGCAGAATGTAAGCAAACCTGACTGTACACATATTATGTCTGACTAGTCTGCTTAAGAAGCCATAGAGTATTTTGAAGCTAATATATGTTGTTTTTAGGAGTAAAATTGGGTGAGATAAAACTCTCATCCATTACAGCCCATCGATTAAAGGGATAAAAAAGTCAGTAATCTAATGGTAGCTGTTTTTGAGCTAATATAGGTTCAATGTTGTGTTCAAGTGTTGTGAAATTTAACAACGATTTTATTACTAGACTTTTAGGATTTTTTATTAGCTTTGCTCCCTATTTATCTTACTTTTACAAAGTTACCACCTCTGTAAAAACGTAAACAGTAATAATCGAGCTACCACTATTATATAAATAATGTGTTTAAACATTAACATCAGCTCGCATAAAATTATGACGGATGCTCTGATTCTGAAACAAACTAATTTTTAAACAATTTACCTCGCGTTTTATCTGAGATAAAAATAGGTTTAGTGCATAATCTTTCAAGAGAATCGGTTGGTTTAACGCTCATTTCCGCTTTCTCTAAAAGAAATACAAATGAGAATGGAGATGAATAAGAATAATATTAAGCATCAAACAAATCGGGCCCATAAAAATATTCAGTCCTACTAAATTGATATGTTAATAATGTTGTTGTGCTGAAATCACAAATAGACCGCTTGTTAATTCATATTTATCAATATAATATTATAAATAGAGTATATAAAGGGGCCAATTAAAAGGCTGTATTACAAAATAAATACTGTATGTATTTCTTTTATTAAAAATGCCAATTTTGTAAAGTTTAATTGATTTATTATTTTTTTAATAAGCTGAACAATATGAAATCAAACACCAAGATAACCAACTTCTACCCATGAAAATCTTTTAATGTAATTTCAGCTACAGTACCAATACTGTTTGCGAATGTTTAAGTATGTATTTGTATGGTTTTACCCTTGGAATAATCCTAGTTTTCATCCCCCAATAGTTTGTCAAAAATAAATCTCAAAAATATAAATTAAATACAAAATGGCCCGAATTCAGGTATACATCAACAATACATACATACATACATATATATATATATTTATATATATATATTTCTAGAATTAGTTCACAAATAAGGTAACTATAATAAATATGGAAAGAATTAACTGAGTTCCCTTAAAATGAATTTTAAGGGAACTCAGTTAATTGTTTCCATAAATAAATAAATAAATAAATAAATAAATAAATAAATAAATAAATAAATATATATATATTGAATATATAAATTCACGGTATATACATATATATATATATATATATATATATATATGACAAAGATGTCTGTATATATATATATATTTAAAAATAACATGAGTACCCTTTTGTTTTAAAAATAATTTTATTTCACTGACGCGTTTCGACTATAGTAGTCATTTTCAAAGTGCGACATGTTTTATATAACCTCTTATCAACTATAAATAAATATAATATTTTATACTTAAACACAGTAGTCAGCTGTCCGTTATTCTATTGTGGTGCAATTGGATTCTGTTTTATATTCATGATTTTATCAAATATGGAGTTCTTGTTTTCTATTAGCATGGTATTTAAAATATTATTTTTATCTTTTTTATGGTTTTCATAAATATGATATTCTTCGTGGATGTTCATTTTGTTGCCTTTCTGTACTATTTCAAGAATAAACATGTTATTTTCGTAATTTTTGTATTTGTGGTCTGTTTTTAATATGTGGTCGGCATATTATATATATTTAATTGTTCCATACCTTATAACCGAAATTTGTGTAGCACTATGTGTGAGTGTGTTGAAAGCACGATCCAGGAATGCATAATTCCGGAAGATAAATATTTTGAGCACCTATGAGATAGTATGTATAATTAAATAAGTATAAGCCAATTGTATATATATATATTTGGCCCATTCTGTATGTAAAAACATTTGATACTTGTAAAAATAATTCAGCAATAAAAGTAAAACATTTTAAAGTAAAACTGTTAAGTTAGAGCCAAAGTAAAGGTGAACAACTGTAATAAATAGTTATTCTGCGAAGATTAACTAGTTATTGCAGTTGTTTACTAACAGCAGCTGTTTAAACAACTGTTTAAGCAGCAGCTGTTTATTGCAGCTGTCTAATACACAGTCTCCAACATAACAGTTTTACAATCCAATGCCTGCATACTAGAATTTTTACCAGTGCTACCAACATCTGAAGAGGAATAGCCGTAATTATTGAATCGATTTTTACCCCCGTTTACTTTACTTCTGCTATGTCTTAAAACTGTTAAGGTTAGCGACAAGCTTAAAATAGATCTACAACTCTTCATTAATTGCAGTATATCGCTGTTAATTTTATTTCAGATAAACATTCCTTTTCATTTCATTCATTTTTGTTATTCGTTAAGACTGTAAAGACCGTCTCCTAATCGTTTTATTTAATACTTGGAGTACTTTTTGAGCTTGTACTCCGTATGAAAGTAAAAATATAAATTAAGTAAGTATGAATGGTGTTTGACTGTCGTACTTCTATGTTGTTTAATGCTTCCCTTCTCTCTTCATAACTCATTAAACATCCAAATCCCAAATCCCTTTCAGTTTCATTTAAGTTTTACAAACTTCTTATATTCATGACTTTACAAAGAAATAAACGTAAGAAGACTCAATTATCAGATTAGAAGGGAAAGCCACCCAAACAAAAACCAGCCTTTGGTCTGGAAGGCACGAGATCGATACTGTAATGGTGATAGCGTGAGGCGGCCGCTATCAGGGCTTATCAGTGGCTCATCAATCAGCATAATCTCTGCCAGCCTCGGCACCTGAGGCTCGACGCCTAGTGTGCCTCCGATCGTACACGAGCACCTGAGGCACGACGCTCAGTGTGTCTCCGACTGTACAGTAGGACCTGAGGCTCGACACCTAGTGTGCCTCCGACTGTACACTAGCACCTGAGGCTCGACGCCCAGTGTGCCTCCGACTGTACACTAGCACCTGAGGCTCGACGCCTATTGTGCCTCCGACTGTACACTAGCACCTGAGGCTCGATGCCTAGTGTGCCTCCGATCGTACACTAGCACCTGAGGCTCGACGCCTATTGTGCCTCCGACTGTACACTAGCACCTGAGGCTCGACGCCTCGTGTGCCTCCGACTGTACTCTAGCACCTGAGGCTCGACGCCCAGTGTGTCCCCGACTGTACACTAGCACCTGAGGCTCGACGCCTCGTGTGCCTCCGACTGTACTCTAGCACCTGAGGCTCGACGCCCAGCGTGTCCCCGACTGTACACTAGCACCTGAGGCTCGACGCCTCGTGTGCCTCCGACTGTACTCTAGCACCTGAGGCTCGACGCCCAGTGTGTCCCCGACTGTACTCTAGCACCTGAGGCTCGACGCCCAGTGTGTCTCCGACTGTACACTAGCACCTGAGGCTCGACGCCTCGTGTGCCTCCGACTGTACACTAGCACCTGAGGCTCGACGCCCAGTGTGCCCCCGACTGCAGGGGGTGACTGTTGAGAAACTGACATAGGTATCACACTCGTGCTTTAAAATAAATTATTATTGAGTTATTGAGTGCTAACTAGAAAAGCTTGTTTAGAATAACTTTATTAATGATTTAGGGGAATAATGTATGTGAAAATAAACCATTTAATTTATACACCTAAAATCCATTGGCCAGTAATGATTAAAAGACTTGTTAGGCAGACACCTGTAAAACTCCTTTCTTACTCTAACTTACAGGTAGTCCTGTATATTCGGATAGCATCGATATTAACACGCATAACATGCACTAAGCATAATCATTAGCATAAAGGCAGGCAATTACTCAGTCTAATACATAGATCATACAATCGCTGAACAATAACAAAACCAGATTTCTGGTTTAATAAAATCAATTAAATTTTTTTTTTACATTAGTATATTTAAATTTCAAATTTAGTTATTGTAATTGATTGATGTAGTTTGAGGTAGGTTTTATCGAAAATTTAGTTTTAAACACTTATAAAATGTAAAACTTGAATTGTTTTCTCAACACTTTAAATTACACATTAATGCTTATTATAATATGTATGAAAACTACAACATTTCATTTTTGACATACGAGCTGAATGTCAAGAAATTACCAATTCTACAAAGTGATTTTTCATACTTTAATACTTTATTTCAACTCACAAATATTACTACTACTGTTAGTAACCCGCTTCGCTGGGTTGAATAATCGTATGGAGGCCTAAATAGTAGCTCCAAAAGACGTAATTTGGAAGCAAGCATTAACGTCTAATGGAATGTAAAAATTCAATAAATTTTGATGTTTCTACATACATATATTTGAGAAAGCTGGGGGAAGGATATTTTGTGATAGCAGTCTTACTTTCCCATTCAAACAATACAGAACCGTAGGAAATTTAAACAGAAACTTTCACATTAAAACCAAGTTTTGTCCGAAAATGAAGTTATATAAAAATCACTGAACCATATAGTTATTGAAACATTATTAATTTATTTACTTTAAATATTTGAATAATTCATTAAAGTAGCAGTTGTTTAAAAGCGGTTGTTTAAAAGTGTTTAATTTCCGTAGAGAAGAGGAAGAGATAGGAAATCGCTCAACCTGACTACAGTTTAACCGCTAAAGTTTCCTCCAAAATTCTTCACTTCACTGACTATCTAATCAAGTGGAAATGTTTACTCTCAATTAACATAGCTCTATATGTAATGTGCTGACGAATTAATGTTTGCTCAAATAAAACGTACTAGTAATAAGTTTCTTTTCTGAAATTTAGTTCCCAAAACATTGTTTTTTTCAAGTTTTGTTGCATTCTTCTTGAAACACATACGATGCCTCATATACAACGTATACGTGAGCTGAAGCCCGTGGTAATAGGCCTACTTTATTTGTCTGTGTTTGTTACCTTTTAAACTATTGTACGCGTGATATGTTTTACAGAGATTATATTAGACATCACCGTGCTAACTCGGAGGCAAATGTACCTGAAACTATCAGCGCACAAAATGGGGCGGGTGAGGGAGGTGCTTCAAGACAAATTATTTATGATTATTATTATTTGATTTGGTAGTAAATCAACTATATGAAAATATGATAAAGTAAACACAAATTTACAAGTGAAAGGCCCCGAAAAAGTAAAAAAAGTGTCGACAGTATAAAAAAAGAATTTCATTTAGTCATTTCAGCTGATGTTTAGCAGACAATTTGATGGATTTACAGTTTTTACCGCCCGCCTTATTTCGTGCAGTCTACTATTATGACACATTCAAGTTTTGAAAATGTGATGGGGATTAATTAATTAATTTTTTTGTTTTGGTGATCTATACATTTTTTACTTTCACTTTGCCTACCATAGCGGTATTATTGTTTGTTTGAATGCAGCAGTGTGATTTTTATGAACAGTGTAATTAGATGGAACTTAAATGTCTTGACAGCTTCCTAAACATATTTTATATTTAATTAGTCAAATAAATAAATTAGCCAGTTGAATAAATTAAATAAATTTAGTCAAATTTATTCTGTGTGCATAACTGTTTAAACAGAGAAAGATATTTACGAAACCAATATTATACACGAACTTGAACTTAACTTTATTCCAAAATAAATATAAATATTAAGCTCATGGTCCTAAGGAAAAGTAATGTAATTAATGTTAAATTCTAGTCCAGCGCACTTTCACTGTCCCTCAACAAAGAAATTAAATTATTTGTGAAGTGAAGCGGTAAACATTTTGTATTAACTAAATAATGTTTTTACTATAACGACATAAAAGGAGATTGTTATTCTTTTGGCTGATGATGGCTTCAGGTAGTAAGCCGAAATAAACAATTTAAAAACTGTTCATTCTTTTAATTATTATCTTAGCCAAATAGCAGCCAAAGCAACTCAGACATAAAAGGATATTACTTCATAAACTTTTTCACCTTCTTCGATTTTGATTTATTTTTCTTAAATTTTTATTCATAGCCTGATGATGATCACGACAGCTTTTATTAACTCAAGTCTTTTCAGAAGGCTTCTGTTTTCTCACAACGATGAGGTAGTAAGTAGTCACAGTACTAATGATTTGAAGGAAACACTGATAAAATTGTTTTGGGAATTTTAATCAGAATAATTCACTTTCACTCCCTGCAGTGTATAGGTTTCGTGAAGGATTAAAGTGAATTGTGGGAAGGGGTAGGCCTACGTGTGGTAGAGAGGGTAAACCAACTGTTGAATACACCAGACCGCTAACTTCTCTTGATCTTAAGTCAACTCTTGTGTACTTTGCCACGTGGAAAAGCTGTTTTATGTCTATAATGTACTAAAACCTAATAAAATTCAAGAGAGGTTTGATGGAGTTGGTAAAAATGTTCTCTTACACATTGTTAATGAAAACATTTATATGGGCATGTTTTATATATTTTCATCCTGAATGTTAATGACATAGTTGGTTTCTATAACTATTTGCAAATACTTTTCGGGAGTATACAACTCTTAATTTGTGGCCAATGATGGATTAACTGCCGGATGATGGATTATGATTCCTCCGGTTTTAAGGGATTTCCAAGGAAGGTGAAGATTTATTTGTCATTAGTTATCGTTCCGCTGGAAGCTAAATTCGCCGTGCCCCATTTCATTTAATCGCTATTTAGGTTTGATGTTCTAGAGTTTAAACGTTTTGAATTATTATTTGATATTTTTTCAAAGATTTATATCTATGGTACATAAAAACATTATTTGAAAACGTTTTCTAATGAATAAAACAATAGTTGTTTGAGTAGTATGTAAATAAATAATTTAACTTTAACTAATATTGTCGTATTAAGTTAGTTTACAAAAACTACACCAAATTTTAACAAAGTAAACATTGTTTTCAAAATAACTGTTACTTGGCTTTCCAATTTACATTCAGTGATCATAATACTAATGTCACCATAAATATAAAGAACCTTATTTTAAAGAAGATAAATTGTGGTAAATCTTATATTTGCTGAATGTTCGACATACTATAATATAATGAAAGTTTTGAAATGTAATAAACGGTTTGCAGGAATTCGCTTGCGTTCTGTAAAATTTTGGTATGTCTAATTTATAGCGCTTAACCACTGACTACGAATCCCTTTATAGTTAGGACCCACTCACTAAATCTATAGCATTGTCTTGAGTTAATTCATTCATTCCGTCTCTCAGTACTGTACACTGTGTCTTGAATCAAACGTTATCGTATCGGATCCCTTCAGTCAGGGATTGGCCGTTGTTCAGTTTACTCCCTAAAAATATAAATCCTTTAAAATGTCTGGTGTTAAATTCGTAATATTTTACTATTATTTTTTATTTTAGTGGATAGTGAAATAATGAAAACTAGTGGCTTGTAGGGGCAAAAGCCCCTATAAATAAAATACAAATGCTTAATAAAATATATATTTAATGTTTCCTTCACACTCACAACTTGGTAACTGTTTGGCGGAATTAAATGAGTAAAGTGAAATGTTAATTATACTTTGACATTTGCTAGTGCGTATCAGAATTTTAAGAAAGGGCGTTAGCCTACTTCAGTAGTAAACGGCTAAATTTTTGAAACAATGGCGCTATAGATGTCGTTCTCAAAACGACTCAGTTCACATTGTTTACAATTATTAAACATATGGACATGGTTTAAAACAATTCTTAAGGTTAACCACAGACTGTGAAACTTAATTTATTTGCCAAAGAAAGTCGTGACATTTAACTCAAAAATGTAAACAAATGTCTATAGCCTCCACCTAGTTCAAAAGAATATTATATTGGACAGTTAAAGGGTACTTGTTATGGAATTCTCCGTTTGAGGCTACATTGTACACACTAAGCGAATAAATAAGGATTAAATCAGAAAATGGTCTCCCATTAACGACTCCACACTCCACGTTGGAGCCTCTGGTACCCTACGTTCAACACTTTGTTATGGTTGTCCGTGAATAAATACTGCTTTGTCTTGGTAGATTCAAGATTGAATATACTTTTGATTGGCCAAATTTAAAGGTGAACCTTTTTGGTGGAATCAAATTTAAAGCTGATGTTACACTCAGCTGATCTACACTGTTAGACGTTTTTAGATTACAATGATTTTAAATGGCAAATATTGAACGTAATATCTAATTTCTTGATAAAATTAAAGACATTCTTGTATTTTTCCTGAGTCCCTGGCACCAAGACCTTCTATTTGAGCCCTTTCCGTAAAATTTCGCCTACATAATATATTTATATCGATCATTTGGCATTAAATCGGCATCGTTATCTTGCAAGTGCAATTCCTGTGACTTGCCAAATGCCCATAATTTCGGCGCAAAAATTTCGCCTACATAATATATTTATATCGATCATTTGGCATTAAATCGGCATCGTTATGACGTAAAAGAAACACCTAACTCTTTATAATTTTATATTGTAAATATATACTCAAACGCGTAATTATAAAGTCTGAAATCTTAAAATTAAAATATTTATTTGTTATAGTACATTGAACAAAGTTAGCTGCCTTTTGAAAAAAACCCATATGTCAACATCTATCATATGGCTTTGAATCAAGCATCAGCACCACATGTTTGAATGTCAACAAAACAGACGTTTTTAGATCCCAATGCTTTTTAAATGGCAGTTATTTTACGTTATTTCTCGTTTTCTGGTGAATTTCAAGCAATTTCAGTATTTTTCCCGCCATCTCGGAATAGAGACCTTTAATTTGAGCCCTCTCCCATCTTTCTACGACTTACCAGACGTTCACAATTTTGACGCAAAGAATCGCCTTACGAAATTAAATATATGATATTCGGCAAAAACTGTACATAGACTGTTTTTAGATTAATCTAACCCCTAAATATAGAGAAATCTACAACACTTGCGCATTTTACACTTAAATTAAAGAAATGAGGGAACTATTTAATTTACAACCCTAAAAGAAAACAAAATCGGTTTTAAGGATTTTCTTTTAAACTTAGAACTGTGGAAACGCATCCAAGTAACAAGTACTAACTGAATTTTAGGAAGTTAGTTTAGGTGTCAAATCTAAAAAATAAAGGGAGGCGAATTTCGTTGAATAATTAAAAAAGTACGGTTTTAACAATTTAGCCACACCCTCAGTATATAGTAAATTAATTGTTAAATTGCTAACGTAAATAACTTTGTCGATGCCACCGGGGAATTCACTGATTCACGCTGCGCTAATTATTTATTCATCTCGCTTTTGCATCATTATCTCAGCCTGGGATTCAGCCTCGAAAGGGGAAGACTACGTTGAGCAAAGGCTTTGCGTGACGAATGGCAGCTCTTTTCTACCCTAGGGAGGGAAAGAGTTAGCTAACGTTGAGGACGTCAGTTGTTCGTTTAAAAACTGCAAACATGTGTAAGTCAGCGTCGATGGTGAGCTATCGATTGCATTGAGAGTGGTTATTGATTATTATTATTAATTGCATTTCATTGCTGCATTGTTGTCGGTTTCATCTTTCATCCTACCAATGGATTATTAAATGCGTTCGATACATCGATATTTGTACATTGTTGTCAATTTAACCTAATACAAATGAAACAGACAATCAGCTGATTTTTTTGAATAGCAAGAACAAGATGGAAGCATCTTTGAGAGATATCTTTTAAGGTAATAGATTGGTTTTCTTAAGTATTAGCGTGTTGTGTTGAGCGATATAACGAAAAATATAGCTCATTACAAGGGTCAAGAGGCTGAATAAATATTTAATTTTGCCTCAGTGAGAAGATAAGCTGAGCGATAACGATGTTAGCGGTAAGTATGATTCATGATACGAAACAGTAGATAAATCATTGTTGCAATCGATATTACACAGATTTCGATACATCAATCGTTATCATCAGCTGACATAACATCAAAACAATTGACAGATAATCAGCTGATTTTAAAATGCAAGAACAAAATGGAAACAACTCTTTCGTCAAAAAAACCTTTGTTTTTAAGTAGTTAGCTCAATATTTTATGCAGTATGACGAAAAATATAGTTCATAACACGGTCTAAAGTGGCTTTTCATTACTCGCTCAAATTACGACCTCGCCTAGTGCCTCGGTCGTAAACCTTGAGCTCGTACGAAAAGTGTCACTTTCGCCCCTTGTAATGAAATATACTATTTGGGATATTCTATCTCAAAAATAGAGCCTAGATATTTTAGAACAAAAGTGTAGTGGTAATGTCGTGGAATGTCTTAAAAACTTTTATAAAAATCTAAATAACTGTCCAAAGGTAACAATTCAAGTTATTGCTTGTTATTGACTTTTAGGTAAGTGTTTAAATTCTTGCCATAATCATTAATAAATTGATTCTATCCAATTTACTCTCCAATACATTTACCGTGATTAACATGAGTTATAAGCAGCAAAAATAGTGGATTTCCGCATGTAAATACATTTTCTTACTTTCAAACTAAGAACAAAAAAATATCTGATGTCTAATGTTCCCAACCAAATACTTAAGCCTATAGGCATTATTTAATGTAAAAGTTACTTAAATTAACGTGACATTAAAAAATTTTTATTCGACTTATGTGATATAAAACACTACGAAATATGTATTTTAAAAGGTTTTACTTGGTATTATACCTAATTATTTGGGATTTGATAGTTTAAAATTTTAAATTAAAATCTAATTATCTCAATAATATTAAAAGGAAATGAAAGGGTTAGCCTTAAATCGTAGGTTCCGGAAAGAACTTCTCCGAACCTACCTAAGGTGCTATTAATATAATAAAGCAAAAGTTAAGCTTTATCAATCTTGAAACTTTGTTAGCGATGTATAAAAATTAATCACCGATTTCGCTTTACAGTGCCCACTATAATGGAATTACTGAGTGTATGTGTTTTATCAAACTACTTTCAGGTGGAGAATAACTTTTATGAACAAAATACTGGCTTGGCAATGGGGGGAGTTTTGAGCCCAATTTTGAGCAATCTGTTTATGGACGATTTTGAGGAGAAAGTGCTTGAAAAAACGGCAATAAAACCCTGCCTATGGTTGCGCTACGTGGATGATATTTTCTGTATCTGGGAAGGAACCATGGTAGAACTGTCATCATTGAAAGACGATCTGAATGCAGAGTGTGAATCAATAAAATTCACTCTGGAAGTGGAAAATGAAAATAAGTTACCGTTTCTTGATGTCATGGTTGATAAAACTCCTGGGGGCTGGTCACCTCTGTCTACAGAAAACCCACTGCTACAGGTCAATATTTGAATTTTAATTCTAGTCACCCTAATCATGTTAAGCTTGGGGTAGCAGTGGGGCTCATAAAAAGAGCAAAAAAGATCTGTAGCGATGATGCACTTTTTGACAAAGAACTTCTTTATTTGAGGTCATGTTTAAAAAACAGCGGTTATCCCGAAAGTGTTATTAACAGAGCTGTAATTAAAGCCTCTCAGGTACGAGAAGAACCAACATCCACTCCTGATAAGCCAAAACCAGTCACTACTATTTGTATTCCCTGTGTTAAGATTTTTTTAGAGAAAATAAGACGCATAAATCACAAACACAACATAAGAACAGTTTTTAAATCCAGTGTAACTATAAGAAACAAAGTTGTAAAAGGTAAACCTGAAAACAAAGAACAAAAACAAAAATATGTAGTATATAAAGTTCCTTGTTCTTGTGATCGAAATCATATTGGACAGACCTCTAGGCCCGTAGGAAAAAGGTTAGATGAGCACAAAAGAAAGGTTAAGAACAAAGAACATTATGGATCGAGATTATGTGAGCATATCTTCGAAACAGGGCATAACATTAGGTTGGATAAATCATGCATTCTTTATAAAGAGCCAAACTGGAAAAAGAGAAATTTATCACAGTCCCTTTTTATTGCTGTAGAATCAGCACCCTTGTCCAGACCTTCCATAGAAATAAATCCGGCCTATTTAAAATTAGTCGAGTCTGAAATAAAAGAAGCAACCGATAGGAGTCGAGCTGTGACGTTATCAGTGGAGGGAAATGATAACAATGTACCCCCGCCCCCTTCCCCTACAGCAAGGTCAACACCACCTGCAGTCCGAGTTAGACGTTCGAGCCGGATCCGTGACCGACCATCTCGTCGTGGTAAATAATAAAAAACTTGATAACGCGAGACGTGTTTTCGTTGTCTCGCGAAACGTCGTTTTAATAGCTTGTGAAGTTCGCCATTTGTGTGTTTGTGTTATGTGTAAAATACCCCCGTTGCAGCAGACCTGCATACTCAGCGAATTTTAAATGCAAAACAACATATTTCAATCCAACATAGCGAAATTTGACATGTTTTGGTAAGCTCCATAAGAATAACATGGGGAATGAGTATGCAGGTTTGCTGCTACGGGTATATTAAAACTGGGTGGTTTTAACTCAATATTTGGTAGATCTGAACTAGAAGAAGCCATTTACCAAGTTTTATCAAGATATGTTGAGAAACAAGCGAGATATAGAATTTTACTTATTTCCCATAAGGTTAACATTGGGACAACGTACTGTGTTTACCACTTTCAATATCTCGGTAACCAATGGACATAGAGCAGTGATTCAAAATACCAAATTGTTTGTTTTTTGAGCTGAATTCAATGGTGCTAACAAAAATTTGATAAATTTTATT
Organism: Flexamia atlantica; assembly: GCA_035578135.1. Classification (NCBI taxonomy): domain Eukaryota; kingdom Metazoa; phylum Arthropoda; class Insecta; order Hemiptera; family Cicadellidae; genus Flexamia; species Flexamia atlantica. Next base: position 23,643,601 of record JAQJVK010000012.1, read on the forward strand.
TTCCTATGTAAAAAACTCAAAAAACCCATTTTTGGGGGGGTTTATCCCCCTTTACCCCCTCTTCCGGTGGTCTGATCGGGCTAGTTTACGAACTCGTCCGAGGGATTACCACTTTACATGTCTGTACCAAATTTCATTAAGATCGGACCATTTATATATATATATATATATATAAATTCGAACGAATGGTGTTTTCTGCTTCTGGTAGCCCCAAAACGAAAAGTTAACATGGTCTCGGGCTTAGGTCTTACCATGAGACCTACGGTAATAGCTTCTTCCCTATAGGGGAAATTCGCTAAAACTTGTGTGAATGTAGTGTGAATAAACAAGATTGACAAGAACTTCAAGCTGAACAAAAAATGGTGAGTGCTGCCCAATAAATAAAAAAGCCAGAAAAAAGATGAATATTTAATTTATTAGTGAAAGAAGTTCGACATTATTAATATTTTAAATTACAACTCTGGTGATAATGGCTGGTGAACAGATTGGGAAATATATTCCGTTAAAAAAATATACTTTAAGACCCGTTTAATTATTCTCATTTTATACCCATGTAATTAGTCATTGCAAATTCGCATGTGCTTAAATCCCTCACGTAGGGTCTCAGAGCCCGGGATTTAGGGCCTACTGTATAGTAATTGTTTTACAACCTGGCAGCAGATTCCTGTTCTCCTGGCAGGTTGAGTATTTCGGACTGAGATGATAACTAGAGGGGGTTTCATCACATCAAACTCAAAACTTGAACTATATATATTTTTTAATAAATCGCTTTACACACTCTGTCAAATGAAGCTATCAAAACCTTTTATGAACACCAACAATATTAACTCATGGAAATTAATGATATGTCAGTAACGAAATGAAAATTAACAACAGTTTCATTCTATCAACAAAATTGATGGTAACGAAATGTTATACAAATTCTTAGGGTGAAGCTGAAATAGGTAAATATTACTTCAGCGTGGAACGTGTTTTAAACGTTGGAAAGATACCATCCGTTAATTAATAAGCCATATCCTTTTTAACTGAGAATGTTATCATATTACACGAGGTTTATTAAGCAAGGTTAAATTTCAGTCGCAGACTCTGGTTACGCGTTACTTTTAATTAAATTCTCTCCTCTGAAGTAACATTATATCCTGTGGTTGTAAAACAAACTGAAGAAGGTTAAAAAGCAACGTTGAAAGTGATTAATCAGAGAAGAGAGATTGAATTCTGATGAACGTTGAACCATAAACATTAATATTTTACTCATTTACTCCATTACGTTTTTATCATTAAGGTTTTTGATTAACTCTAAAAATGAATTGGAAAAGCAAATTGAGATATTATGGTGTTCGTTTTTGAGTCGTGTCTTAAATTAAATGTTTTGTTGTTTGGACAATCAGAAAAAAATAATGAAACTAGATAGAATGTAATCAAACAGTTTCATATAAAAACACAATTGTTAAAAATTTAATAATTATTTAATTTAGAATATTTCACTTGTTACACTTGTCTTTGTAGCTTACTGCCTCAAAGTGAATTTCAAGTTCACCACACACATCAATAAGGTTTTACAACTAATTTAATGATTTAGAATGTTTGGTAGTTGCTGTGTGATTTATTAAATAAATATCATTGATTTACCGAATAACTTCACTTTTTCGTCATAACATTTTCCATACATGGTGTTTTCGTTTTATAAATGGCTACTGCTCAAAGGGGAGCCCAAAATATAAATTTTCAATTATAAAAAATATCTTTTCTATGACTGAATTATCAATACCTATTCAGTTATTTGAGATGAACAGTAACTACCTAAGTCATTTCAATTAGCTGTATGCTGGTAGGTAATTTGCTGAATCAATAGTCTTTAAATCATAATTTCACTAGAACTATTAGAAAACCTTTGTGAAGTAATTAATTAACCTAATGGCCATTTCTTTGTTGGTTAATAATGAACTAATGGCAGTTAATTAGTGATTGACGAAGCCAATCGTACAATCGCCACTTTAATGATTTAATGTTACCGTTTTTGTTAACCAGCTCAATAAGCCTACTTAAGTTTTTTCTCATTTCATTTTTCTTAGAAAATTATTATTTTCAATAATTTAGATTTTTTGAATATTAATTTTTTTGGAATCATTCAAGTGCATAGTTATTTAATCATGTTTACATCAATCAGTTATCTGTACATTCAAAATATATCGATATTCATTATCCTACAATTACATAAATACCTTAGTTGTTCTGCAACTCATTGCAAAACTTGGTCATGATAACGCCAAGACCACACCTGAAAGAACAACACAAAATCGGCTCACTACTCTATTGTATAGCGAAAGAGCTGTTAGAGTAGTTTAGAAGTTAGCAATTGCTCGACACTTGGTAAAGAAGCAAATCTTGTTACAACTATAACTAGACTACATTTGGCAGCCTACTTATTTTCATTGTATTTTTTAATAGAACTTTTGATACCTACCAATTTGGTTGATTAATTCAAACTAAGTGTTACGTACCGAAACCGTCTGATCGCACCGTAATTATGTAACGTTTCAATTATCATCCCCGATCTCAAGTTAATTTTTTTCAGGCAATTTGAGTTGTTGGATTGTATTGTTATGTAGAGCCCGACATGATCCTGGTGTAAATTTGACCTGTTAATGGTAAAGAAGTTGGTTAGTTTACTCTCGCCCCTAATACGCTGCTCGTTTCATAGTTACGTAATGAACTAGTTAAACTAAAATAACTTTCGATCAGAAGGCTTCGTACACCGTGTACTTCTGAATAAACTGTCCAGTCGTAACTTAATTTACATTCACCAGAAATAAATAAATTTGGCTAGATTCATCTCAGACCTGTATTGGATTAATTGAAAAGCATAGTTTGTTTGATAAAACGGTAATAATTTAGTATTCAACAGTGTTGCACGCAAAGTAAAGCTACTGTATTAGAAATTCAATAAAGATAAAGTAGAAATGGAGGGACGTGTGTCAACACCAAAGGACCGAAGGGCTGGGCAGCGACGAGATGCTCAAAGACCCAGCTTCCCTTTCATGAGCGAAGTGTTTAAATGAGCCGTTAAAATACTCCGACTTCGAAAGCTTGGCTGTTTCACCAGCTTTAGGCAATTTATGTGATAATTTTCTTGACAAATCTGATTTTTGTCACATTCACGTTATAAATTAAAAACAAGTAATAATATTTCCTTTGGCCATTCGTGATATCTCAAGAATTCACTTTTAATTAGTATGGTTCTAAAAAAACAACTGAAATGTATCATATTAATCACCTGATCTATGAAATATGTTTGCATATTTTCCCTTTGAGGGAAATGCATTTATCAAAATATTCATATTGTAGGAAGCAATATCAATAAATTGAGACATTATTCAAGAAAGGGGAATTCCAGTAATAATTCAGAAATGTATAAATAAGTAAATCAGATAGTCGTGTGATTCGCCTCCCCGTTGACCACATCCGTTATTTATGCCGTTCAATTTTTACCAACTTTTGCGGGAACTTTTCAACACTAACGTCCATGCCCATGACCTGCTGACGTTAAACAATTTAGATTTTTTGCATTTGGTGACTGTTTGGAAGGAATGAATGAATATTTATCGAAAAGTATTAATTAGATCGAGTATAGGTAAGGAACCAAACCTTAAGGAGTATAGGTAATCATTGATAATTTTGAACAAGACGATTATTATTAAATTAAAACATCATTCCCCAACTGAAATTACCATAGTCCAATACATAAGAACCTTGAAACTTTGCATGAACATTCCTCTCAGGGCATACGCACCCACTAAGAACGGATTTTTAAAATTCCCTTAGGGCTACGCCCTATGATACATCAAAGTTTCAATGTTAAAGTATAAGGAAGCTCATGTAGTTGTCATGGCAACCTTAACATTAAATCATGAATCCAAGGAAGTTTTTCTGTTTTTCCACGGGTAAAACCGTGTTGATCAGCTAGTAATTTCGTAATTTAAAAGTTGTATTTTTGAATAGTTGTGTTAGTTTTTACTCATTAACTTTGTTCCTATACAATATGAATGTAGTTGGTGTAATACGTAAGTACCTTTAACTGTAAGTTTTACGTAAGTTTTTTACTGTGAATATTTTATATGATTTCGATAATGTAAAACCTAATTAAATTAATGAAATCATTATTGTGTGTAAATTATATATAAGTTTAGCTAACATAAAAGTTATTCTAAGGATTCATATTTAGATTATAACCATACAAACAACGCAAACGAAATTCATTTTTTACAAACCTAAAATAATTCAAAATTAGATCCAGAGCTTTTAAATTAATATCTGTGCAGTAAGGCATATTTATTTATCCTTCAAATTCTGAGGGTAAGTGAAATTGAAACACAACGAAGGTTCTAAACTGTTGAACTCAATTGCGGACGACAAACGTAAGCGTGTGATTGATGAATTTCATGTCACAAAACACTTCTCCAGAAACTTGGCTTCGGCACAAACGGAGTGACGAAATGAATAAATGAAAAGCTCTGCTTCAATAAACTAATGAATGTAGATCTCCTCACTATCCCAGTATTATTACACCCCGTTGTATTACACTGAATAGGATGACCTATTATGCACCTGCTTAAATGTGTTATTATTGTCAGATCAATTCAAATTACTCTAACCATGAAAATGAATATCGATATTACCCCTACCTCGGATAATGGGTTTCATGCAATGAACGTATCTGTCTGACAGAGAGCTGTGTACTATTTTCAGTTCGTTCAACAGGTGGTTAACCACCTAATTAATCCTTTGTCTCAAAAATTATTTAGGTTTTGGGAATTTAATTTATGTTTTTCAAAATTACGAAGATGTTGTGGTTAAATACTCACAGTTAGTAGGATGCTATCTATAATCGCTATCAATTTGAATTTATAATATCTCAAATAAAAGTATAATATCATTTATCTACGACCATTGCAATAAGCACCAATTACAATAAACATTATAATGATATACATTAAAACACCAAAAACCAAGCAGTACTCTAATGACGACTTTAGAGTACTGGAGTCACTTTAGAGTACTGGTTCTAGACCAATGAGAGCTCGGCATTTGACGGAAGTAGTGTCATAATAACAATTACGCAATTCGCACATCAGCTGATTGTTGCATTACGATTCATGTTTGAGTTTACTTATCCCATCAGCTGATTGTTCCACAACGATTCATGGCTCAGTCTGCTTATTTGCCTAACCTCAAATTTTAGAGTTGACCTATTCCATCATTAGTAAGTCATGAGTTTTGTTTAACTTCGGGGGAAATTTTGTTGTATATTGTTGGTCGTAGATAAAATAGTGTATGCAACGATTGTATTATGCCTTTAAGCCTCTCGTGAGATATTTAGAACACTCGCTTCGCTCGTGTTCTAACTTACATCTCACTCGTGGCTTAAAGACATTCATTATACAATCGTTGCATAAACTACTATTAAACCATTTCAGGTAAATACAAATCTACGCGACCTATAACTCGGGAAGTGAAACTCAAGTATAGAAAAAAGACTAGAAGGGCTTATGATCGTGGGTAATTTTTGGTGATTATTGAATTTATTGGAAACATAACTTGACGCTCTAAAAATAATCGTTATAATATCATTCTACCAACGATGGAATAACGCTTAGAAATTGTCCTTTCCTCAGGTACTAAAAAAATAAGTTCACGGTAATGAATCCCAAATGGCAAACTAGCAAATCCCAAACTATACTGGATAAGTCGCTTGCAGATTGTAAGCAAACCTGTAAACACAATAGTTTAAGAAGCCATAGAGTATTTTGAAGCTAACATATGTTGTTTTTAAGAGTAAAGTTTGTGTGAGGTAAAACCCCCATCCATTACAAGCCATCTCCATTAAAGGGATTAAAAAGTCAATAATCTAATGGTGGCTGTTTTGAGCTAATATAGGTTCATTGTTGAGTTCACGTGTTGTGAAATTTAACAACAATTATATTACTAGACGTTTATAATTTTTTATTAGCTTTGCTCCCTATTTATCCTACTTTTAACAAAGTTGTCACCTCTGTAAAAACGTACATAGTCAAAATCGAGCTACAACAGTTACATAAATAATGTGTTTAAACATTTACATCAGATCGTATAAAATTATGACGAATGCTCTGAATCTAAAACAAACTAATTGTTGTATAATTTACCTCGCATTTTATCTAAGATTAAACTATCGAACGCCGTATTTATGTACGTATGTTGGCGTGGAGTATGTAGATTGATACTTGTAAAAATAATTTGTCATAAAAGTATAATATTTGAAATTAATATTGTTAAGTTAATTGAAATTTTTTGGCCTTAAAACACTCTAAATCGCACAATTTCATTCGAGCTATTTAAATTTTAATCGGACAGGGAGAGTTATATACTTCAAACTAGCATAAAATTTCATTTTTCCAAACAAAATTTACTTTTAAACAACATATTCATATCTCCAGTTCTCATTAAGGCTTACAATATATTTTTGGCTTAAGAGCCTTCACTGAAATACCGTCATAAAGTTGACCTTTTAATAGTTATTGAAATTGGAACACATTATAGACAACCTACATGAACCTTACGATTTTTAAATTGTTGTCTTTGAAGAAAGATCGATAGGTCATGCTTTATTTTTACCATTTTATATGTTTGGGAGAAACAAGAACACTCGGTGAATTACATGCTTTCTTTTGAGCTATATGTCCGACGAATATGGTTTGAATGGCAGACAACCAAATAGCACAAGCTTTACCTTTTGTGTTTTACCTTCAATTAAAGATCTATATATTTCAAGTTCTAATCATTATATGATATATCATAGTCTAAAAGTATTCAAAGAATTACCAGTTTTATTTTGAGCTGTTGGTTGTTGAATTTGGACTAGTGTAAAGGTATACAGTTTGCACGCCCGGCTTGCCGTGATCAGGATGGTAAACTTTTCAAAAATCAACATCATATCTATTTCAGTATGTATAGTCATTCAATACCTCAAGCCAACATTTAATAAGATTTTATTTTTATTTACTTAATAAATTATCCCCCCTTTTAACTAATTTATTAGTTAGATGGATTAACGTTAAGCCTGGACGTTGTCCTTTTACAGCTTATGCAAGCATTTTATACATTCACGTTGCTTCTTTACAGAATTACCAACATGTAATGCTACGGAGTATTGGGGGACATCTTTTTAATTAATTATTGAAATTAATGTAAAATAATTGATCAAATATAACTGTACTGCACGTTATTTTTGCAGCTGTGCACACAGGATCGATCCCGAGAAAAGTTAGTAGCTTTTTGAAGGGTTGTTTCTGGAGCCAGCTGCCATTGGTTGTTAGGCTACTAATTAACAATCCTGTCTAAGGAACGTGCCAACCTTAGTCAGTAACAAGGCTACAAGATCGCGCCTCTATCATCACAATCATCACACTCATCTTTCACCCATATTCAGGACAACGTCCTCCATGAGGTACCTGTCTTATTAAGAATGATAAAAAAAAATAACAAACAGGTCGGTATTGGTACATGATCTGACAGTTTGTGTTTGTCTTTAATGAACTTCCGACTTGGCTTAAAGACATAAACCAGATATAGCCAGATTACTCATGTTTCCAAGAAGTCTGTACTGTATTAGTTTCGTCTTGAATAGAATTCTATTTTCATAGAGAAATAATGGATGATCGTACACTCAAGATCACAAATATTAAGTAGAGTCTAGTTTAAGTAAAAAACAGGGACTAATAAATCACTACCTGACACATTTTAAATAAAAAAAAAAACATAAACAAGCAACGTAAAAAGGTTGGAATCGTTTTATTACAATAAATCATTAACTGTGAATACCACATAATACACAGTGCCTCAATGTAAAGTAATTTTTACTGTAATTTTTAAGATTTGTAGCTTAAAACACTAATGAATAAATTATGTTCTTCTGTCAAACAAGTAGTATGAATCAGGAAATTTCGTCGCAGTTTCATAATTGCTAATTACTTCCATTGATTAACTCCTCACCGAGTAAAATCCCTTTAGCCTTTTTGACGTTTACAAAAATGTTACCGTCCTCTCTTAATCTACTTATTATTATGAGTTTTTACGATACTACCAGCATATTTAACAATTTTACCAACATATACATAAATAAGAGGCTGTTATCATTATCTCTTCAATAATATAAATAGGGTTGCATTTAAAAGATGTTAAAATTGTAAAAAAATTATTTATCTTTTATGACGGTGTTTATATGAGATTGATTTTTGTATAATGCTATTTCAGTGTTTATAGGAATACAAAGTACTCCTTAGATTTACATCAGGAAAGCTACCATTTCGTTACAGTGGGATAGGGAAATAGACTTATATTGGATTGAAGTTGATATCAAGAGAATCAAGATATATTTAGAATCTGGTAGATAAAACTGTACGATACACAGTATTCCCATGACTATAGCTTCTTCCAGTTTTTCTTACGATATCGATTTCTGCAGCGGTGAGCGAGGAGTTGACCCGAGAGAATAAAATTAAGGCCCAGCAGTGATATGAGGTTTACAACTCTATTCGGATCGTCATAAATCTTTCAGCTTACATTTACATTGTTAGGAGGGCAACCTCAAGTTCAAATTCAGTTTTAGTGTTAATCTGGTTGCATGAGTTTTATATAGTTTAAAATGATATATTATTTACAGAAAGTGTCTAAAATTACCTAACTTTATTTAAAATCAAAATAGATTTTTTAAATTAACTAGTTTTTCATAAAATTAATTAATTCTGACAATCAACTATTTAAGAAATGAGTGCCTGAAATCCACGTTTCCATTGAAAAAAATTCTTAATAATTTGTTAAAAGGGTTAATTTTTTAGGGATAACTTATAGCTAACTAGAACTTGTGAAGAAGAATCTACTGTATTTCCGTGTAAGGAATATACGTTCAAACTATAATATATTTTGTGTTCTGAGTGTCAGAAGCAAAAAAAATTAAGATTTTGGAAGGAAATGTATTAATTTTGCTTCGACACTCTTGATTTTCGTGCACCGGGATAAGGTATTTGAAGTTGGCTAATTGACCACATAAATGCTAGGTATCTTAAGTAAATATCACTATCAAACATTTAAAGGTGTTGCGAGGAATCGGATTACATTTGAGGTCCGTATTCAATCTAAGAGAGTTGAACAATCTGGGGCTCCTTCCGTTTTGAGATTTCTGGTACTTTATTATCACGAAACCGTCTTTATCTTTTTAAAGCACCAAGCTTTTTGAGTTTTTAATTTTGATACTTGAATGGACAGTGCAAATTCACTCAAATATATAATATATATTTAAAAATATTTTTGAATAAATTTCGTCGAAGCATTAGTTACAGGATAAGAAACAGCTCGTACTGCAATTTATGTATGCTTACATAATTTCAAGAGTTAAGATCATCAAGTGTAATACTATAAGTAATCTAGATGTATTGTGATAACCTACTTGATCGAGCACGAGCCTGACATTGATGAAGTCAACGCCGCTTTTCGATTCCATTCTCTACAGATTTGTTTCCGACGAATAGTTCCCAGAAATAGAGGTGTTTAAAACTAATCAAACCTTTTAGGGTGACAGAAAATAATTTATTTATTTCTGATGTTTCGCCTATGCAATTTCATTACTTACTGCAATTTCATTTCATTAATTTCATTACTTTCAAGTTGTTAATAAACAACTTGAAAAGTATACAGTTTTAGTTAGCATAGTAAAAATACTGAATTGGTTATTAAAATTCCCTCAGAAGAGATGAAAAACAACTGAGTTCGATTTCAGTTCTCTAACCGTGTTAATTCAAAGCTAAGATTAAATTAAATTTTTTAACAAATACATGTTACATGATGCTTGTCTTGCATGAAGTTGGTTTTGAGTCGGAGATAGAATTTGTCTCACAAACTTTATTAATTCAACAACTATTTTTTAAATTGTTCTATATTTTCGGATCATTAATTTAGGTAGAACTATATATTTTATGCAGCTCACTATTTTAAAACGCTGATTACCAGTTATATCGCGGGAAAAAGACTTTTGCTAGTCTTACAGTATGTTCAATCTTATTTATATAACTTACTAAATATATTAAACTAATGACTCATATAGGTTTTCAATCCTTTATATGATTTATAAAAATGACATTGAATTAAAATGACAATTAAAATCACATCCTTTGATAGCCGATTAGTAATTTAACCGTGAATTTAACGTGAGATGCTACCGGGTCCTTTAATTGATGAAAAAAAGTCAGTGATAAAAATAATATAAAAGGGTCTATAAAACTGTAATCCAGCAAAATGTCTTCAGGGCGTGTCACAACCAACTGAATTAATTTGACGTTGCCATTCAACTAATTACCGTCAAACTCTCTGCGGCTGTTGATGCTGTGTAGGGACGATAAATACTTGCGGTGAATACTTTAAGATACGATAAGTGCGGTAATTACTTTAAGACGTTTTATTAAAGTAAATACTTTAAGACGTTTTTAAAAATTGTAGAAAACTAACTAGGCCTAGTCACTTTTCAAAATGTTTTTTGAAGATGATCTAATAACCGTTCTGCCTGGATAATGTTTTCATTCATGCATGATGCGGTTATCTCCTAAGGATTGCGCAGTCAAGTATTTAAATATGAATTTTAATCAATAAAAAATCTAAATTTTGGATTTTTATGAACTTCTTTAAACACTTTCATACACATGATGTTTATGTAACAAAACAGCTCTTATATAACCACACCCATTAAAGATTATGTTGAAATCTTAGCACCTTTGATGGTCTCATGATATTTAATTATCAAAATAAAATTTAAAATTTTGCGGCAATAAATCTTTTTGTTTTGAATTAGCAGATTTTTAATTATTTAGATTACTTATACCAAGAAATATCCAGTATGTGCGTAGATGAGCATACTTCAATACTCTCCGTAAGGATAACAAGGGAAATGAGTATGCAGGTTAGCTACCACATGAATAAAAATTGAGGGTTCAGGATACAATCCTATAGGTCTCAACTAGGTAAAGCCACAAACAAAGTTTTATTAGGATGTATTGAGAAATCAGCAGATGTACGATGTAAGTGAAATGAGCGATGTAATTTATTTTCCCCATAAGGTTTATTGGGACAACTTGCTGTGTTTACCTGTACGATATCTTAGTAACCAATAGAACGTTGAATCAAAATACAATTATTGGTTTTTCGAGCAGACTCTAATGGTGGAAACAACAATTTTGATAATTCTAATTTTTCAATAAAAAACAAAAATTTCATTTTGAGGGCGTTAATTCCCCTGTTATTATCTTTCCGATAAACAGGCCAGGGTGGTTTTCGAACTAGTCTAAAATATTACTACTTTACACGTCCATGCCAAATATAATTCTGATTGGACCATTTTACGCGCTTTATCATGCTTAAAGGGTAAATAGATATAGGGCGAGTTTAAAAGCCCCCGTAACCTTTTCACACATTTTTTGAAATATCAATCCCATGCTACCCCCAAAAATTGATAGATGTAGTTAGTACTTCATTTTGAGAAGGTGGCCATTATCGGATATATTGGTGGAAATATTCGATATATAATTTTATTTCAAATGTGAGGTGGTGTAGTGATCCATAATTTTAAACTAGATTTTTATAATGGTTTCAATGCCGCATCCGATTTTTAAAATATTTAGACACTCAGTTTGAATACAAATTTTATTCAAAACTCATTAACATTACGCATTGTAAAAATAAATCCCTTAATCTCAGAATAAAGCTTGATGATGACAAGTCCAGCAGTTATTGTTGAGCCATTTCCACGTATTTAGCGGATTTAACATTTTCGGGTGCCATCTTGGATCCGCCATTTTGAAAGGAGCCAAGATATCGCCATTTTTTTAAATTATAAACGTAACCAGTCTAAATTAGGCCATCAACATGAGCCATTCTTTCATTTGTTATAAAACTTTAAAATAAAAGTAGTAGAATCTGGTTCGTTCTGGATTTGCTACTAGTTTTTGTCTGTTCCCCTCTTTCTTCAGTAAACACCGTGGATGTAACCACTCAGCTGGAAACAAAAAAAGGGTAGAATATGTGAAACGGTTATGCTACTCAGAACGTCTTGTATTTATTAAACGGAATCGCTCTTACTATACTGGTTTTTCAAAAATGTTTAACATTTAACTGTTTTTTTTTCAAACTAAAAATAAGCCTGAAAAATAAAAAAATTAAAATAGAATGTTTGGGGTGAAATGACACGAAATACCCCCGTTGCAGAATATCTACTAGTAGACAATAATTACCACATAACAGGTCTGTACAGAATTTTATTCAAATTGGACAGTTTTTACTCGAGTTATCGTGCTGAAAGACACATACAAAGATACATCCTTACTTGAATATTAATGAATGGTGTTTTTGGCATCTGTGGACCTCTAAAATAAAAGTTACTGGGCTCGGGTTCAGGTCTTACCATGAGACCTACGCTAACAGCCTCCTCGCTATAGGGGAAATTCGCTCAAAGAAAGATCATCGACCCCACAGCAGGAAAAGTACTAAACTAAGTTTTGAAGGCAAAAGAAAAAGACTTGTAATTGTATTGTAGTAAGGACTCATAGACTTTTCTTGTTTTATGTTTAAGATTTACTGTTGTAAATCCTCCTCCTTTTGTAATTGTACAATGTTGAATCATATAATAAGATTCATACATACATAAGTAAAAGTAAGATACATAGATAATGCATAAGTAAAATATGGCTGTTTTATGATTTTTTCCCATAAATGCTTCCTAATTTTGTAGGAAACCCTTACGTGATAGAAAAAAACGAGTAACATTTCTAAAATAAGCGCAAAAAACAAGTTATTGAAACTGAAACAGTTTTTAAACACTTTTTTGCAGGCCTGAGATCTGTAATAGCTGACAGGAACAATATCTCTAGGGGAAATATTTTGAGGGAAATACCATGACCAGATACAAAGCATCAGAAAATTAATTATTTCCATTGGATTAACAACCAACTGCAGTAGCTTATAGAGCTTTTGAATGCTACTAAAACAATATTTCAATGTTTATTAGTTTCAATGTCTAAAAGAGAATGTGATACATAGGTTTTCCGACTACAACTCATACTTCCCACTGAGTGGGAAGTAATGGAGCTCCAATTAGTAACATGTACAATGTATAACATGTGATTAGTCACTATAAAAACTCTTGAAAGGCGTTTCGATTCGGGGAAATCTTGAAAATATATTTGGGTGACTGATCGTCAAAGGCTCTTTGCACATGATCAAAACATTAACTCAAAGCCGTGCAGCACTCGGGTAATCCACATTCCATCTCATGAGTCTGCGAGCCTTTGAGAGGAGCATCAGTGGATTGTGATCTTTGTCCTCATGCAATTACAGCAGACGGGTGAACTGCAAACTACATTCACTCCGAAAGCTCCTGACCATTGGAATTGCATTTTAACTTTTATGATTGTAGAATGTATTAATTTAGTTTTAACTATTTCCGATACAAATCAATTACAAAGAACAATATAGTGTTTAAATTATTGTGTAATTAAGTCAAGTCGATGTTAGCTACATAACACTACATGAAAAACCTCAGTGATGTGGAATAGTTAGATGTAGTCCTCGAGTTTCGCAAATCTTTATAATACCTTCCCATACAAGTTTTATCATGTTTAAAAAGCAAAGGCAATGTCAAGACTGTAGTACATCCAAATTTAAATATTTCTTAAAACCTGTAGGTAGGCAAAAACAAAAATGCACGCAGCCAACCAGCTGTGATGTGCACGAATTAACCGTCATCCCGTCTTCATCTACACAACCCCAGTTGCTCGAGCAACCCACACACTAATTGGAGGATTATAACATCAGATGGACATGTTAAGTTCTCGCTTGTATCGGTTCATTACACAGGGACTTACGTATGATCAGCTTCATATGTGGCATATTTCCGATACAACACTTTTATAAATCTTGATTTAAGAAGCATTAAATATATCTATGAGGTCAATTCTATTGTAGGAGTATATTTTAAATTTTACTCCTTTATGACGCGTATCGTTGAATTGATATTATAATTGAAACGTATCGTATTGATATTTATCTGCGTGAATTTTTAGTGAGTAAAACAAGAATTCAAATCATATTAAACAGATTTAATCAAAATAACATTTTTAAATCACAAGAAATGATTACAACTATTGTAGGTACATGATTTAGCCGCACCATTGACTTTGTATACAGACTTCTATATCCAAAGTCAGTGCTGCACCTTCTAAACATTAAGAAAATACACTTTTCACGTTACATCGGTAGCTCCGAGGCATAAAAGCATCTAGGTACTATTCGAACGTGTCCTTTCTTCTATTATAACGTGGAAAAGAATTAAAAACTGGAATTGCTACCCAAGGTAAACGCATGTTGCTGATTAAATGCTAAGTTCGTGTTATTGAGTATACTTGTGGCTTCGCATATAAGTTATATGTTTACAATTTTACCCAACGAAATATTGGAATTTTCGAAACATTTACCTTTTCTCAGTGATTTTGAAGTTTTACATTGGTTACTCTGCCAAATATATCTTTTATATTTAAACCATTAAAATACATATACTCGTGGGTGGCTGGTAAAAGTATAATTTAATCAGAAATTATCAAAACCTATTTCTTTCATTTCATAAACATAAAACCAATTTAAGAATTCAAACACCTGATCTGTCAACAAATTTCAAATAAACACAATATTTCTTTTTGACAGTTGATTTGGACAGGTAAATAGAAAACATAATATATAAAATGAACAGTTTGTAACAATATCCATCACTATAGGTCTACTATCACTCTTCACTCCTAAAATCATCGTACTACCTACCATATATCACATCAAACTAAATAAGCTAACCAACAAATTTTTGTTCAATCCATGAACATGTGTTAGGATTGTCAATTCCTCTATAGTAATAGTATTTAAAAGAAATTATTACTGGAATCGACATTAAAAAAACGGTTATAACACTAATCTTAATTTTTTAAAATTTCAAATCAGTTTTAATTAAATAAAAATAAAACACGTGTATTTCAAAGGATTCGATTATTATATCAAATAAAAAAATATCGATATTGAACGTAGATTTTAACGGTGGAGACGGATTCTAAAGTTCAGACCCTTACGCTTGCGAAAACAAGGTTGAGCCTTATGTCGTGTATGCATTGAAAATCTGCGTCCGTCATAAAACCTCGGAGGTTTCTAATTTACAAATTTTGTAGCTGTCGAAAAAAGGGAATCGAGAAAAATTATTCTTAAGAAAAATCACGAAAATAATATTACCGTATTTTAAAGACGAAGCAAAATATTTTCTCACGATATGTTTTCTAAAACCTTACAAAATTTCTGACCACAGCTACCAGAATATATTTGGTTTTTATTCTTATCATAATTCATTCGTGATTTATAATAGTTTACAAATACAGGTAATACAGACCTGTTTTAAAAATTTATAAACGACGATTTCCAAAATAGAATGCTGTGGATTGATGAAGTTCTAAGTGTATTACAAACATTTCATTCTCAATTACTGGGAACCTTGGGTTGAGTACAAACGGATTGACGAAATGAATAAATAATAACCCCGGCTTCACTCCCGTTAAAGGAAGATCTTTGCCATTATTTCAGTTACATTTTGTCGGTCGGAAGCTTAACAGAATTTCAATTTCAGGAATCGCGATGTTTCTGTCTATATAAAAATATCGATCTTAAATTATTGTGTTTATTTAAAATATAAACCGAGATACTAGAAAATTAGAACTATTTGCACCTTTTTGAATATTACAGTGTTTAAAAGATTTAAAAGTATGGTTTGTTCACGATAATCACAATTTTTACAAAAACATCGAACTCTTTATTTTGTCATTTTCTAAAACTTGTAATCAATAATCTTTCGCCTCGATTGTTCAAAGGTTGAACATTGTACTTCAAAGCAACAACCTTTTGCATTGTATTTCTTTGATTAGATATTTTTCTAATATGTGTTTAAATTCAATTTTTTCCATGTCATAATAGAAAAAGGCCATTCAAAATTATTTAATTTGGCAGCACTTTTTTGAACATGAGCAGAGTTCATAAAATTTTAGCTGTTTATGTTATGTTTGCAGTAAAATATACGTGTGAAATATGTTTTGAAACTATTTAACTCTGCAATGTTAGTTTTAAGATTGTGATACATGTGTTCGGCTGGAAATTAAAGCCCGTGAAATAGCAAGAAAGCAAGTGACCTTACGTAGGAAAACCACTGTAGTCATCCTTGTAAGTACTATAAGTACCAGGTGGATCGAGCCCTGCTCGGTAGTTAATTATTTCCCCTATTTGTCTCTTCCAAGGCTTAACATTTTCACTGCTATAGGGTATGTTACAGCATCTGTTTTGTTGTATTTTTAAATTTTATGCTGCTATTTAGCCTATTTGCCAATATATCAACACATACCTATGGTCCTATGTTAAAATTTTACTGCTTTTAAATTTACTTTTTGCATATTTCGATTTGTATTGGCCATACGACCTACTTAGATGTTTGAAGCCATAATTTAGTTATTTCAGACAATGAACGGAATCCTCGGAACTATTTTTTAAGCTGGCTTGCTAACAAGCAAGCAAACGTTGCTTTTATAAGAATGTATGGTAGGCTAAAGATAAACTTATTTGATTTTCAATATCACGTACTTTTATTGTTTTCCGGTTTTTATTGCAGTAGAGGACAATTACTGGATTCCAAAAGGTCAGGTTCAATTAAAGGCTACTATATTTTTTATTGTTTTTAAAATAATGCAACTAGAGACTTTGTGAATATCATTTACCGTCTCTAAGTCATCTCCTCAGGAAATTAGGAATAACGCTTCCCAATTTAAATATTCAGAATCCAGTCATTATTAAGAAAAGGTATTGAGCAAAAGAAAAACAAACTTGCTTCAGGTTTTCATTTAAATAACAATAAATTAAGTATAAAAGTATAAAAACTCTATATAACGACCAATGAAATACATTTAAAATATGATGAATGTTAAGCACTGGAGGCTTTTATAGCCTATTACATTTTATACCGTGTTTGATCATTTGTATCTCGCCAAGCTGCGGTATCAAAGTATCTTGCGGCCAGACTGTTTGCACAGGGACAAAGTCCGAGTTTCAGTCGCTTCTCCGCCGGCGTTAATGACCGTTTACTCAGATAATATTATTTCACCAAACTTCTCACTTCTCTTGACTGAGGGTCGAATCAACCCTTTAATTCTATATGGGTTCGTTTCAACTTTCTGTGTAAGTATTGTACAATTAATTGAATTACTTTCGATTCATAAATGTAACAATTCGTTGTATTATAAGCAGATAATAATATTCGCTATTTCACCAAGATTATAGTCTCTGCATTACACTGATTTTCTAATATTGTCTGTAAGAGGATGTCTATATATATATACTGTCTACACAATACTTTAAATAA
Source organism: Flexamia atlantica (assembly GCA_035578135.1). Classification (NCBI taxonomy): domain Eukaryota; kingdom Metazoa; phylum Arthropoda; class Insecta; order Hemiptera; family Cicadellidae; genus Flexamia; species Flexamia atlantica. The sequence continues at coordinate 23,661,110 of JAQJVK010000012.1, forward strand.
ATATATATTTAGTTGAAGTTTGTGGACTCGGACGCCGTTTGGCCGTTTGGAATGAAACTTATGTGTTTGTAAATTTTAATGGAGAAGGTTTTCAAGCCATCCATTTCGTCCAAACTCAATTGGATTCCTTCTTAGAGGCCCAAAGAGGTTCCCATACCGACGTTATGCAAAGATATTGTTTGAATACGAGATGTTGCTTACTTGAATAGGTGAAATTTGGTAAACAGTCAAAGCTAGGCAAGATGTCATTTGCCGGGTTCAGGTAGTATGATATAGTATATTTCACTACTAGTCACGAAGGTAAAACACTATATTGCCCCGAAATGGGACTTTTGAGACGAGTTGTGAACAACACTTTTCATCACGATGCAAATAAGTAACCAAATTTATAAAAAAATCATCCAACATTTCATAATTTAGTCATTTTTCTATATGCAAACACATTACGGCTGAGATCTTTATTTTAGTTTAAAGTCAGCTGGTTGAACTGTAAAAATAGGAACTTCGTTTGTTTGGGTACGGCAAAATTTTCTTTGGGTACCGAAATAGTAATTTTCATTACTAGTCTCGAAAGTGACATGTTGCGGGGAGACATTGCATTTACGCGCGAGGCGCATCCGAGTTTTATTCAACTTAGTATCAAGAAAAAACCGAACTCATTACGCTGAGTTTCCGTGCTTATGTCGAGGTAATGCAGGAAATGCAACAGCTGATCGGTCTGCACCTCAAAATCCCATAACGGTTACTTTCCGTTCACCGCATATGCACAGAAAGTTAACGCTATGTAATTTTGCGTTATGTAATAATTGTAATTTTGCGTTATGCAATTTGTGCAGTAGCGGGAATAACCTATTTTCTTAGCTCATTTTACGATTAGAAAGTGTACTTTCGTGTGTAGAGTAATGAAAAAGTTTGTTTGAGTACGGAAATGCAATGTTTGGGTACCGATAATCAGTCGATCATTATTTGTTTTGATGTAAGGAAATCGAGAGTTTTCGTGGATCTAAGCTGTAGGTTAACAATTTTCGTATACAGAGTGATGAAAAATACATTTTTATTATACATTTACATTTGGAGAAACTGAAAGCAGTACATGCTGAAGGGAAAAGATAAAATTAAAAATAAAATCTAATAGAAACTGAGGAAAGATATATGACCTTTCTTACTGTATTTTTTTAAATTTAACTGTAACAGTAACCCGTTACTTCACCAACGATTATAATCACAGTTATGGGATGATTAGCCGTTATATACTTCATTCACTTAGGATGGAGACCCATAAATTGAACCAACAACCCGCGTTTAGTTATTGGGTTGTGGGTGTCTAAAAATTGCGTACCCAACTGTTTATGTTAACCTTAGGAAAATAGTAAAATTTGATATTTCACTTATTTGTTTTCAATCACTTAAAAAAACTTCCAATTAATTGAGTGAACGTGGCTTGATTTAGTTGATAGTGGATCATGACAAAAATCTCCCAATTTTCCATTTATGCGGCAGCAAACCTTTGTAGTCACTTTCCATCCTATGCTTCTGGAGAATGTTTTTATACAGTATACCTATTTATGAGTATGTGAATAAATAATGATATAACTTGATGTGAGGCTACAACTGAGTTATTTAACCTTCATTTGAAATTGGAGTATGCAGGTCTGCTACAACAGGAGTTTCTGTACATGTCAAACCCACAACTCCATGCGATAATAAATATTCTATTTTGGTTGTACTTGAAGTACTTTTTTTGTATCATTTGGTTAAATAAAGGCTAACTGTGAGTGAAAATATTATATCTGCTAAGTAAATTGCTGCTATAATCTTTTCGAATGTATAAACGTAGTGTTAAAAATAAGATATAAAAATATGAAAGTTGAAATAAAAAGATATAGTAAAGATATATTCTTTTTGTTATGAAATGCATCTGTCGGGTTATAGCCTGAAATAATAAATAACATTTAATCAAAACTTTTATGAACAAACGGTCAGGCGAACCTTAAGCTTGTTAAAAATATTCTAAGAAATCAATGTGCATCACAAAAAGGATTCGTGAGTTTTCAAGCTTGAAGAGTGAACAAAAAAGAATGAATAATGTGAAAGTAATCAACCCTCCATTCCATTTGCATTACTTTTTGCAATACTTTTTTGTTTAGACTGTAACGATGTCTGTAACATTAGTGAATATTGTTTTCAAATCGTGTAATTGAAACTTAGTTTAAGTTGTAGAAATAAATGATGGGTGATTTTTTTAAAGGAAAGTTTTATTTTGCTGTTTCAACCGTAATATTAAAAAAGTTATTATTTTATGTAATTTACATAAAAAATATAAATCAAATTGTAAACTTTCTCATAAAACATATTCCAAAAAAGAATCGACACCTTTATTTATTTTTAGCGAATTTCCCCTATAGGGAAGAAGGTGTTACCGTAGTACACCTAAGACTACGGTACCACCTAACGGGGCCTAACGGGGCTGGTGTTATAGTTCAGGGGCATATGTAATTTCGTGGGATTTAGAATGAAGCAATTGTATAATTGGTGGCGATAGATAGGTAATGGCATGTATAATCGTGTACTACCGGGTGTTTTGCCTGAAAGTGTGGCCGAGCTGGTGTATGACGTCATACTTCCAAAATGGCCGCCAACGATGACATTGATATCTTTATAGCGCTATAACTTTTTTACGGTTAATTTTATGCAAATTTTTACAGGATATTTTTTATTAATAACAAGATAAGGAACAAAAAAATGTTCTTAAAAAAATTTTGATATCTCTTACCAATGTTTAGATATAAGTTGATAAAACAAAGTATACTAGGTATCCCATAATAGTCCCCCCCCCTAACATTTTCCTATTTTTTTTCAAATCTTAATTCCACACCACCCCCAAACATTATTGGGTAGTTAATACTTTATTTTGAGAGGTTAACCAATTTTGGCCGCCATCTTGGATCCGCCATGTTGGATCCAAAATATTTTTTCTAGTATAAAAGTGGTGTTGTGACCCATTATTTCGAACTAAATTTTTTACTGATTACAATGCCGCAATCCGTTTTTCAATATCTCAATTGGTTCTCATGATATGAGCACTTTTTAGCGAATTTCCCCTATAGGGAAGAAGCTGTTACCGTAGTACTCATGGTAAGACCTAAGCCCGAGATCATGATAACTTTTCGTTTTGGGGCCCCCAGAAGCAAAAAACACTATTCGTTCATTTTCATAAATATATATATATCTATATATATATATATATATATATATATCTATATATATATATATATATATATATATATATGTGTCTTTAAGCACGATAACTCGCGTAAAAATGGTCCAATCTTAATGAAATTTGGCATGGATGTGTAAAGTAGTAATTATTCGGACGAGTTCGTAATCCAGCCCAATCCGACAACCGGAAGGGGGGGTAAAGGGGGGTAAACCCCCCCAAAAATGGGTTTTTTGAGTTTTTTACATAGAAAAATAAATATAATCGAATTTTTAGTTGGCACCATTGAATTCAGCTCAAAAAAACAAACAATTTAGTATTTTGAATCACTGCTCTATGTCCATTGGTTACCGAGATATTGAAAGTGGTAAACACAGTACGTTGTCCCAATGTTAACCTTATGGGAAATAAGTAAAATTCTATATCTCGCTTATTTCTCAACACATCTTGATAAAACTTGGTAAGTGGCTTCTTCTAGTTTAGATCTACTAAATATTGAATTAAAACCACCCAGTTTTAATATACCCGTAGCAGCAAACCTGCATACTCATTCCCCATGTTATTCTTATGGAGCTTTCAAAAACCTGTAAAATCTCGCTATGTTGGATTGAAATATGTTGTTTTGTACTGGAAATTCGCTGAGTATGCAGGTCTGCTGCAACGGGGGTATTAATTAATTTATTTTCAACCAATTTAAACATTATAAATTGATAAAATAGGCCTATAGCCACAAAATAATGCTAGATAATGACGAATAACCACCATCAGTCATTGCTGAGCGATTTACACTTAAATTTCATTAATTAAAATTTTGGCCGCCATCTTGGATCCGCCATTTTGAAATGAGATTAAGTTATTTCAAATATAAAGTTGGTATTGTGACCCATCATTTCAAACTAGTTTTTACGCCGAATTCAATCCCGTAACCCGTTTTTAATTATAGTGTTTAGTTTTCAAGATATTGACATGTTTCCAATAAAATTCTCAAAAATATGAATTTTTTGAAAACGAAGTCTTATATCTAAAAACGGATTGCGACATTGAATGCGGCGTAAAAAACTAGTTTGAAATGATGGGTCACAATACCAACTTCCTATTTGAAATAACTTACCTCATTTCAAAATGGCGGATCCAAGATGGCGGCCAAATAATTTACTTTGGTGAAATTTAAGGGTAAATCGCTAAGCAATGACTGATGGTGGTCATTCGTCACTATCTAGCATTATTTTGTGGCTATGGGCCTATTTTATCAATTTATAATGTTTAAATTGGTTGAAAATAAATTAATTAAAAGTGCTCATATCATGAGAACCAATTGAGATATTGAAAAACAGATTGCGGCATTGTAATCAGTGAAAAAATTTAGTTCGAAATAATGGGTCACAACACCACTTTTATACTAGAAAAAATATTTTGGATCCAACATGGCGGATCCAAGATGGCGGCCAAAATTGGTTAACCTCTCAAAATGAAGTATTAACTACCCAATAATGTTTGGGGGTGGTGTGGAATTGAGATTTGAAAAAATATAGGAAAAAGTTGGGGGGGGACTATTATGGGATACCCGGTATACTTTGTTTTATCAACTTATATATAAACATTGGTAGGAGATATCAAAATTTTTGTAAGAACCTTTTTTTGTTCCTAACCTTTTTATTAATAAAAAATATCCTGTAAAAATTTTCATAAAATTAACCGTAAAAAAGTTATAGCGCTATAAAGGTATCAATGTCATCGTTGGCGGCCATTTTGGAAGTATGACGTCATACACCAGCTCGGCCACACTTTCAGGCAAAACACCCGGTAGTACACGATTATACATGCCATTACCTATCTATCGCCACCAATTATACAATTGCTTCATTCTAAATCCCACGAAATTACATATGCCCCTGAACTATAACACCAGCCCCGTTAGGCCCCGTTAGGTGGTACCGTAGTCTTAGGTGTACTACGGTAACACCTTCTTCCCTATAGGGGAAATTCGCTAAAAATAAATAAAGGTGTCGATTCTTTTTTGGAATATGTTTTATGAGAAAGTTTACAATTTGATTTATATTTTTTATGTAAATTACATAAAATAATAACTTTTTTTAATATTACGGTTGAAACAGCAAAATAAAACTTTCCTTTAAAAAAATCACCCATCATTTATTTCTACAACTTAAACTAAGTTTCAATTACACGATTTGAAAACAATATTAGTAGTACAAAAACACCCGGTAGTACACGATTCTACATGCCATTACCTATCTATCGACACCAATCATACAATTGCTTCCTTTAAAATCCCACGGACTTTCCTATATTTACAAATGCCCCTACACTATTACCGTAGGGGGTAAGACCTAAGCCCCAGACCATGATAACGTTTCGTTTTGAGGGCCCCAGAAGCCATTCGTTCGAATTTATATTTGTCTGTTAACACGATAGCACCCTTAAATATGGTCCGATCTTAATGAAATTTGGTACATACGTTAAAAGTGGTAATCACTAAGAAGAGTTTTTAACCAGCCCGATCGGACCATCGGAAGGAGGGGGTTAAGGGGGATAAACCTCCCGAAATGGTTTTCTACACAGAAAAAGAAAAACAATCAAATTTTGTCCTCACCGTTAAATTCAGCTTAGAAAACAAACAATGTGGTATTTTGAATCATTGCTCTATGTCCATTGGTTACCGAGATAAAGCGATAAAAACAGTACATTGTCCCTAAGCTATCCTTATGAGGAATAAGAAAAATTCTTTATTTCGCTTTTTCTTCAACATATCTTGATAAATCTTGGTATCCTAGTTGGTGTTTCCAAGCTCTTTGATCTTCTTACAGCTCAAATCCACTGAATATTGATTTGAAACCGCCATATTTTTTCATAGCTGTTGCAGCAGACCTCCATATTAATTCCCCGTGTTATTCTTATGGAGGAAATGAAGGATTGTCATTTATCGCTTATGTTGTGTTGAAATGTGATTCTATGCATCGGAAATTCGCTGAGTATGCAGGTCTGCTGTAACGGGGGAATTATTAGAAACCTCACTGTGATTACGCCATAATTTTTTTTATTTTAGACAAAATGAAACTAATTTTAATAATCCTTTTTTAACACTTACGATCTTATAAGGTAATATAGTCCAGTAAATCTACGCAAAAAACACCCTTAACCTAGAACAAATTGCAACACGAGCGTTTTTGGTGGAAATCTGTCCAAAAAAATGTGCTTTTTAACATATCCAAAATCGGACAAAATCGGTCCATGGGAAACTTCCTAAAACTACGTTTCGAAATGGCGGATTACAATGGAAAAATTTAAAATTAAGTTTTATTCTTAGTTTTAAACTACATCTCTAGAGATATAAAATTAGAAATGCTACAGAAAACCGTTAAGGGGGTAATACTTCATTGTCACAGGATTTTAAATTTTGGCCGCCATCTTGGATCCGCCATATTGGATTCAAATTTTTTTTTTCAAATACAAAGGTGGTCATGTGACACATCATTTAGAACTAGATTTTTACGCTGATTCTAATGCTGAAATCCGTTTTCAAAAATCTGTTTTTGTTTTTAAGATATAACGAATTTATTTTTTTTAAATTTTTTAAATTTGTTAAAATGCTCACCAGCTTATCCAAACTGCAACACAACCTTTTTTCATGGAAATATAACAAAAAAATACTTATTCAAACATATCCAAAATCTAACAAAATCTGTCTACGGGAAAGCCCCAAAAATCACGTTTCAAAATGGCGGCTTTTTTTAACATTGGGAAGTTTTTGAAAAAAGCCACTCGGCTGCATTTTTTACCTACATTTAACAAGATATTGAGTTGAGACCACCGCCAATAATTTTTTAGTGGCTAGTCGTGCATGTTGTTGAGGTAAAAATTTTTGGCCGCCATCTTGGATCCGCCATTTTGGATTTCAAATATTTTTTTCAAAAGTAAAGGTGGTCATATGACACATCATTTAAGACTAGATTTTTACGCTAATTACAATCCTGAAGTCCGTTTTCAAAAATCTTGTTTCGTTATTTAAATATAAGGAATTTATTATTTTATTTTTTAAATTGTTAAAAAACTCATAATTTTAAACCAAATTTCAGCACAATCGTTTTTTAATGGAAATCTGCTAAAGAAATACTTAATCCGAAAAATCCAATATCGGACAAAAACGGTCTACGGGAGAACCAAAAAAATCACGTTTCAAAATGGCGGCTTCTCCGGATATCGTTTATCAAAAACTTAAGCTCATCTTTTCTTCGTCTACGTTTCCAGAGAAATTGATCAGGAACCACAGGCAATATTTGTTGAGTGGCTGTAACTGCATTTTGACGAGGTAATAACTTTAAACTGCCATCTTAGATCCGCCATTATAAAATGAGGCAAGTTATTTCAAATATGAAGTTAGTATTGTGACCCATTATTTCAAACTAAATTTTTGCGCTGAATTCAATGCCGTAACCCGTTTTTTACTATAGTGTTTAGTTTTCAAGATATTGACATGTTTCTAATAAATATCTCAAAAAACCTGAATTTTTCAAAAAATAAGTTGCACAGCTAAAAACGGGTTGCGGCATTGAATTTGCCGTAAAAAGCTAGTTTAAAATTATGGGTCACAATACCAACTTCATATTTTAAATAACTTGCCTCATTCGCAAATGGCGGATCCAATATGGCGGCCAAAAAAAATTACATCGGTGAAAGTTAAGTGTAAAGCACTCAACATTGACTGGTGGTGGTTATTCGTCACTATCTAGCATTATTTTGTGGTTATGGGCCTATTTTATCAATTTATAATGTTTAAATTGGTTGAAAATAAATTAATTAAAAGTACTCATATCTCAAGAATTAATTTATATATTAAAGAACAGATTGCGGTATTGTAATCAGTGAAAAAATACAATTTTAAATGATGGGTCACAACACCACTTTTACATTTGGAAAATTTATTTTGGATCCAATACAGCGGATCCAAGATGGCGGCCAAAATTGAGTACCCTCTCAAAATTAAGTATTAACCACCCAATAATGATTGGGGGGTGTAAAATTGATATTTGAAAAAATATAGGAAAAAGTTAGGGGGGGGGCTATTATGGGACACCCGGTATATATATAATAATTTATTTATTTATGTATGTATTTATTTATTTATATAATATGAAATAAAGGTCGTTTCGGTGTTGTTTTTGTGTAAGTTGTTTCAGGTAAATGCAAAACCTTCTGAGGGGAATAGGCTGAAATTTCGCACCAAGGTATATCATCTACCCAGGCAAAACATGGGTCTACCTAGGTCCTTAATATCCCTTTAAGTTTCACCCCGTATGCATTATTTCTCACTAGTGTTTTGAATAATGTTTGTAGTTTTTATTTGGTTTCCATAGGAACTATATTTAATTTTATATAATTTGGTCATAGCAATTACCTAGCAAAACTGGGTTGACAAGGATTAAGAATTTCTAAACAGAACTAAAATACTTGTAGTGGTTTAAAAAAGTCCAATGTTTTCCGTAAATATTGGAAAATATCTCTAAAGTGGCCGCCTTTTGAAACGGCTAGAGATAATTTAGTTCAGTTTTCCTCAAAATGTTCCGTTCAGTAGGACCTGTAAAGTGATATAAAACGTGGTATATGTTTACTTAACAATATTGTGATATTTTTACCCTTGGCCTTAATTTGTGGATCACCCTGTATATAAATCGTGATGAACACATTTTCAATGAATTCTACATATCTGAGTTAGTGGAGGACAATTCTGTTTAGCATTCCTGGATTACACAGTTTCCCCTTTAAAATAGGTAAATGGTTGGTTTTATTGATACCCTATAAGCTTTAAATGTGACACAAAAAATAGTTACCAAAAAATTAGTAAAAACAATATAACTCACTCCAAACTTGTCCGATTTTAATGGTCAATGGCTCAAATGAAAGCTGATAGCTCACTGAGTGTTTTTAAACCATTCAAACCTATATTCCTTAAACAAAACTGGAGATACCCGTCCTTAACTAAATTAAAAATTCTGAAAAAAAATATTTTTATGTTGATTAAAGGTCCATAACTCGCATCTAACTCGACCTATTTAAATAGTTAAGAGCTTAAATTAAAGCCAGTAATGTACTGAGTTAATTAAGACCTTAATTAGGCCTGAGTCTCTGTTAAATTTGGAGATATAAGTCTTTAAGTGGTGACAAATTTCGAAAGTTAGAAGAATTTGAGTTGCATTATGGATCATAACTCCATTTATATTGGTCAGATTTCGATTAGTCATAGCTCATATGAAAGCTTATACTTTACCGAGTAATTTGACACCAGAAGAAACTTTTTAACTCATTTCAAACCTGAGATATAAATCTTTAACAAAAAACAAATTTTAAAAAAATCAATTTTCATGTAGCATTTAGCTTTATAGCTCGTTTCACACTTGTCCGATTTTAGTGATCAATAGCCCAAATAAAAGCCAAAAAATCACTCATCATTTTAAGATCAAAACGAACTAAAAGCCTTGCTTGGTTCCTGAGATATAAAAAAAATAATCGTAAAAATGTTATTATTTATTTAGCCCCCATAAGAAATGTACAGGGAAGAATTTTATTTTGAGCATATCTTAAAAACGAATCGATATTTTTGAAAACGGACTTCAGCATTGAAATCAGCGTAAAAATCTAGTTCTAAATTATGAGTCACACGACCACTTTTACATTTGAAAAAAATAAAATAAATCCAATATGGCGGATCCAAGATGGCGGCCAAAAATTTGTACCCTGTCAAAATGCATGACTAGCCACTCAAAAAGTATTGGCGGTGGTCCCAACTCAATATCTTGTTAAATGTAGATAAAAAATGCAACCGAGTGGCTTTTTTCAAAAACTTTCCAATGTTAAAAAAAGCCGCCATTTTGAAACGTGATTTTAAGGGGTTTCCCATGGTCCGATTTTGTCCGATTTTGGATATGTTAATATGCACATTTTTTTGAGCAGAATACCGTCAAAAACGCTCGTGTTGCAATTTGTTCTAGGTTAAACAGTATTTTTACTGGACTAATATTAAAAGTTATATAAATATAAAGAAAACTCCGTTGGTATATCTTTACTCAGTTTCAATTAACAATTACCTTTTTTCATTTTACCACTCTGTAACTCATTAAGTTTCTCCAAATGTAATTTAGTCATTTATATAATATTTATATGCAAACACGTTGGACTTATGTTACTTAGACAATGTTACAAAACCAGGGAAATGCAGGCAGTAATCATGGGACTCACACAGACTGAAGAATTTCCTATGAACTATTACGTTTAATGTTTATACCATGTCTATTAATAATTAATTAATAATTAATAATAATTAATTTAATGTTTCCTTGTAATTATATTTATTCCCCGTGTTCGTAAAAGGATTTTTTTTTCACGAGAACCAGTCGACAGGAAGTAACATGTAAGATCAATACTGGTATTACATATATCTTGAACGGGCTGATAGCAGTAACACTCATCAATCATTACCTTTCCTGACATCTCATCTGCCTCGTCGCCCCTCACATCCGATGAGCAATAAAAAATAAGGTTTTGTAAAGAACAAAGTATCAAAATACCCCCGTTGCAGCAGACCTGCATACTCAGCGAATTTCAAATGAAAAAATACTTCCATCCAATGTAGTGAGATATGACATGTTTTCGTAGTCCCCATAAGAATAACATGGGGAATGAGTTTGCAGGTTTGATGCTAAAGGGATGTTAAAACTGGGTGGTTTTATTTCAATATTTAGTAGATCTTCTCTAGAAGAAGCCATCCACCAAGTTTTATCAAGATATGTTTAGAAATAATGAAGATATGGAATTTTTTTATTGCCCATTAGGATAACATGGGAAATGAGTATGCAGGTTTGCTGCCACAAAAATGGAAATTTACATGATTTTAGACATCATGCATATTAAATACATTAAATCTCATCTAGATGAAGCCACAAACCAAGTTTTATTAAGATGTTTTGAAAAATAAGCGAGATATAGAATTTTACTTATTTCCCATAAGGTTAACATTGGGACAACGTACTGTGTTTACCACTTTCAATATCTCGGTAACCAATAGACATAAAGAAATGATACAAAATACTAAATTGTTTGTTTTTTTTAAGCTGAATTGAATGGTGCTTACCAAAGTTTGATTTTAGCGAATTTCCCCTATAGGGAAGAAGCTGTTACCGTAGTACTCATGGTAAGACCTAAGCCCAAGACCATGATAACTTTCGTTTTGGGGCCCCCGGAAGCAAAAAACGCTATTTGTTCATTTTCATAAATATATATATATCTATATCTATATATATATATATATATATATATATATATATATATATATATATGTGTGTGTCTTTAAGCACGATAACTCGCGTACAAATGATCCAATCTTAATGAAATTTGGCATGGATGTGTAAAGTAGTAATTATTCGGACGAGTTCGTAATCCAGCCCAATCGGACTACCGGAAAACCCCCCCAAAAATGGGTTTTTTGAGTTTTTTATATATAAAAATAAAAATAATCCAATTTTTATTAGAACCATTGAATTCAGCTCAAAAAACAAACAATTTAGTATTTTGAATCACTACTCTATGTCCATTAGTTACCGAGATATTGAAAGTGGTAAACACAGTACGTTGCCCCAATGTTAACCTTATGGGAAATAAGTAAAATTCTTTATCTCGCTCATTTCTCAACATATCCTGATAAAACTTGGTAAATGGCTTCTCCTAGTTCAGACCTACTAAATATTGAATTAAAACCACCCAGTTTTAATATACCCGTAGCAGCAAACCTGCATACTCATTCCCCATGTTATTCTTATGGGGCTTACAAAAACATGTCAAATCTCGCTATGTTGGATTGAAATATGTTGTTTTGCACTGGAAATTCGCTGAGTATGCAGGTTTGCTGCAACGGGGGTATTTTTATTTTTCTATGTAAAAAACCCAAAAAACCCATTTTTGGGGGTTTATCCCCCTTTACCCCCCCTTCCAGTGGTCCGATCGGACTGGTTTTCGAACTCATCCTAATAATTACTACTTTACACTTCTGTGTCAAATTTCATTCCGATCGGACCATTTTTGCGAGCGCTATCGTGCTTACAGACACACACACACACACACACACACACCACCAAAATGAAAAGTTATCAAGGTCTTGGGCTTAAGTCTTACCATGAGACCTACGGTAATAGCTTCTTCCCTGTAGGGGAAATGCGCTAAAAGGATGGCAGTAAAATAATAATCAATGGCTCATAGTTTATTACTTGTTACTGCGATGAATAACTTCTGTCATTACAAACTTTAGTGTATGTTATGTCCATTATCACGATTATTTCTTTTACCTTTCATATTGCCAGTTCCGTGTTGAGAGATGAATTTGGCCTAATATCTTAAAAGGCTGTTCACAGCTAAATAAACTAAGGTGACAATTGAGGTTTGGCGTTGTATTAAGAGTATATAAGATTTGTATTAACAATGGTTTTAATATTATCAGGCTGTGCGCTACATAAAAATGTTTAAAACAGTAAATTGTGTTTTGAATAAAATTTTGAATTGGTCCGCCCAGCAAAGAATAAAAATAAGACATACCGAGCCATACCGAGCCACTTCATACCAACTGTTACCAAGCTCAGACCAACTCCATCACAGGGTCAGTTCTTTGTTGAAGGGGTTTTCTACTTCTGTCCCCCATGTTTCCAGCCGGCCCCCTCTCTATCTAAACGTACTTATTTATACTGGAAAGAGCTCTCTTGTTGAACCTGCTCTGGAAAATGAATCTGTGTCTGTCGAGAATGTTTACTGCACAAACCTTTTATAGATTTGGAACCTAACTTTTAATAGATAGTGTAATTTTGGGTTTCCATGAGCCACCTGCAAAAGTTATTCAAAGTCCACCTTAAATTGACAATTTGTAGTATCCAGATCTCGTCATTGGTAGAAACTTCGACCAATTTTCGATTCAAGAAATAGGGATAGCTAGTTAAGAAAATTATCTTTGCAGACACCATTTCGTTTCTAAGTACATTTCATGTAGGACACATTTTCCATGTAAACACATGACGTAACTAAACGGGAACCGAAAGCAAAAGAGAAAAGCTCAATATTCGACTTAATTTTTTCCCCTCACTTCTGGCGTACATCTATGGCATGGATTATATTCTGGATCAGTAATTAGTATTTTAATAAGATGCCATATTTATGTTTTTAAGACTAAGCCGATTATTGATTTAAAGAAAAGTAAAAATTCATTCATCCAATCAGTTTACCGCTAACCCCTTTCCACAATTCATTCCTTCATTCTTTCCCTATCTCTCTCTACTTCTTCCGTCTTTCCCCTCCTGTTCACCTTCATTCTATTTTTAACATCTCCCTTCTCTTTATCTTACCTTTCTGATATTTCTTCCTCCTTTCCTCTCTTCCAATTTTTATTACAAAAATTTAATAATTTACCCATCCTCCACCAATAGAAAACTCAATTTGAATGTAATATCCAGTAGTGGCAACTCATAAAATCAATGTAAATTTTTATAATTTTACATTAAATTTTCTTCATGTCTAAAAGACTGAAATAAATTTTAATGGGATTGTGCACATCCAATTCCATCGGTGTGCTTAGATTTTCGCTACGTTACATAAAGGCTAATAAAAAGGGATTACAAAAATTATGCTTGTCTACTAATTAATTGATAGTTCCTCAAAAATTACATCCCAGAGCTAACTTTTAGCTGAAGACGACTATTTATTATTGATATTTTTAATTTAGGAAACATTTTTAAGGCTACTGCAGATACTGAGAGGTTTTACGGTAATATTCAATATGGCGAGGACAGAGTGTTGCATGCATTTTGCTGGGAGCTCAAGATTATGTTTCAAGTGTGCGTCCAATTAAGGGGAGTTACTGGAACCCAAGCGCCCTGCCCTTCCTGACATTCTGGATTAATACAGTATTAATTTATTCCAAGATACAATACTTGATTAAAAAAAACACTCAATTTGATTGAATGCAAACTCAGGTCAGAGTGGATTTGATTATAGCATTACCAAGAAATTAAGCTTTGTCTCTATAAAACGAATCAATGGTGAGGAGATTTTAACTTTTATCTTCCAGATTAGTTGCAATGTTTTCGTTTGTGAGAGGTAATTTTATTTTTACTTACCTTATCAATTAGGTTAAACATATGTGGTGATGTAAATTCATTTGTTAATAATTGTTCAATGAATAGTTTTGAGCAAGAGAAACATCTTATTTTTGGAAGTCAGTCATGCAATTCGGAATACAATGAAATTTATTTCTATCTTGATTGCTATAAGTTGAACGATAAAAAAGGTTTAGGAAAATTTGTTGCTTTAAAATCATATTTCCATTACAATGCGTTTATACACCATCTGTAGAATCGTAAACGAATGAACTTAATGTTTTGTCATTTTAATCCATTACAAAATTTGTTTATTGTTACATTCTTAAGTCCTAAAAAATATTTTCACTTGTATGTAAATAGTGTATACAGCTATACTGTTATACAGTTAAAGATAAAATGTGAATGCACCAACAAGTTTATTCTTTTAGTAATTACGTATTCCGTTGAATACATATCTGCTTTAGTTTTTCCACCTTAAAATGATACTTCTACTCCTATGAGTTAACGCTTGAACTGATGAATAATGAAGTTGGAGTATGTGATGAGTTGGCTTAAGCGAGAAATTCAAGTAGGGAAATATTCCATGTTGAAAACTAGAGAGTTTAATTTCACGTGTAAAGAGATTCTGGAGTCGATACTCTGGAGAGACAAAGACAGAGACGGAGCGAGGAGAGATTGGCTTTCTGTCTCTGTCTATCCTTTGTTCTGGCTCGCTTTCCTCTAATTTAGCACCGTGATATCAAATGCGAGCTCTTTTATAGGTGTACATCTGACAATAACATTACTGAATTAGTTTTGTCAGTAAGTTTTAAGATTTTCTTATTTATTTCAATAGTACGAATACACTATTTGTTCGATTTACTAAGCACTGATTAAATTAAATATGCTACAAGTGACCCGCTGCATAATCAAAATTAAATACTAACAGCATTTATTTGTAATAACGAGAAACAATTACTTTGTTATCCCAGTAACAAACATTAACAAAATTTTTCTCTTTTGAAATTTCAAATAAAAGACTAGAAGGAGTAAAACTTTGAATATTTTAAAAGGTTTCCAAACAATGCTTCTTAAGGTATTAAAAAGAAAAACAAATATTATGAAGTAAAAAATATCCAGGAATAGATCAAAGCATTGACTTTAATTATTCATAGTCAAAGATGAAAGTCTCGGAAAAGAGTGGCGATAGTCAAAGTGTTTAGTGTATTTAATTCTTCGCTTATTTTATGAGGTTGTAAAGCCTATTCATGCGTTTATGGTTGTGCAGGTAACTAAGGTGGAACTAAGCATTTGCGGTCGCCAAGGTTTTTCATGCACTCGTGCTTGTGCATGTAACTGAGGTGGAGACCAGAATTTTGCACTTGTAAGGCTTATTCATACCCTCGTGCTTGTGCAGGTATATCAAGGTGGGAACCAAGCTTTTGCGGTTGTAAAGCTTATTCATGCCCTCGTGCTTGTGCAGGTAAATGAAGGTTGGAACCAAGCTTTTGCGGTTGCAAAGCTTATTAATGCCCTCGTGCTTTTGCAGATATGCGGCCGAAAACCAACAGGACAGTGCCTGGCTACGGACAAGATGAGATGCTAACAGAAGGTCTGATCGTCTACTTATAAGATACATCATAGTTAATTAGAAATTTAAGATGTTAACCGGTCTAGTACGTTAACCTCTAGTACGTTAATATATATATATATATGTATTTTTTTTAGTTAATTTGAGTTTAACCATTTTTAATTGAAGTGTTCGAAGGCAAGGCATAATACTATTACTTAAGCATTTCATTTATTAATATACTTGCAATCAAATATTTCTGAGAATTTACAGAGAAACTTTCCAAAAATATAAAAGTATACTTTAATGTAGCAAACGTTTTAAGTTACTGTAAACTAATGCAGCAGTATTAGGAAATATTTACTTTAACATTACTTTATAAAATCTATTTCTTCTTACCCTTTTCTCTTTAAAAAGTTATTCCTTGAATGAGAAAAATGAAACTGTTAACTAAAGGCTGTTGCAATTAGTCACATGACTAATCTCTAAAATTACGAGTAATTTAGCCTATATGTAAACCATGAGAAAAATATATGCAATAAAACCTCTTGTTTAACATATTTGAAATGAAGCCTGGCGTGCTGGGAAGATGACGGGCGGTGACAGCGGCTGATTGAATTTTAAAGCGTCATTCGATTACCTGTTATTGAGTTCAATCTGTTTAAGTTCATTCCGATTACAGTAATGAACATTCGTGTTGTCCTGGTGTTATTGCTGTATTGGATTTCACCGCTCTTAATGCAGTTTAGAATTCAACTATGCGATTCGGAATGAGAATTAAACAAGAGCGTTGGTGTGTGGTTGAAGTTCATGTTTCTCTAAATATATATATTGTTACATATTACAACAGATGAAGTAATAGTATGTTACGTTACTAGCCCAGTATGTGCCGTTTTACCGTGCGAGCATGAGAGTTCCAGCGCGAGCTGCCAGCCGAGTGCGGGCTTTTCATGCGAGTTCGGTGAAACCTACTGGGCGAGTGACGTACGATACTTTACATCATACTACTCAGAAAAAACGTATTTTTTAATCATAACGTACTCCTAGCATAAACTACTATGTTTTTAATTCTTCAAACCTAGCCTATAATAAACAAACATTTGCTACTGGCACCAGTGCTGCCACTACATTCCTCTGAAGTAACCAATAAAAATGGATTAAAAGTCAATTAACTGTAATCAGCTGATTACAGTTAATTGATTGTTACAGTTAGTTTCTGATTGTTGACCCGTTATTTCCGTTTCCTAGTGTACGGTAAATGTAACGTGCAGTGATCGGCAAAGAATAACTTTCCAGCCAAGAGTATGAAACAGAAAACCGACGTTTCTGTGTTGAATGATGTAAAAATATTTTTCTTGATAACATAAATACAAGCAAATCTGTTGCTTTAAGATCCAAGCGTAAGGCTATTTTTATTATGAACTATCTTTTAGTAACCCGCTTCGCTGGGTTGACAAATCTACTGAAGGCCTAAATAGTAGCTCCAAAAACGTAATTTGGAAGCAAGCATTAGAATGTCTAATGTAATTTAAAAATTTAATATAATTTTGATGTTTCTCCATACATATATTTGAGAAAGCCGGGGGTGGCATATTTGGTGGTAGCAGTCTTATTTTCCCTTTCAAATAGCACACAATATGCGTTCCTTTTTGAATTAATTTCTTTGCTATGCAATAACCACAAATTTTGCCCATCTTGCAAATTACTACTTCGGGTGTTCAATATAATCTATATTTGATTGGAATATTGGAATAATATGTCCTTGACGGTTCAAATCATAGTTCCCTGTGCTTTTGCAAATAGCTTGTAAATTGTTTAATTTAAATCAGCTTCTTCTGTTTCACCCCTTCGTTTGAAGGTACTCCGTTATCTCTGTTCTGACTATTTCTTTCATCACCTTGTGTGTCTGTCTCCCTTCTATTCCTGTTCCAGTCTGTCTCGATAGTGTTTCTTGATAGCTGTGAATTTTCCCCTGATTCCCTTTGATGTTTCTTTTTCTTCCGTTGTTTCATATTTTCTTGGAATCTTTCGTCTTCGTGATAAGATACAATAAGGAATTCCAAACATTGTCTCCAACGTTTTGACATTTTCTCATCTTATTTCGACTACTAACTTTGAAATTAAAACCAAAAAATATGTAACGCTACATTTTAGTGCACTTTATGTTTTTGATAACATATCCTAACTGTAAATATTTTCTAAAATATCGAAAAAGTAAATAAAAACACATTATTTGCTAAAAAATAAGACTGTATTCACCTGTTGTACAAAAAAAGTGTAGGTGCTGCATGCTGTTGGCAACCACTGTAACCACAGTAACCATTTCAAATTAAACATATGTTTTGATATAAACAACTTAAAGTACCCACAAAATTCTTGACATAGGTCTCTTTCGGAGATCCTGTGCCTACACCCTGTAAGATATCGAAACCCAACCACCATAGTGCACATCATGAGATTCCAAGCTTTAATTTTATAAAAATATCAAGGGTCTACGACGTGTAGTTTTGGCTGAAGCATTAAATATATCAACACACACTTCTCTTTAGACAGTACACTCTCGATTATCCGGGCCCCGGTTATCCGAGACTCCGGGTTATCCGAGGCAGCTCTAAGCTAAAATTTACGTTTTTATTTTCTTACCAAGCGTTATAATTATGCGTGAAAAAGTGTCTTTATTTAAAATTCTATTATTTGTAACTCGAAAAGGACTTTCATCGCAGTATTTATTGGTAAATACTATATCTTGTACGTGTTTCATATACTTTTGGAGTTGTATCGTACTTAATTCATTGAATTGTTTCTTTACTAGTAATAATACGTTTTTGTTAGGTATCATAAAAAATTGAAAATTGTTGTGGTTAATAATTTATTTTATTACAGAGAGCCAAGTCATTTATTGAGGGATTAATAAAGCTTCAGAAGTTCTACTGCCAAATATAAAGAAGAAGAACTTCTTTCACAGGAAAAATGCAGTAAATAAATGAGCGGAGAGTAGTATAAGGTCATATTGGTATTCCTTCTTTGTAGTAACTACAATAATGGGACTAGAGAAATAGAGGGGGAGAGAGAAAGAAGGTACAGTAAAGGATAAATGATATAATTCTGCCTCCT
Source organism: Flexamia atlantica (assembly GCA_035578135.1). Lineage (NCBI taxonomy): Eukaryota > Metazoa > Arthropoda > Insecta > Hemiptera > Cicadellidae > Flexamia > Flexamia atlantica. The sequence goes on from JAQJVK010000012.1 coordinate 23,680,137, forward strand.
TGATGTTTTATGGATATATTGATATATTATTATTTTATATCAAGGGTGATAAATAAAGAGAAACTAATAAATGTCATCAAAAATAAACATTTAATTATAGTTAGTGAACTAATAATATACGCAAAATGTTTAGTGATATCACATTTTTTAATATTGTTCTTCCAAGGAAATTATAATGTATTATTTGCCTTTTAGTCAGTCAATAATGGTTTATAAAATATTAAGTATAAATATTTACATTTATGGATTTTTAGATTTTTACAACTCAGAAAACTAATTTCGCTTACTGTACATATTTATTAAAATAGAAATTAATAATTTTTATTATTGTATTATAAGTTGAGATTTAGAGACTTAAGAGTACATTTAGTCATCTTGAGCTCGTCAGGTGAAACGTAAAAAACGTAACAAATCTGAAAATGTTAAATGGTCATTCCTGAATTTAATTATTAATATTCTTTAGATATTATATTTAGTTCTGCCTTTTTCAGAGCAGTATGTACAAGGAATCAGAGCTGCGATTCCTTTTTAAACTTTATATAATGCCTTAGACGAGTTGTAAATAAAACTTAATAAACTTTCTTTTAACTTACAGTACTACACCTCATAAACATTAATTTAACCATGGTACAACGTTCATTTAAGTTTTCCAAATGTTCACTAATATTTATAATAGCTATTTGAATGATAAAAACACTCCACAAATTTTCTCTACTAGATCTACCCCAAAGCATTATGTGGAATATCTGATGTAACTTTCACTCAAACTCAAACTAAAATTATAATTTTTTTACCTTTCAGCAACATTTCTTAAAATATAATTTTTTCCAGACAAAATCAAAGCTAATTTTTCAATAAGTTTAGATCACCTGAGACTAACGTCCAAACTAAATCCTACATAGTCAACAAGTGAGGATCTTCCAAGTACTTCCTCGTCCAAAACAATCGATGGAAAAAGCAATACAAACCAACATTCTCAAGAAAAGAGGAATGTGCGCTAGAAAAGAATGTAGAAATATTTTATAAATATTTTTCGTTAAAATGCCATTTGCAGTGAGAGTAAAGTTTTTGTAAAAATATTTAATTATTGCCATGGACTTTTTAAAAATTTAAACCTTTAATAAAGTTTATCACTGTACTGTATTCTCGTAAACTCTTTAATTTGAAAGTTTCCAACGCACTCGAACATTAGTTTTGACAGGTGAGAGGTCCGATCCAGCGCTGTTCGATAAGCTGTTATCACGGAAGGTTTACATTTTAGCTGAGGGTCCCGCGTTGCTAGGCAACCGCACCTGTTGCTCCCAGCCAATCACAAGGCGTTACGGCTCACTCCCCCTCCCTCCTCCCGTCACGGGAATAATTTAAACTTTGCCGATCAACCAACACTTTTTTAGAGGACAAACTAATCGAGTTTCCCGTGACAATTTTATTTTGGTATTCGAGATGTTAGTGTAACTCATTATACCGCGTGTTCCTGCCCTCATATTGTTTGTTTGGTTAAAGCAGTTTATTTCTGAGGAAATCATAATGATCAAGAAAGGTAGTTTTGGCGTTTGGAACCTACCACCCCCATTGAAAAATAGCCCAAACTAGATATTATATCAGTCAGATCTCAGTAAAGTTATGGCAATTCAAACCTTTATTTTTACAACATTTATTTTTAGTTCAATTTAACACAGCACAACGATTAAATATGGCCCTATTTGTGAATTTATGAATTTGCTAAACGTGAGTTCAGCCTCATGACAATCAACCTCCAAGGACCTCATATTTTCTTGATTTCAAATTATTTGAAATTTTAAGCCGCCATCTTGGATCCGCCAAATTGAATTAACTCAAGATTTTCTGCAAAAATTATCAATAATGCATCCGTAAAAAATCTTTATTTGTTCTAAAAAAAGGAATATTCATAAAATACATATTAAATGCTACAGTAAAAATACAACTTTTGATTTGACGTAACGTTACACAGGACCACAAATGAACCTATATGTTTTTCATTTTATTTATTTTATCAATAAGGCCTTAAAAATAATTTATCGCTTGAAGGGGGGTTTGTGTATACAAATGTTGATATGTCCATTATTTTGGGGAGGGGGTAAAATTGCTTGATTAAATACCAAACGTTTATCACAGAAGATCGCCTTTTTATCTTCTCAAATAAAATTAAAATACATATAATATATGGGGTCTCTTTATGTCTACACGGTATTAATGTAAAATACATATAACTGTTTACAGCTACGTAAGCTGTTTAGATGCTTGCGAGATAGGCTACATCTTGCTGAAGTAGTTATAGCACAAGGCCTGGGAGAGCAGCTAGTAGCTTGTTACAGCATACACTCCCCGTCGGTTCCAGAGGCCACTCCATTCAAGTATCATTAACCATAATTAAACCATCCAGTGGTTTGGGTTCTGATTAACTACACTATCTCCAGTTACAAAATTAAACAGTGCTATTTATCCTCATAACTAACAATGTTTTATGATTCATATTACCACATTAGGTTTGAGTGTCTGGTCCCGCTTCTGGATGAAAACACCTTTGATGTAATCAGTCCGGAACCTTGATAAATCAGGGTTCAAAAACATACTAAGGACCCCATGCGCAAATTGCGAATTTTAATATTACTTTCGTTTGTGAGAGACTCACCTACAATTAGAAGAAATTGTATGGCTTTAAACTCGCCGTTCTTAATCAAGTCAACCTTTTAAGTGAAATGTAAAGGTCTCACCTAAATCAACAAAACTTAGCTGAACAAAACACACACATTGTTCATCACCCCAGCATTATGTATTTCAATTTGTCTTTTGGCACAACACTAGTATACCGGAAAATTTTCTTCGCGTGTTCATGCCCTAACATCATATTTAAGTCAATGGAAGTAGGTAGGTGGTGCAATGTCCCTGTGGTGTTCTATCAGGCTTAGTCTCTCGGCAGTTCTCTGTTCTTGTCGAAGGTTACGTATGTTTTTCCCTAATCTCATCGACTCGGTTTTTCTTTTTGCTTTCTACTTTTTTCTGTACCAAAAAGAATGATTTTTCTTATCTCAATCAGGCTACAATTACCAAAAAAGTTGATTATTTGAGAATTAATTTTCATAAAATGTATAAAATATTATTTAAAGTTGTAGACTATCTATTTTTGTTTACAATCTGACTTTCGTTAAAAATCCATCTGAAGGCAATCATCAGTTAAATTACAATCATATTTTAAAACCTTTATAAAGCAAGTTGGTGTGCACTGGAGCGTTGGCCCTATGGTAATAAATCAAAGTCTTGGGGGTCGAAGCCGTAAAAGAAATGCCCATTTGAATTATCATTCGCAGGTGCGCTACATTATAAGCTTTAAAATTACACCTAAATTGTAAAAATCGGTTAAGTAGCATGGCTAAAAAGGGATGTAACGGAGAAAACCCTTATTGTATTGAGTATATAGATGATGGCTAAATAAAATAACTAAATTAATTCATATTGATCCGGAAAATGTCTGGAATACAATTTCCACGTGTTTCTAAGATATAACCATAAAAAATTTCTTTTTTCAATATTGTTTTATTCTGGTTCAATGTACATAAGTGCATTATACACAGAAGGTTTAACAAAATTATAAAACAAATTTTCAGGTTCGTTCAATTAGAAGCATCTAGTAAGAGTAATATAGAAATATGATTCACAATGTAAAATAATAATAAATAAATGAGATGATTACTGTCTGACTAAACAAATTAATTAATTGTATTAATGATCGGCGCAAACATCTTGAGGAAGTCTTGTCTTCGGTAGCCTGTTTAAGGTCATATATAAGGTTATTAAAAAAGCTTTTTAATAACCACACTAAGCATAATAAACGACATGACCCACTCGGATTGTAGCTGTATAGTCGGTTTATTATGAACATATGTGATGGAATAGTTACGGCACCATAATCTACTATGCTTTAATACTACAACATCTAGACGGTGGCTGATCCTGTACACGCATTAGTTTAAGAGTTTTAAAATTTTATTTTTTCTTTCTTTACTTTAAAGAATTTTTTTAAACTTCCAAAAAATACAAATAATATAAAAACTGTTTTTTTATTAAAAATATGTTTTACGTAACTCAAATAAAGTACAAAAATGTAAAATCTTCAGACAGAGTCCTAATACGCTAACATTGTTGTGGGAGAAATAAGAATAGATTATGATTAACTTATTAATTTCTTCCCAATGCCATAGCCCAACTCAATCAACCTGGCTCAGGCCATCCACAAGCCCAATGCTAAAGTTAACATTGTCCCATGGGCGGGGTGGGTTAAGTTATTTGACTCGCACCATAATATTCAATTTCAAAAGTGATTTGTCATTTTAAAACTGATGTAGGCCTAATCGGGCGAATCTTTAAATTTTAACAACCAAACGACCAAATCAGATTTCGTTCATTTTAATCAAAAATTTAACATTATTTGTTTCCTTTAATTAAAAGTTAGGAAACGGTACCCATCAAAATAAAATTAACATATGTTTTCCATAGATTTCTGTACGAAAAAAACTGAATTGTATTAAAGCCCTGAGGGTTTTTTAAATTTAAAAAATGTGTAAACAATTATAATCAGTTTAGTACAATAAGCGAGAGGATATACAAAATAATGTTTTTTTTTTTACTTGGAGAATATTAGTCAGTGGCCTTCATACGTTTAAAAACAAAAGTTTCTAGTATTGAGTAGCGCTATTGATAAACTTTCACTGACTAATAGAGTAATATTGGAATAACTGTTGACACTTTATTATTGTCGAATACACTGCGGTTATTAATGACTGTCGAGTGGAGGTGGCGAAGTAGCCGCTTACAATGGTGTCACGTGATCGATGGAGCGTCAGCGGCCACTTAGGCTTGATAAATCGACCAAACATACACAGCGCGGACCCTGTGTAGCAAACAAGCTATTACAGCCGGTTACAAGTTGTAACAGTCAGTTGTAACTAGTCGACCAAACATACACAGCGCATACCCTGTTTAGCAAACAAGCTATTACAGCCGGTTACAAGTTGTAACAGTCAGTTGTAACTAGTCGACAAGGCTTGATAAATCGACCAAACATACACAGCGTGGACCCCTGTGTAGCAAACAAGCTATTACAGCTGGTTACAAGTTGTAAAAGTCAGTTGTAACTGGTCGACTAGGCTTAATAAATCGACCAAACATACACAGCGCGGGCCCCTGTGCAGCAAACAAGATATTACAGCTGGTTACAAATTGTAACAGTCAGTTGTAACTGGTAGACTAGGCTTGATAAATCGACCAAACATATACAGCGCGGACCCCTGTGGCAAACAGACTCTTATTACAGCCGGTTACAAGTTGTAACTAGTCAGATGTAACTAGTCGACTGATGCAGAGAAGTTCAGTCGATGAGCTCTTGGAGAAACCGTGTGTATTAGTGCGATATTAGCAAAGTTTGTATTAATTTTGAAACGGTTTAATAGGTATTAATACACGTTAGAGAGGCAATTATTTGTCAGATATCATTTTAGGAGAAGAAATGGAATCCCCACATGTTCAGTGATTATAATCATAAAGATAGAGTGTGCGGCAATCACATTATGTTTATAAGTTTTCTTTCATATATTTCCTATTATATTTCATGAGTTCTTTCCTTTAAATTTTTAATAATCACAAGCTTCTTCAATTTTAAATTTTTACCATATGTTTTTTATGTTTAAATTTCTTTATTCTTAAAATTTTTCCCCACACTAGTACTTTTTCCACTTTTAAATGTTAATTATATTTTGTTTAGTGATAACAGACTATAATTTTCAATAAGAGTAAAGTCTGTGTGCTACAAGAATAAAAGGAATGGAACAAGTGCTACATTACAATGAAAATTAACAAGAATTCCCACTCTACAATGGTAAAACGATGAATCAAGACAGTGTAGTGAGTAGACTTATTGGTGTGTTTTTTAAAGTGAACATTTAATTGAACTGTACATTGACTTTTTTATGAAATATGATAAATACTTCCATACTTTTCTTTTTCATCACTTTATTTAATCAATTAAATTAAAATGAATCCTGATTAATTTTCTTTTTCTTTTCTAATCATGTTTGCTTTTGTTTACCCTGGTTTAACATAAAAAAGGACGGTGCTTCGATGCTTTTAGCCCCTCCACCCTAATATGTTGAGAAAATTCTCTGAATGTTGTGAATAATTAGTGTACGTATACTATATTAACGTAAAAGTTCAGACCGGCCTCTTTCAAGATGATAAAAGGGTAAGGGTAAGGGTAAGGAAACGCTTTATAAGCTTAGAGATTTAAGTCCTTTTTAAGGAGTGTTTACATATGATTCATGTGACATTAATTTTTATAAAGATAATTTTGTTGTTTAAATGTGGAAATGGAAATATAAATACCAATTCTTTAAATTGATGTGTATTTTTTGTGAAACCAACAAGGAGAAAAGGATTAAACAAAACAGAAGAGGTTTTGACGAACATAGTAATAATAAATAATAGAGAGTTGTTAAGATTAAATATGCGGCGAATTTAATTATGATAGACCTTTATAACAATTTAATCGATTATTTTAAATTTAAAAATTGATTTTTTTTAATGAAGATTTTCATCATAAAAATCACATCAACGATTTTTAGCAAATTGTCCACAGAAACAAAAAATAAAAATAAACTAGTGGCTTGAAGGGGCTAAAAGCCCCTAACAAAGGAAACTTCTAACGATCCTTTTTAATTCATTTGAGTGTTAAATATGTAAGTTCATAGCAAACTGGCTTTCAAATATACTTTATGTCAATATCTGGTACATGGTTTTTAATCAAGAATCAGCATCACATGCACATGTTTTATGTAAACGTAGCAGCCGTTTATAGATTCCAATGTTATTTAAGTGGCAGATATTTAACGTTATTTCTTGTTTTCTGGCGAATTTCAAGCAATTTTAGTATTTTCCCGTCATCACAGAAAGAGACCTTCGATTTTAGTCCTCTCCCAGCTTGCTACGAATTGCCAAACTCCCACAATTTTTTGGCGCCAAGAATCGCCTTACAAAATTAAATGACATACGTAAAATACATATCCTTCTATTCTCCAAGGGAATGTTTAAAACAGCTTTACCTTATGTAGTTCACAATTCTAAATTATTGATTCTCTTTTATTACATGACAAGATATGGTTATTGGCTTACTGAAAAGCTAGTATATAATGTAACTGCAATGATCCCTGACTGCATCTTTGCTGCCTTTGAAAGCTTTTCTCATAAATATTAGATTGAAACTCCCTCCCTCTTCGCAGTCTATTACCTGTGCTATTCAAGATGTGTCATATAAGTTGGATTGAAATAAAATTTTCCTCATTTCCATAGATCATTAATTTGTTAAAAATTGAGTCCAATAGAATACAATGAATATAATAGAAAATAAATTACTATTGTCAAGTAGTTGACTAAATAAATTTAATTGGTAAATCCAGAATCGAAATTTAATTTATCCAAAGATTGATTTTGTTGTTGTTAGTGATACTGGTAATGTTCTTAAATGACAAATAAGATAAAAGAGAGGTTCGGTTTGGATATTGACTTTATACCTAAAACGAGACTGTTCACGTATACACATGTTTTGAAGCCAGATATTTCCACGCGAAATTAGTAAGCATTCGTCACTAGAGGTTGCGCCAGCTGTGATGTTTCACATGAAAGATTCGTATACCTGAAAAAATCGCCAACAGAATGTGCTAATTTTAGTAACATATGATCATATTTGTTGGCTTCAAAATTTAACATTGTTTGTACTATCTATTTTTCATTATAATCAATGGTTCGGACCATTCTTTCTTAAAGCTTTCGGGAAATCCTACTAATATTATAAGTGTGAATGTTTGTGAGTTTGTTTGTTTGTCATGTTCTGTAAGACAGATGTAACCACGTTAGTTTTTCATATTAACAACGTAAGTAAGTCAGCTGTAACAACGTACCCATCCAGGCAGACGAATGAAAACAAATCAATCCAATTCCAATTGGAAGATAAAAAAAGTGCATGAGCAATACCAGCTGTTTAAAATTATTTTAAACGTGGGCGAAGCCAAAGGGAACATCTATTATTATTGTATGTGAACGTTAAATATTTTTGCTATACACTTTGAAAATTATGATCCATTTGTTTTGTAATGATGCGGTCAAATAATTTAACGAGTGCACACAAATTGAAAAAAATTAAGTAAAAACTAAAGTATAAAGTTAAAGGAGTGGTAAAAAAGTAAAATCTATTAAAATAAAAATTAAATTTTATGGTCAGGAAAACAATATTTTATAAATACTATTACCTTATAAATTAATCCTCAAAAAGAGCTTCTAGTGAGTAGATCTACTTGCAACAAAACACAAATCACACTTCTCCAAAAATTAAAACTAAACTTAAATTGTTTTGAATAAAAATAAGTAAAATCAATTTTTTTACAAGCAATATCATCTTGAAAAGTCGATAGCAAGTTGACCCTTTTGGTGGAACAAGAACAGAGGAAAAACAGTAAACACCCTTGTGAAAGTAAACTTAGACAAACAACCCCCTTTCGGGTTTTCAATGGATTTTAGTAGCTTGGGCTTGAATGTGGGAAACCTCCATTACAGGTGTATTGGCGGGTGAGAGAACACTGTTTACTGTTCATTTTCATGTCCCTGACCTCTTACTCCCTGTTGCAAGCTAGCCTCTCTGTTATTTTAAAATAAAAATCGTCAAGGCATGTCATGTGGTAAATAAAGTATAATTTTCGATTTTGTTAAATTAAGAATTTTGAAGAGTATTTTTGTCATCTTCCCATAACTGGACGATTTTAATTGGTTTTTTACGTTTGAACGGTTTGTGGAGTTTGTATTTAAGAACATGTAACAATCGGCCTTCCATAGACTGCTCTAAGCTTTATTTAAAAAAATTATTGCTCTTCCCAACATTAATTCCTTCAGTTATTATGTCCATGAAAGTATGTAAAATTATTTATATTGTATGCATAATGTATCCACGAAGTTTAATGAAGCCATCTTAGTGTTTAGTCCAGTTATAAAACCATACTGATTTCTACTAAATAGCTGTTCCTGTTTTAAAACTTAACATTTTTTCTTTAAACATTTTCATAGAATTTTGCAAAGGTATTAAAGATCTGCATTTAGAGCTGAGAGTACAAGGGCCACTACAGCAGCCTTTAATTTGTCAGGAAAAACACTATTCGTAAAATGTAAATTAATAAAAAATGTTAAGACTTCTAAAATTGATGGTTATATTAATTGCTTTGATCATCGAAGAATTTATGCTATGTATACCTGGGAACTTTGATTCTATTTTAAGGTTACCATGCCAACCTTATAAGCTTCTTTGCAGTTAGTTTCAAGTTGAAATTTTTTAGCACCGCAGGGCTTACCCCTAAGAGAAATTTTGTAAAATCGTTTCTTAGTACGCATCCATAGTTCAAGGGGAGCATAGATACCAAATTTCAGCTCTGTAGGTTTTATAGTTTTGGAGATTTGCTGATCGCTAGAATATATCTTCTCCTTTATATTTAATATATTCTAGCTGATCAACTCGGTTTCACACGTGGAAAAACAGAAAAACATTCTTGGATTCATAATTTAATTTCATTTAATTTACTATCATACTTCATTAGGTTGCCATGACAACTTCATAAGCTTCCCTATAGCTTAAGAGGGCTCTAAAGGTTCGTGGCCACAGAGGAGTACAACGATCTGTGTCCACCACAGCTCCTCGTAGTTTCAATTTTCACCAGTGGCCGCGCTAGGTGAGCTACCCTCAGACCGGTTTTACGCATTGCTGCCAACTGTTAGGGAGTCCATGAATTCGTGGGGAAGTTGAACGAACGAACGATCAACGCCAATTCCCGATACCGCTGGTGGCAGGGTTTTGTCTTACTTTCACCTCATTGCTTCTATGTTCCTTCGAAATTCTCTTTGAGAATCTGAATTTAGTCCCAAACTCAAACTGGTTATCACGACCACTTTGAATTGATAAAAATATATAAACTCTAATATACTTTGTATTGAAATGTATGAATGCATCATGTTGTATAAGGGATGAAGAAAAACAAATTATTGTGAAGTAAAAACCCGACTGTATTACAAATAGATTTTGTACTCAATGTACAGTAAAATGGAACAGAATTTTTCATATTAGACTACAACATTTTAACTTAACTGTTAACATGAAAAGTAACCCGAGTGTAACAATCACTAAAAACATATGACTAAATACACACCAAGTTTTCACACGTGTATACAATTAAAGACAAATATATTTACAAACAAGCATGAATTACTGATTAACTGCTGTAACATATACTCTTTAACGGATATATATGACCTAAATGACGTATAAATGCCAACAAAATTACCTATAAATTTTATGAATTTTTAAAAGTCGAAAAGCCTATCGCTAGAACGTACTAAAAGCAGGCATCAGATATGTACAAAAAATACAGCAATGTTTAAAACCACGCTGCAATATAGTTAAAAAATACTAAATAAAAAACATTGTAGATGAAAAGTAATAACAAACGACTTATTTGAAACGTTGTATGGAAACAAATATTATATGTTTAAAAATGGAAAAGGAACACTGATTGGCAAAAATGAGTAAACAACGCTCGAAATATATAACATAAAGGAAAACAATTAAGAGATCATCTCATTGCAAGAGCATACAATTAAGTAAAGCATCAACTAAGTACAAAGAATACAGCAATGTTTAAAACCGGGCTATAATAAAGAAAAAAATACTAAATAAAAAATATTGTAGATGAAAAGTAATTAATAATTCTAGGTGAACCCGTGTGAATTCGCACGATTTAATTAAATTATAAATGATCGGCTGCCTTCTATGCACACATCTACTGTAAATCAATCTACTGTAAAAATAGGTTTTTGGAACGATGTAGCGTGCTGAAAGTGTCTCTAATAGGCACTCATTAGGATGCGTATTGCAGCATTGTAAGCGATGTTCGTTGTGCACTTCCTTCAAATAGAAAATATGGAAAAAGCATCAGGTCAGCCATTGGGTCGAGGCAAAATTGAAGAATATGTACTCTTCTAAGTGGCTTATCTTTCGGGTAAACAATAAAGTTACGCTCACACTTGGTGGTTCGCTATCGTTTACTCTAAAAATAATAGCAACATCATTATAAGTTATGTCGTTGTATCGGAGCTAATATTCTTTTCGATATCAGACAATGCATTCCGAGTTGTGTATGCTGCTCATCAGGAGTATTTTTCAGAACGCAACTCTTCACGTTGAAAATGTGCGCTAAGGGATTAACTTTAACCAAGTGTTCAGTCAAGCTGTGCATGAGTTTATTGCTGCAAGAGCCGTTGGCTTTGTTTACCATTCTTTCTTGATCACCAATTTTGACGTCCGTCATAGATGCAGAGCATATAAAGAATGTTCTCCTCACGGTTGAAAGGTACTATAATTGAGTGATAAATTGTTGCGTACACTTTATACATGTAAACCCCTCCACCATTGTTTTCTTCAATTTAATAGCTCTTTTGCTTACTGTAGCGAGCACAGAGTTCATTGGATTAATGTTTTCTTTGCAGTTTCTGCTCGGTCTATCGGTAACAGTAATAAGGCTTTGAATGTAATCACTTTGTCGAGATGTAAGTAGATTTAATTTTACTACATACGCGCCACATTTCTGACATGGTAATGCCATCCCGCCAAATGAATGTTGCTGAATCCTTGGATTTCTTGGTGTGATTTTGTCAGTGTAATTTTCCACTAATTGTCCCAGCTCCGCGTATGAAGCTTCTGTTTGCACACCTTCCCGTACATTGCCCCTCCGTGTCCGACCGCTACAAAACTTCTTCGTCGACTCATTCTTATCATGTTTGAAAGAATATAAAGTGTCCGATCACAACAAATTTTCGTCGTCTCGTTCAAATAAAATTAATTAATTTTTGTTCAAATTAAAAAAAAACAGCTGGGCTGAGTTTTAAACTACTTTGATATCTAAATTTGTTTTCTTGGCCTGTGATCTACATAGGCTATTTTAAATCCCACACAGCTGATCAGATTCGCTTCTGTCAAACACAGTTTATTTTATAATAAGTTTTTCGCACTTTTTTCATGTTATATTGCCAAAATTAAAAATCTAAAGATGCTTTCGGGAATCTGCACATAGAGACGCGTGTTTTGATGTATAATATGTGGGGGGTAAGTCTTAAAATAAAAAAGCCTAATCGTATCAAAGTTTTCATGTAGCGTATTAATAATATAGATAACGATTTATTTAAAAAGTTATCGGGAAACAAATTTATTTTTAAATCTACAAAAAGGACACTGACTGGCCAAAATTGTGACACAATGCTCGAAATATACAACATAAAGAAAAACAATTAAGAGATAATCTCATTGCAAGAGCATTCAATTAAGTAAAGCATCAACTATGTACAAAGAATACAGAAATGTTTAAAACCGGGCTAAAATAAAAAAAAATACTAAATAAAAAATATTGTAGATGAAAAGTAATTAATAATATAACGATTTATTTGAAAAGTTGTCGGGAAACAAATTTATTTTTAAATCTACAAAAAGGCACTGACTGGCCAAAATGGTGACGCAATGCTCGAAATATACAACATAAACCAACAAAGACACAACATAAACCAAAAACAAAGAAGCAACTAAACCTCATCGCTAGAGCGTACAATTGAAGCATCAAATATGTGCAACAAAATAAAGTAATATTTCAAAGCGGGCATAATATAAATTAAAATTTACTGAATAAATAACATATTATATATAACAAGTCATTAAACAATTAAAATTGGATCATTGAATAACACTCATATTCTGTGCAGTTCAAGTTGGCCGGTGGACCCGGGACTACGTGAGGGCACCCCTGTATCCCTCGCCTCGTCCGGCGGGGCTGTCCGCTGCCTAGACGATGAATCACCAACAATAATGGTACACAACAATGGCTGTGTTTATACAATGGTACACTTTTTTTAACAGAATAATAATTTAAAATTTTTTAAATCATGTTTCAAATCTACTAAAAAAGTTATGAAAAGTGATATAAAATTCGACCTAGTATTATAGCATTTGATCTCATGTTTATAAACGAACAAACCTGGTAATAAGTCTATCGGGGTCGAATTTTATATCACTTTTCATAAACTTTTTAGTATATTTCAAGTATGCTTTTAAAAATGTTAAATAATTATTCTGTAAAAAAGGTGTACCATTTTATAAACACAGCCAGTAGGTGACTCATCGCCTAGGCAGCGGACAGCCCCGCTGGACGTGGCGAGGGATTATAGGGGTGGCCTCAGGTAGTCCCGGGTCCACCGGCCAACTTGAACTGGACAGAATAAAATAAAACTGTATAAATAAATACAACTCTAAATAATATAAAAAATAGCGGTCGCAAAATGGTCCGATTGGAATTAAATTTGATATAGATGACATCTAATGTATAAGTTTTTTAGTAGTCTTAAATCCCCAATAATATGTCTATTTTTGTGGCAGCAAACCTGAATATTCATTCCCCATGTTATCCCAATGGGAAATAAAACAAATTCTATATCTTTCTTATTTCTTAACATAATATGTTAAAATATACTATTATGATAAAACTTGGAATATGGCTTCTTCTAGTTCATATCAATCTATTAAATACTGTATTTAATTAAAACCACCCAGTTAACATACCTGTTACAGCAAACCTGCATACTCATTCTCCATGTTATTTTTATGGAGCTTACAAAAAACATGTCATGGATTGAAATGTGTTAATTTGTATTTGAAATTCGCTGAGTATGCAGGTCTGCTGCAACGGGGGTATTTATATTAATAACAGATATGTGTGTGTCTTCGTTTCGTGACCATCTTATTTAAACCTGCGGTCAGGCCATTAGTGCAGTATGCATTGATCGTGTGCGCAAAACGAGTATGCCCGTCAGCCTTGCCAACTACAAAAGGCGACAGTGCGGTGTGGCCAGGGAAGGCAGGGGCGGCGTATGTCAAAAGGATTATTACGATGCCGAGAAGCTTATGAGTGACGGGTTGTAAAACTGCACCGCTCCCTTATAATCAATTTGTATCTATATTTGAACTAAGTATCTTTCTCGCATAAAATCGATATTTTCGAGATGTAATTGAAGTAAACATTCTAATTCGCCAACATTTTGGGAATTTATAGCCGTAACAATGTCAATTATATTTTACATTAAAATCTAAATTGTTTGGGTGTATTTTTTATCCAGGAATAGTGTGTAAAATAATATTGCCATCTGTGCTGTACTTACATTTCGCGCTGGTTAAAAGAATCAGCAAAAATGGTCGTGATCGTGATTATGCGACTTTTCTTATATTACAATGTTATATCGTTATATCATAGATAAAATATACCCAGCAGGGTATATTTTATCTATGGTTATATCCTCCAAATTATTCGGGGGGCGGCCGCCCCCCTCCTTGCCGCATTACGCCCATGGAAAACCTCTAATACAGTAATGACTTTGAATAGCTCTGTAACAACTTATAAGTTACGATATTTCAGAAACTATCCACAGCACCTCAATAGTGATTGCAAACTTTAAAATCCTGCGATTATTGAAGTTATACTTTTTGTTGTAAAATTAACTGGATTAAACAAATTATTGTTAAGGAAGGTCTAATTTGGTTCAAATTTTGGTGTACAGTATTCCAATCAATGAGGTTTAATTATTTTTGATTTGATAGCATATTCTCTGAATGGTTAAAGACCGGTTATAATGTCATTTTAAATTTGATTTACCTATATATCAAGAATGACGAAATGGTGTGATGGACAAATTGTATCTTTAGAGTCATTGGATTCAAGGACACAGACACAGAGAACCCTCCCCGCTTCCTTCCCTTTCCTGGGATTCACGCCCGCCCGATGTCTCAATGGGCAGAGAAACAGGTTGGCGACACTGACGAATGTCTCCTCGGCGGTCGTAGTTCCATCAACGCTCGCCAGGGCGTCCTCTGTACGGGGGTGTTTTGAGAAGCACTTTTCAGAAACAACCCTCACAAATTACTCGATTTACGAGGTAACTATTTGTTTTTTTGAAGTCCTACCCAGCGGGAAATCATCTCGAATATCTAATAAAGGGTTTAAAACAAAAACAACGTTCGCATTTTATTCTAAATGTTATGGTTTATGTAGAATAAAATGACCAATTTTCACTAAGTTTAACCCTGAATACAATATGTCTAATAATAATTAAATACCCTAAAAAAAGTTTTATCTCCTAGTTCATTTAATGAAAAACATGTTCTCGTTCACCGGAGGTCGCTAGGTGTTTTAATAATCTCAGAATTTTAGTAATACAGAGATGCGTTTTTCAGCCGCTTGGCAAAGGTTTAGAGCCCTCTTCTTTTGAGGCACCATAGCGCGTAACCCTGAGGAAATTTTGAAAAATCTTTAGCGTAAACATACGCTCTAAAAGAAATGTCCATGCAAATTTTTAAGGTCCTAGGTCAAGTAGTATGAGCTGTACGATATAGGTGAGTGGTATTTGACAAATATAGTAGATAGATGAGCCAGGCTCTTCCCATGTGGAGGACAGTCAGTTGACACATAATTTATTTCAAACAGTTCTGTTGCTCTTTTGTTTTGAAGGATGATGAGAATTTAAACGGACGATCACATTCGGAGTTGTAACGTTACAGCATTACCACCAATAACGAATATTTTAAATCAAAATTAATTATTCTTCTGAATAGAGTTATTTTAGTCAAGCAAGTGTCTAGATTTTACAAGGTGTTTTTTTTAATGCAACCCAAAACTTTATTTTATTAGTCAGGGATTATTTCCCCCCAAGATCTCCGGATCTGGCCCCACTATATTATTTTCTTTGGGGATACATAAAAAGTAAGTCCTACAAAAACAATTCACAGGATATTCAGTACCTCAAAACAAACAAAACAAATTTAATGCAAAAAATTCAAAGAGGTACCTTGCAATACGTGTTAAGGAATTTGATGGGGAGAGCATAATTTCATACAAATGCCAATGGTGGACTGTTAGAGCACATGATGTAAATTAAATGTGATCATACTTAGATAATAGGTTGTATAAAATGTTAAGATCAATAAAACGATACTCATTTCATATTTGCATTATTCAATATTAAAAATGGGTTGCGTTTAAAAAAACACCCAGTATATGTTTTTTCTTGTGATAAGAAATTCACATTGGGCTCATGCTTACTTATGAGGTTTATTTAAACTTAGTTTAGTACAACAGCCAAACAACATATATCTTTAAAGATTTATGTGTAATTGGTTTCAGTGTTATGTAGGCTACATATTTTCTACTAACTCAGGGATCATTGGAAATAGTCGCTTTACAAAATCAAAATATACTGTTATTTCTTCGTTATGTAACTTATTGATGAACAGCAGTTATTCCTGTTATATTTACAAATTTCGTTCTGGATTAAAACTTTCATAAAGCTTTACAATTAAATAATCAGAATAATCCTAAAATCATACAGTTCGGACACGCGTAGGGCTTACTGTTAAAATAAAAAAAATGATGCTGTGGGCCAGTAAATTATAATATTATTCCCATTTGCAGTCGACTCGTATTCGATACTGAGCCGTCACCTCTAGCGTTTCTGTTTGACCCTTTGCATTAGGTACCCAGCTGTCTCTAGATCGCATCAGAGGTCCAAGCCTACGGCGACGGGCGCGCGGTTCAAGTTAAATAACATACACAACATAGACAAATAATGACAGACGTGCATAACTTTCAACATTCATTACTTGACAACCCATGAATTAAAATATAGCTGACAGATCGTAAGCCCTTGGTTGACTAGGTTTAGAATAGAGTGATCTTAAACATAATATTAGTCGCAAAATTGTCTACGTCTAATCAGAGTCCTATTGTGTAATATAAAGAACAATAATAGCTGTTTACTATAAGTTAAGCTAAGTAAAATAAATCATCTTCCAACCCTAAATGAACTTAAAAAATGTGAAAAACACTTGATTTTTGGAAATATTCTTACAGTGCGTGTAAGTATCTCTAGACGAAAGAGACAGCCATTTCTCGAGATAAAATGCGCCAAGTATAAAAGCAGAAGTAAGTATAAGAAGTACGTATAAGAAGTATTGATAATGGATGGCGAAAGACGAAAGCGCTCCTGCGTCACTGCGAATCAGTGCAGCCCTACGGACCACATTTCATGTACGTCATGTCATCGGCGCACGGACCTCAACATCTTCGTTCCAAACATATTATGTTTATATTTTCTTATAGGTATAATAGAGTGAGTTTATCACTCCCGGTCAGTTATTAGCAACATCCAATATTATTTTTCACCCTAAATCTATTGATAGAGGTGCGGGGCTGGAGTGGGTGAAACATATAAAAAGAACCCAGTTTTTGCAGTGCTCCAGATTAACTTTCTTTAAATTTCACCATTCAAGCTCTGTGCAAGGTCCAAGAAATATAAGTTAATCAATGTAATAAAAAACTTGTATATTTTAAAATCAAACTAAAAAAACTTTACTTCGATGAGTTATCAGTTAAAGATTACGCTTAATCATTAAACAAACTTAAAAACCACGAATACTTCATTACTTACCATATTTATCCTTCGTTTTCACCGTCATTAACCAACGAACATACAAGTTCCGTAGTACAAAGAGCTCACGTAGCCTGGAGCGCTTGGTGTAAACCCCGAAGACAGAGAAGGGGACCATGGATCAACAGGTTGGCCGGGAGGTTGCTAAGCAACACATCAGCTGGTCCTATAAATAGGCCTCAGTCCCGCACAGCCTCATGATCGATACCGACTGAACCATCCATCACGCCAGGCCGTGTGTCACTGATAATTAATGGCGGTTTTCAAAATTAAAATTATCCTTTTAGAATATAGTTTACTCAAATAATAGTGAAATTTAACCGGATCTTTCAATATGATCTATTAAAAAATATGGGTTTCGATGAAATTTTGATAAAGACGATTAAATGTATTAATGTAAATATGTAAAGCTAAACGAGTGGAAATATTTACCTACAGAAACTTATCCCTTGAGATACAATGTTTGGGGCGATTTTTCTTGACCCCAGAATGTAACATAGGAGTAGGCCTAAATTTAACTTTTCCCCCGAGTGTATAAACTTTACTTGGGAAAACAAGTGAAATAAATTGTAAAATTAAATAAATTCTCTCCAAATAATGTTTTACAAAGTAAATTTATTTTTTTAGATATATTTTTATTACATCGGCTTGAGTTGGATAGTAGAGACTTTGAGGAAATGTAAAATGATTACCTTGCCAACTTGTCAACATTGACGTTTTCATTTTACAGGTTTTTGGGTACAGTACTTTTATATTCTTTTAAGGGAGTTTTAGTTTTTGGCTCAAGTTGAAACTCAACAATGAGCTATTTTTCATCAATGAGTATTATGAGATTTTCTGAGGTTGTTCATTAAATTAAAGGTTGCCACAAAGTCAGTTGATAATCTTTTTAAAAGTACATATTGAACATTACATATATATTTATCAATAATAATATTGAAAAGAATATACCACCTCAAACGTTCTAAATAAAGGTTGATTGGCAAGAAAATAGTAAATCGTAATCTGCTTCATTATATGAAATATGAAATGAACAGTTAACTTTCCTTCGGAGGAAGAATTGTTGCATAAACTGAACATGATTACATTTTAAACATTTTTTTGTAGATTTCAATTTATTTTTCCGGTAACACCGTAATATAAAATATTTGTGTTTTTAATTTGGATCGTTTAGGCAAAAAATATGAAAGAGAATAGTTTTATTACTTTTTCGTATTTGTTGGTTGGTAGGATCGTTTAAGAATGCTAATCGTCCTAGATATTTCGACAATTTGCCGCTACATTTTACAAGTAGCCATAAAATGTTGATCTTGAGAAAGAGGTAAGAAAACAGCGTGAAATCTGAAAGAGGAAGGTGGCCAATCTCTATCCAATACCTAACTTAATAAACGACATTGTGTTTTCCCCAACCCCATATCAACGTATATTGTCAGTGAGGACATTTGGTATTATTGTAGTAATCTCACATGGGTGTTACAATATCAGTATGTTTACCACCTAGATACCGTAGCATGTGTTGCTATATTAGACTCGTACAAAAAGTAATCATAGTTAAAACATTACTTTTCAAAATATCTTAGGTACAGATAATAGCGATCTGTTTTTTTCTGTCTTGCTTTAACTGGCATAGACAAGGCTCAGAGGTATCCCCTATTTGTCGCGAAACTTCTCTAATTAAGTGTTACCCAAACGGCAAAATTGTGTATTTTAATACTGCTGATAGCTGTGTGAATACTTGAGTTGGATAGTAGAGACTTTGAGGAAATGTAAAATGATTACCTTGCCAACTTGTCAACATTTACGCGAGTTTTTATGTTCGTTCTCTTGCTTTTCCAAGTGACGAAATTACCACAGTTGGTTTTTATCATGAATCCAAACTCTTCTAAGAACTATCCTGTAAATCAATGAAGAAGGTTTTTTACAAGGTTAACATATTACCTTCATTTCTAGATATTATTAATTCACGACACATTCGGGTAGGGGGATCTAAGTAAAAATTAAGCGACGAAGTTAAATTAAACGACGAAATTATAATAGACGTGATATGTCTACCTGCAACTACTTAAAACTGAGTGGGTACTTTGATAATAAACTGAAACTTAATTATTTAAATCGTAAAATTCCAGAGGGAAGGAATAATTCACAAAGGTAAAAATGTTGTGACGTAGTAAACGACCCTAAAAATTATATTTTAGAGTTGACTGAAACTTCAAAACTAGTGACCCAAGGGTACTCAAAAACCGTTTTACTACACTTTAACTAACGAGGTTTACAACACATCACGTAACGGAGGTGTAACGTAATATTACAAGTGATGATGAGGCCCGCCGCTCGTTACGTTGGGTCGGGGTTGAAACCGGAGACAGATTGTAGATGGGGGATCAACAGGTGCGACACCGACATCAGCTGATGCCGGGGGATTACCGAGGGCCAATCGTGTTATGTAAACCCCGCTTTGGACGTCGACCTTAATTCTGCAAATTATGTAATGTTACGTAAAACTTTATAGTGAACTTGTGTGATTTTGACTCTTATTGATCCTGAAATTATCTATAAATATATTAATAGACAAGCATGACTATCGTGGTAGTGTTTGATCCTCTCTTTTCAGCTTTATGTTCAACGGAGGGAAAATCTAAACGTACTGTTAGAAAAGTATCTTCCTACAGATATACACAATTTTCTTTTTTTAAGAGGGTGGCGTCCTCTTTTTACCTTGCATTTGCCCCCCCCCCCCCCCACATGGGCCACAGGCCTGTGCGTGGAAGTTATCAAGCAAACCCAAGGAGTGAGCCGGTACAGTACAAGGATGAACAGTACTGCTAAAAGTATGCGGCATCATCGGGACTCGACCCTGCGACGCTGCCGCCACAGAACCGGGGCCGAGTGCGCTACCAACTGTGCCACCGACTCACTAACTACCGACTAACCGACTCACTGGTTTAATTCCACAATAATTTACTATAGTTTTTGATAATTGTAGCAAATGAATTTGAAATTATAAACAGTTTAACGTGGGTTGTACGAGTAGCCATATTGGTTATGGAATAAAAACAAAATGTAAAGAAATTTATCCACATGTTTTATAACTAAACCCAAATATCTTCTGGTTTAATTTCGACCAGTAGGCGATATCTAGTAAGAATTATCAAGAAGACTCTGCAATGATTTAAATTTTTGTATTTTAGATTTTTGTGCAAAACAAACAACACTTTCTTCGATTTTCGTACGAAACAATCACTAATATTATGTTCAGTATGAATAATATATTAGTATTATTAAGTATTAGTATTCGTATTTTTTAGTATTAATGGTTAATACATTCCCACCAATGTAAAACCATTGTCTTGAACTAATCTAACGTTTAATATACGCTTATCAAATGGAAATAACCAATTCATAATGTTCATTATTGATACTAAGTTCCAGATGCTTGATTTTTGTTGCTCATGGCCATATTCATTGTTCGCGTACAACAAAATTACGCTGAACAACAACACAGTGGTTTGCCCTAGTGATTGGGGAACAAACAACAGCAAACATGTTATTTCAGTCGGGTAAGCTTAAAAAACCTACAATGCCCAATATGTTTGCTTCGGGTCTTAATGGCTCGCATAATGTTACTTGTGGGTACACGCTGTTTAGCTTTAAGTTTTCTTTTAGCTTGCAGTTAAAATGTTTACTGTAATCAGTAGTTTCTTTAAATTCCTACCCCCAAAATTCACAACTTAAATAAATTGCATCTGAGACCCTATCCATTAGGCTAAACCTTATAAATTAATTTCCTGCACGTCATATTTATTTTAATTAATTTACGTCATCATTTCAACTACACCTGAATTTTAAAAATCGGTTTTGAACTGTAGGAGGAGTCTTTATAACAAAGTCCCTAAATAAGTAACGTAGATGATCTAGTTATTTCATAAAATTTTAGTCAAAGTCATAGTCAGAAACAAGCTTCAAAGCCCAATAAGTTTGCCCCAGGGTTTCTTTTGCTAATTTAAACGAGGTTGATGGCGTTATACCAAAGTCACCGACATCAGCTGCGTTTGGCTACTATACCAATGTATGCATCAATCGTTCTATGCAAATATCCTTTGCAGTAATTTGTAAATTGGCATGAAACATAAATCTCTAAATAAAGAATTAGCTGTAATTTTTAATAGAGAAATATGTAATTGCTTAAATATCTGTCAAAAAGGATTTTTCTTGTAACATTCATCTCAAGTTCTTAAAAGTATTCAGGGAGACTAGCATACCATACAATATTATTTAATCATAAAGAACGAAGACACAACCTTGAAAGCATAATTAGTACATCAAAGGGGAAGTAAAAAATATAAGTATGGTATGCTTTGCTTGGGATTGAAAGTACCAACCTTGGATTTCGAGGTAGGAAATTGTAACAGTTCATCCTTAGGCAATCAAAATACATGTTGCCAAGTTTTATGGCAGAATTATTATTTTTTAGTGAATTTCCTCTATAGGGAAGAAGCTATTACCGTATCATGGTAAGACCTAAGTCCGAGGCCATGATAACTTTTCGTTTTCGGGCAACCAGAAGTAAAAAAACACCATTCATTCGAATAGTTATATATCTATCTATCTATCAATCTATGTATGTATGTATACATACATATATATATATATATATATATATATGCCGTAAAAATAGTCCGATCTTTATGAAATTTGGTACAGGCATGTAAAGTGGTAATCAATCGGACGTGTTCGAAAACCAGCCCGCTCGGACCACCGGACGGGGGTGTAAACGGGATAAACCCCTAAAAAAATGGGTCTTTTGAGTTTTTTACAGACAAAAATATAAATTATCTAATTTTTGTTGGTACCATTGGATTCAGCTAGAACCCAAACAACTTAGTATTTCGGATCATTGCTCTATGTCAATTGGTTACCGAAATACTGAAAGTGGTAAACACAGTACGTTGTCCCAATGTTAACCTTATGGGGAATAAGTAAAATTCTATATCTTGCTTATTTCTCAACACATCTTAAAAACCTTGGTTTATGGCTTCATCTATATGAGATCAAATGTTTAATAGTCTAAAATGACCGATACTTCCATTTTCGTGGTAGCAATCCTGCATACTCATTCCCGATGTTATCCTTATGGGAAATAAAAAGAAATTCTATATCTTCCATATTTCTTAACATATCTTAATAAAAATTGGTGTATGGCTTTTTCTAGTTACATTCCCACCAATGTAAAACCATTGTCTTGAACTAATCGTTATTAAATAATGAAGTAAAACCAACCAGTTTTAACATACCTGTTGCAGCAAACCTGCATACTCATTCCCTATTTTATTCTTATGGAGCTTAAAAAACATGTCAAACCTTCGCTATATTGGATTGAAATAATTATGTTCTTTTGCATTTGAAATTCACTGAGTATGCAGGTCTACTGCAACGGGGGTATTTTGAATTCAAAGCAATTGTCAAAGGATATCCACCAGAAACAATATGGACTATAAGTAGCTCATTCTTTAAATTCAAGTAGCTAAGTAGTTCAATTTGATGTTTTAACATTAAATTATTACGTCATCATTTGAATATGTATATGCTATGAAAGATTGGTTACGGAAAAAGTAATCACAATTATTTATATATATTTGAGTTCATTATTATGAATGAGATTCAAAATTCAACCCCAACTGCGGGTAGTGGTAAACGAAGGTTGCCGTGACGACGACGCGACGGTTGTTTCCTTTTGTGCGACTCCGTCGATTTTATTGGCCCTGAAATCTTATTGATCTGGAACTTGCCTTCAGATATAACAAGCTCATTCCGTATAGCAACGTTTTTCCTCCTGTATCCGTTTGTAAAAATAAAACTAAATGTATGTATATTTAAAGGATTGATACACAGATCAATCAAGCGTTTTATGTTTTTTAAATGATTATAAACGTTATTACAGTCTCTTTAGATAAATTAGAGAGAGCATCTCTGCTGATAATTTCGGTGCGAAGGGGTTGAAACCCGAGACAGATTGTAGATGGGGGATCAACAGGTGCGAGCGACACCGACATCAGCTGATACCGGAGGATTACCGAGGGCCAATCGTGTTATGTAAACCCCGCTTTGGACGTTGACCTTATTTAGCAAATTATGTAATTTTGCATCAGACCTTCTAGAGAAGGTTGCTTGATGATCATTAATAAGCTCTTTAATTTATTTATACTTACGTCAATCAGTCAATGAGTTTAGAGTGAGTATGTAAAAACTATGCTTCTCCAAACTGTATGAAATCAGCAGTCGTCGTCGTTAATGTACTGAGAAGCAAAAGCTGTTTTCTCTCTTAGTGCAAACAGCTAATACATTATAAGCTCTGAGTTGTACATAAAGCCTTAAACAAAATTTATCAATGTTTCACATAGATTTATAACAAGTTTAAGTGCATAAACAAAAACCAATATTCTAATACAAAATACTAAAAAAAGCTCCACAATAAAATTTATTAAAAAAAACTGCCAGAAATCATATAGGCACTTCTTGATGGAGGATTTCATTGAGGATAAATTGATAGAAATGAGATTGAATCTAATCCAACCTCCTTGCTCAGGTGCGCGTGGGGTACTTAGAAGACTACAGTCATAATTGAATATTTCTTAAACGTCACATTGTAGTTTAAATGTAATTTTACTCTCTGTGTAGTAAATCCAACTTTTGTAACATTTGTTTACTGATTTATCTGTAGGGGATCAAAATATCTATAAACATTTTTCTATCAATGTATAAACATACAAGTAAGTGTGAGTTGTAGTTATGTTTAATGCATTATGTTTTATGTCTAAAGTTTGTATAAATATATCCGATATAATGGTCAATAAAACGTAAGTGTCAAAATGTCATACAGCGATAATATAGGACAATATAGTCAAATTACAGCGAAGACAAAGGTTTAATGTAAATATTAAGGGTATAGAAACTACCAAAATATATGAAGAGTGAACTTTTCACAACTGGAGTGATTTTTTGATTCATGAAATAAGACGAATTAACCATTTGTAATTAGATTATAGAGTTTTCTTAAACTACAAAAGCTGGCGGTTTAGCCGAGTGAGATGTCACTGCCGGCGGGATACATTGAGAGCGGGGTTCAACACCACGCGACGCGACGCCAACGCCCCCTGCAGTATATTCACACATATAATCAACCCTGTGGGGCTTCCCCGTTGAATCTGTACATGTGAATATTGATTCCTCCTACCTCTGTCTGATTGAAATGTCAGTTGCTGGTATAAATTGTCATAAGACTGGCAGTATTGACTATGGGTTTTAAATGGATACATTAGAGTCCAGCGAACCCGGACTAATGTGGACTGAACGGTGTCCGGGTTTGTGAATTCCAAGTTAATGGGAAAGGAGTAAAAAGTATGAATAGTTTAGGTTGTTCCTAAATTAACATGTATTTATTGCAAAATATATCGTACAAAAATTGAAAACTTGACCTCACCTGTTAAGACAGTCTTTAAGACAAAACAAAACTGTTTTGTAGGCCTATTCTAAAAACCTAAAAGCGATTTTTGTTGCTCTAGCAGGCTTCTAAGCTATCCGGAATTCTGGGTCATCGAGGTCCGGATCTGCGGGACTCTTCCGTTGCCATTGCAACAGCGGAGCTAATAGTGGTTGCTTCAACAGGCTTCAAACAAAGACAGTCATGCTAATAAAAAAGGGGGTTTTTTAGCTGAAAAATGATTTAGTTAATTTAAATATTTGGTTTTAAAAAATTAAAAAGGATTTTGTTCTAGTTACAGTGCGATTATTATCTAGACATCGAAAAAGTATAGCGATTTTTATGAAGAAGATCCATAGGCCAAACTATATTAATGATTTGTACCCTCTTAATGCATAGATGTAAAGTATCTTGTGAGGGTCTCAAGACTGTGCCGTGAAAAACCTTGGAAAGCCTTCAAAAGTACGGGTTTAGCCCATTTAAATAAATCTGGACAGTAAATGAAAGTAAATACAGCTGTACAATATAAAAGAAGCAGCCTACTTACTGTCAAAATATATTCAAATCCACATTCAAATGTAGACAATAATTTGAAAGTTGAATATTATCATGTGGTTTCTTAATAGTTCCTAATCTGTAGAAAGAAATACTTTATAAATTAGTAAATTATTCCTCGATTAATTCCTTATGATTCTGTTAATCTGGCACAGTGTAGTATCATAACCGAACCATTTAACAAGACATATATCCTAAAATTTTATCTCTCGTAGCGCCCTCTCACTACCACATAAGAATTCCAATACAATTTCTTAAATATCCGTCGTGAGAAAACTCCTACATTCTACGCCCAATTTTCGCAAAATAAAATTGTGCTGCATCAAATCCAACTAGAGTAAATATGTTTTAAGTAAACAAAAGCGTTTCCACTAGAGGTCGCGGCAGGTTGTCTCTGCTCTTTCAAAACTGTGGACGTGTCACTGTCGGTTTTTTTAGTCTTGGTTTAGGTGATTAAAAAACCAAATAAATTATGCTAAATAAATGTGAAAAAACGTCATAAGAACGCATTTTATACAAATAATAATATGAAATGGTTTAATTTAAGAAATGAAACGTTACAAGTCTTAATGAGAATAATGTATAATTATCTTAAAATGAATAAATATAATGTCTTATTAAGAATTTCTGGCAAGTATGAAAATATTATTGTGCATTGTAGGCGCAGCACTATACGTTTGGTTTTGCAGTGGCAGAACTGCAAGAATATTATTTGTTGAACCGGAAATTGTTTTTTGGGTATGCGTAGTTCTATTAAGACATATTCGCTATTTCCTCTTGGATTATTTCCTTTCAGTGTGTTTTATCCGAGCCAAAGATATTTTAATGCTAATTTTATCACCCAAATACAGCTTGGATTTCTGCCATAAATTTCTCTTCAAATAAAGACAAAATAAAGTCTTAAGAAACTGTGTATTTTTATATTTTTTTATCTTTATGGCCCGCACAATCATTTGGGACATTATAGTTTGAACCATTCTAGCTTAAACTGTAATTTAAATACTAATTTAAAAAGGAAGGTAAAAATGATTTTTATATGGTTTCAGATCCAGCCAAATATCTAACTGAGTTTAGTTAGCTAAATTTGAACTTATATTCTTAGATGACCTTAAAATATTTACCTAGGTTGGTTTAAAATGAAATCATGAAACATTCTTGGTGGTACAAATGACCATTCTTGGTACAAATTGTAGATATTACGCTCTGGAGAATTAATTAATTACATCTTCATAGATTTTACTTTCTTCAACCTTTATAGTGTTCTGTATTCTCAAATTGATATTCAATATTCAAATCAATACTTTTTACTTACGAATAAAAAGGACCCGTTTTCCCTTTTTCCAGATTAATTTATTTATAATTTCTACAAACAAATAAATAAAATGAAAATAATCGTCAATAATGAGAAAAGTTTTACTTATTTATGATAAAGACTGAGTTTGAGAGATTATATGCCGAAGTTTATCATAAGAAACAGATACGCATTAAGCTTGTTTTGACATGCCCAGAAAGTTAGCAGCATTTGTCTTTTCCCAAGAAGGCGTTTAACTGTAAAACTGATTCCACCTCAGCAAACTCTTACTTTCAGCTTAACTTTATGTTTGTATATAAATGAAAGCGTTGTAACGATTCATTCGCTTGGGGTTGAATACGAGTAAATTACTTATGTGCGATTTATTTTAATTGCAATGCCAACATAACTTCGGCTACATAGGGACTAGGTGAACCATCTGTTTACCTTTTTAAAGTTGAAAATTTATATCAGGCTCTTCACTAAGAAAAAGTGACGTTAGGTTTAGCTTTGTTTTAAAAGACCCCTTTAACTTTTAAGTTAAACTGAAAAAAAAATACTGTAATAGCCTAAGCTTAACGAAAATCGAAAAAAAACTCGTTTTATGGCACAAATAGAACACTGATGTTTAAAAATGACTATATAAAAATATTTGTACAAACAATCTATTAATTAAATATTCTCTCATATATTGATTAAGTAAAGAGAGGGTCTTGAGAAGTACGAAAATAAAATAATGCAGTACCGATGACTTTTCATCGGTACTAAAATCGGTGCTTGTTAAAAATCACAAGAAAATACCAATAGCACTCCGGTGAAACTTGTGATAAGTACATCATTCATTGAACTTTAAGAGTTTGGAGATACGTACATAAAGACGAAATATACATGGTTGGACTATCAAAACCGTCCCGTCGACTCGAGATAACTCGACCACTTTGGTTTAATCAAATTGAAACTGCGGTAGCGGTAAGGAGGTATGTAGTCGTGGGTCCGGAAAACCCACGAGTAAGGGGTGTTTGTTAGGACAAAAAAGGAAAATAAAAATAACTTAAAATTAACATAAATAAATAACATAAAATAAAATAACATAAAATAAAATAACACTGAATATAAAATGTATTCAGTGTTCATAAAATCTTAATAACTAAAAATGAATGTTTGGTATTATAGTTATTGGCAGATAAAATATTGTAGCTATACAGTGATAAAAAGAACGATATTCGTATTGGCGTTTATTTACAGTGTCATGCAGCCAGTGTTTAATCTTTGCTGCCATTAATTACAACATGTAATCAACTTAGATTATTATCGTGTCTGGTCGCACGTTAATTCGATGAGCGCATGTTGTCGAAATGTGTATTCACCATTATTCAAATCTGTTTTGGGCCAATCGATATCAGAAAGCATGATTAAT
Organism: Flexamia atlantica; assembly: GCA_035578135.1. NCBI lineage: Eukaryota > Metazoa > Arthropoda > Insecta > Hemiptera > Cicadellidae > Flexamia > Flexamia atlantica. The sequence continues at coordinate 23,708,496 of JAQJVK010000012.1, forward strand.
TTTCCTGTAATTTCAACCGTTTTTATTGCTTGAAAATTATAAATGGAATAAATGGAATAAATGGAATTAGCTTCTAATATAAGTATTAATTTAAAGTAATAGTTTAAACTCCAGGAATATTTCTTGAAATTTTGCCACAACTGTTTGCTAATGAGTCTAGTTTTTAAAATATTGTGTTACACTTTCATAGACGGAGGGATGAAAAACAGTACCAGACGATCATAATTAGTAAATTTAAATGTACCAATAAATAACTGTACACAAGAAGATGAATGTTTAGGAGTTTTTAAATGCCTCAAGAACGCATGTTTTGTAGTACTTCTAAAATATTTTGTTAAGTTTACGTAGTTTAAAACACATAATTTAAATGGCCTAATTACTTAATCTAGAAAACGCCTCGTGCTCAAAATTAAAAAAAATGTATTTAGGTTTTAATTTTTAAAATTTCGAATTAATTTGCCTACATTATCTACAAAATTAAATTTCATTATTATGGGATTGTGAAAATCTAAAGAAAGTACCTTTCTAACGGGTGCTTAGATTTTTGCCATGAGCTGATAAAAAATATGCTTGCCTATTAATATTTAGACCATTTTATAAGCCAAATTGTCAACATATACGGACTGATGTGTCATATTTGATGAATGTAGCTGCATATAAATTGATACATTATTGGTTATTTGAAATTAGTTGAGGTAGTTTTTGTGACCTGAGTGGTTTGAAATATAATAACATTTTTATTGAATGTAAATTAGAACTAGGTAAACATTACAACTTATTGAAAAATTGAAAACAATAGAAAAACAGAATGTAAATATAAACATTGGTAATGCCAGTTCTGTAATCATCTGTTCTTGAGTAGTTAAGTAGGGATACTACAGTAGTGTTAAAGTGTAAAGTAAGCAAGGTCTAAACTTTTATATCTAATTTATTATGCATGAACGAGATTAGTTTTTAGTTGTATACAGTTTAAATTAAATCATTTAGTAATTACGCTAATTGATCAAACTGAAATATTATATAGTTTTTCAATTATATTTAAAGTTACATTTATGCCTTATACGATAATACCTTCATGACTCCTTTGTTTGAAAAATAGTTTTTCTGATCAGCTTTAGGAAATACTGTATCTACATAAAGCCAATTAGAAAACAGCCTCTTGTCCATAAAAATATTTTGAATGCACATAATCACTTCCCTAATGATCAAACATAACATAATCTTCTAGGAACTTCACTGTGCACAAAAATTGCACAGTAGAGCAAAACAACTAACCTAATACAGAATGAAAAAGGATGGTGAATCTTTACTGTCTTCAAACATGCGTTTTCCTAATGCACGTTGGATGTACCTTTTTTGATGGAGTAATAGGATCAAAATATCACACTGAAATAGTCACCCATATTTTCACAATAAAACTAAAAAAAATTCACGTTCACGTAGACTATATCTATTTTTAAATTGTCTTCTAGGAAACTTAATTATATTCTTAGTTTTTCGTGTATATATATACACAAAACCACGAAAAAACAAAAAAAATCACAAAGTTTCTTAGAAGATAAATGTACGACTCATGTACCTGTTGACTGGAAGTAAATAAAAAATACTCTCACCCACAACTGGGAGGGTGAGACGAAGTTATAATGGGGCAGGCGAAGCAAATAAGCAATTTAGTAAGCGAAACAGTTACCGTGAAGGAGCTAAAGTGAGTCACAACCTGTGAATGAACCTTTATAACAACTATCTTCCCTCTCTCCGTCCCAAAGTCTTTACTTTCATATTGCTGCTTATCATAAAGTGAAGTTCTCCTCTTAAAAATCATATTAAATGATAAGTTTGTTTCAAATAGGTTTGATTAAGGTCTGAAAATTTAATACATTTTTATAACAAATGTTTTATTTTAGTAAATCAAAATTTTTAATATTTTAAAGTAATTAATAAAAGAGTGTAGTGACATTTTTTGCTTTATGATTCACAAATAAAAAATAAAAAATAAAATATTGGTCTAAATTGGAATGAGGTAACCCATAATATTATTATATTTAGCCCTTTAAGAATTCTGTATTAGGTACACCGGAGGCCCGGTTTGTTGGATTACCGGGGACAGTTGGTTAAGTATCATGCCATATAAATCGAATTTTTTACACCTAATCGTTATTTATATAGGCAAGGAACATTTTTATATCATAGCAATATGGTTTCTTTCAGTGTCAATAATTATATTCAGAACAAATTAATTAAGAGTACCATATTTAGGGTATATTTAGGGTTTTCCTTGTGGAAAAGCAAAATATTTTGAAATCGAACTTTGAATTTACATGCAAAAAGGCATAAAAAGATAATACCATTCATGGTTTTCAATATTAATTAATATAATTATTGCAGTAGATGCAATTATTAATTTTTTACGCAGACACATTATAAATTCGTTATTTTAAAAATGTTTCCTTACAGAAAAGATCGGTGGTAACACCAGTCTGAAAACGAATAAATATTTTAAACAAATATATGACTTTTTATTCTTCTGTAAGGAACTTTTTTAATTCGTTTTTAATTATTGACGGTGTCGTTAAGGTTCGTTAGGTAGTAGGGATGGAGTTTTAAGGAAAGAATCGATTGTCAAGATGCAGAATGGAATTATCATTTGAAAGCAAAGCTTGAGCATCCTGGGAAATATATTATGGCCCGATCAACTTCACAAATCCAAACATAATTCACATCAAAAAATTTTTTGGTTGGCGTCTTGTATTATTAAAATTATTATTCATATTGAAAAAAAAATATTTATTATATATATATTTACGTTAATAAATGTATTTTTTTGTATATGTCGTAAAAATTCATTTAGCAGTTTATATTTATTTTCATTTTTATTTATTTTCTGATTTCAACAAAACCAAATAATCCGATGACAAAGCTTTGAAAAATTAATTTGATCTTGAATAAAGTCACGAGCTCGGTTTGGAAACAGATATTCGTCATGGCGACAATTCCGTCAACTTCGTCGGTTTAATTTAGTTGAAAATATTTTTCTCACTGTTTTTCCGCCTAAAATAACTATATTAAATTTGTTATTGCTATAGCTCATTAAACTTTAAGATTGAAAAATTGGTATTTATAAATCCTGAACAATTAGATAGACAACGCTTTCTATTACAGCAATCTTGAACTCAATTAGAAGAGTCAAGGTCATACAATATTTTAGATTATTCATAATAGAAAGCGATCGGCAAAAAATATATTTTCTTGAAACTACAATTGATTTTTGATCTTGAAGTTTATGTATTAGATCGAACTTTACAATAAACTTTGTAACATTTATTAATAATCTCTTTTTCACCTTTTTACTATCTACCTAAAACCGTTAAGCGTCTTGCAATTATTTTCTCTACGTTTGTCCAGGCTGTTTGGTACTCGATATGAGTCGCAAAACAGGCGATTCCCGTATAAATTTTACTTTACGCACTCCTTTTTTGTTTGCATACTCTCAATTTAGTTTGCAGACTCCACTGTTTCAATTTAAGTACATAAGACGGTCAAACATAGTAGTACACAAGGTGACGCAAAAAAGACCTTTTTTTAGTGTCGCCTTGATTTATATGTCTTTATGCACGAATTAAGTTGGCAACAGAATATAAACACATGATCTATAGCTTCTCGTCACCGAAAAGTTTTATTCCTAACCTAAAAATAATTTTTACAATTTTACTAACCGCTTAGCACAAATTACAATGTTGCTATACAAGCTAGGTTTGAAACTATAAATAGCAATCCATGGAATTATTATTGAGGTCAGCGAATTATTTTCGAAATTTGCTCCCGCGTGAACGTTTACACGCGCTGATCGCCGACCCCGCGGAGGAATATTTACTACATTCATCACTGGTCGGACCCTTACATGAATGAGCGATCAAGTCGTCTTCCATTAGGATTAGAACCGGGTGGACCGAGCCTTGCTCGGTGTTATTTCATGTTTACCAGTTCATCCAGTCACTATAAAATATTTCAGCGTCATAGAATTTATAAATAAGAATCTTTTTATTACTCTATGCAATATTTATGCCACACGCTGTATTCTCCCTAGATGGCTATAATTTGCAAACAGCTGTTGAGATTACTTCATTTGTTTACTCTTTCCTTGTTTATTTCGTTGCTATTACGGCAACTCATAAGGCCAATGTTAAAATTTTACAACTTTCAAATCCGTTTTATTTCGTTATTAGATTTTCTCTGGCCGAGTTATCTGCATAGAACACGTTTTTTAGTCATAAATTACTTATTTGTAGACTTTGAAAGAGATGCTCGGAGCAAGCAAGCATACAAGGACGCACAATAATATTACTCATATAAGAGTATACTTCATTCAATGAGAGTGTATTCTTGAATTTTCTTAACGAGTCCATGCGCAGAAAATTTCCGCGCATGTAGGGGAGGTAAAACCCCTCCCGTCATTCCTCTTTCCCCTTCAAACTACGGAACGGATTAGAGGAACTATTACTTTTTCGTATGCAACTGCTATCTAGAAACATGTTTTTAATGTTAACTGTTCATTTACCGGTTGCAGTTGCAACAGTTTCTTTTCACTATTATTCAAAAGACAGCTGTGAAGAATTGTTGGGTTTCTTATTTAGATCAGAGAATGAAAAGGAAATTACGAGTATAGAAAGGCTTTTTTGTCGCGCATACTATATGAAATAGCAGATTTTAAGGGTGTATTATTTCATGTTAACCGATTTTTTAACGTTTAGCTTGACAATCATAGGGTGTGCGTGGTCCATTTTCCATTTTGGTAGAGGTGAAGAACAAAAATGTGAAGATTACTCTCATTTTGGCACTGCGTGTTTACTAGGCCAAGAAAACATTCACAACGAACAAGTTAAAATTGAACGTTAGGTATCTGCCTGGTATAGGTTTATTACTGAACAAATTAGGTAATGCGAATATGAACCAATTATTTGATTCTTATACGTAAAATATCAGAAGTTAGGATGTACTAAAAACAGACATAGTTATGATACCAGATGAAGAGCCTGGTATCATAAGGCTTTTTTTTCTTAGATAAAAACATTTGCTTGTTAAACACCGATTAAAACTTTTTGGGAAAAAACCTCTTTTCATTGATCAAACAAATTTTCAGCATGTTAAACAGGTTTCTAAGCGTTCTTTCAAGGCCCCAAGCAGCATAATCCGCCGAATGTTTGCAGGGCAAGTCAGGTTCACCCTGGTTTGGTTCGACAGTAGTGAACTCCCACCATTTTTGGCGTTCACTCCTGCTTGTTATAGATCGCATTCGCACTCGTCAGAACTCGATCTAGTAGGCCTAAAGCCCTAAAGATAAACTAGAGCTTACATCACGTATCAGAAAATCCCGCACCGTTTTGCAGATCAACATTAATTTATCCCCTTAACACTGATGCCTTCTTTTATATGTTTATTGGTTCGCGAGTTTGAATCGCTAAACTAGTGGCGCTTTGCGTTGGTCTGGTGTGACTGCACCCATTCTCATGCGTGAAAGCTAGCGAACTACAGTGAGCGCCTAGTTAACTTTTTTAATCAAAAATATAAACTAAACTAATAATAGATTAATTAAATGAAAAACCTAATATAACTTAATACTTGAATTATGCTCTGATTATTTTTGAGATAAGAATTGTAACAGCCATTGTGTACAAAGCATTATCCCTTAAAAATAACCATTCACATATAAAATGTGTAAATAATCCATTTTATAACATTACTTGTATTCGGCTATAGATATTTCTTTTTTTGCCGATAGCCTTAATTTTAAAAGGTATCAACAGCTGTTTTATTTTGAAAATCATTTTATTCTTCTCCCGACGATATGAAAACAAATATTCGTTACTAATACAAGTTACAAAGTATTAGGTTCAGGGATTATCGTATCAAAGTGACGTATGTAACAGATGACACGAAACTGTTAAATAAAAAAGCAACAAAAAAACATATTTGCTTCAGCCAATCGTGATCGAGCATGTCACCACTAGGGACTGTGATTGGTTATCACTTCCCCTCACAAGATTCTCCATCTCTCTCGCACAGTATTTAAAAAAGTGGTCCCGTTAAGAAAATCGGTCAACCAGCTGTAATTTTGACAGGCTGTGTGACATGAGTTCCAGTTGTTATTGCTACAGAACTCCGAAGAGCTTAAATATAAACTGGAGACGGATCTGGATGACTGTTGACAAAGCCAATTATGGTTTATTTGCTTGCAGTGAATTTAAATGAAAGCGATCTTTACAAAAAGTAAATAAATAGTTCATTAGACAAATAAACGCACTGATAAATGCTTTAATTATTTTTCATATTATATGGTTTGTATTTTTAATTTCAAATCGCTAAGTGAACCATCCCTGTGAACATATGGACTCGGACTGCTTCTTCCCTGATTGGTTCTTTACTATACAAATGTTAGGAATAAAGTAGTTTTGTTACCAGCCCCAAGCTTCGTGTTTAAAGTATCCCATCAAAATGGTTGGAGAATCGAAACAGAAAAAAGTTTTCTACATATGTTTAGGAGAATGTATACCCACAAACTCTTTTACATAATGCTGGAAAATTTTAATACGCAAATCGTGTGCATTGTGACTTTGCTGCATTCAATAAACTATTCCGCACTCGTCTACAGATCGAGCGTAAACATATTTCTTGACTGCATCAAAGTGGCACTTTGCACACGTGTTGCACAAATAACTATTTCTATAGTACATATACTCTACATCATACTAAACAGAAACATAGTTTTCTGTGCCTTACTCTTGGCTGGAAAGTTGCTTTTTGCCGATCACTGTACGGTAGTTTTACCGTGCATTGCGGCCCTAACTTTGCCTGTGTAAATAAAGAAATTTTTTTTGCATTGCACATTATATTTACCGTGCACTAGGAAACGGAAACAACGGAAGTCAACAATCAAAACACTCAGTTGACTGCAGTAAACCAACGTGTAATGCATTTTTATCGGTGACTTCAGAGGAATGTAGTGGCAGTACTGGTGGCAGTATAAATGTTTGTTGGTTTACTATGGGCTAGGTTTGAAGAATTGCTAATGGTTTAAGCAAGGTACACATTATGATTAAAAATATGTTTTATGAGTAGTGTGATGTAAAATATCATACGTCACACACACGGTAAGTTTTACTGTACTTGCATGAAAATCCCACACTCGCCTGGCGGCTCGCGCGTGAACTATCATGCTCGCACGGCAAAGCGGTACTTCCCGTGGCCTAGAAGTATGTACTTACTTAACGGGCTCGTAACGTAATATGCTATTCTTTGTCCACACTAGTAATTTATGAATTAATATTAAACAGCTGCCTTTTTGAATTAATTGATAAACGAATTGTAAATAAAAAATAGCACCAAAATAATTGAAAATTAAATTGTTAGAAAAAATTGTAATAGCGTACATTATTTCTTCAGAGATGTTATGTTTTCACGTTTCAGAGTATTTTTGATGGTGATGGGGGCTGGATGATTGAGGGGGGGGGAGGCAAAGAATGCAGAATCAACAAGTGGCGTGACTTAACATTGACTCTCTCACATCTTTGTTGTCTTACTTCACGACGCCGCTCTGAATTTCTCGTTAGTTTTGGAGCGAAAACATTGATATTATTGGGGGAAAAAATGTTCCTTAGTGCAGGTAAGGAGAATTACATGGCATATAAATATTACTTCTGAGTTATAAAAGATACGGTAATTTATAATTTTCTTGCTGAATATTTTAAACTCGAACAGCACAACGTGAATAGCAATAAAATGCAAGAAAACTGATCAATATAGTGGGATTTACGTTGCTGAGTCTACATAGTGTATAAGTCTTAGACAATTTTACTGTATTATCATTCTGTTTTAACAATCAAGTAAAAAACCTAATTATGTTATAACGTATTTTTATTTTTTGTAAAAATTATATTAAAATTCATTTTGGGTTTAGATAGCAACTCTATGGTAAGCAGAAATTGGTAAACTGTTGAATTCAACCAAGCCGGCTCCACACATGCGTTATTCGGCATGCACCGAATGTTCGACGTTCGGCGAACTATTTGTCTCGCTAGGGCCGACAATGAACAAGCACTAATGTTTGCTACTTGCCAAATACATAAACACCCATCCACACTACTCGTGATTCGGCGAATCGCTGCTCGCTGCATGCCGAATGACGCATGTGTGGAGCCGGCTTTAACCAACCGGCCTCGACCGTTAAAATCTAAATGTTGCTGCCCATTATCATGTGGTTTCGTATACATTGGATGAAAATCAGCTGTTTATTCATACAAACTTAACAATATTCTGTTAACCTAAAAAATTGTTTTGAAAAATAAAATCCTGTAAATAAGCAATGGTGAGAGTAGACGTTGAATACTGCGGATCCTGTGGGCATCATTCGAAATTTCTTGAAATGAAACAAGTGATATTGCACCGAGTACCGGAGACTAAAATCAAGGGACAAATAGGAAGAACGGGTTCCTTCGAGGTGGAAGTAGACAAGCAACTGGTCCATTCCAAACTGAAGACTTCGGTTTTCCCAGATTTCAAGAAGATCGCAGACGTTGTGGAGAGTGCGGCGAACGGACACCCAGTCACGCCCATCAGCCACATCCATCCGACAAACTGTAGCATAATGTGAATGTTTTTAGCTGTTTTAAGGTTGCTCAGTCCTCAAAATTACAAATTTTATGGGTGTTCAGCTTATTAAAATCCATTACCTGACGTATTTGTTTTTTGGATTGTTCGTACAAATCCAGCTTGTCTTAAGGCAGGACTTAAGCCATTAATAAGCCTGTGAGTACAAATTTGGTACTTATTAAATTTAATAATCAATAGTATTTTTTCTTGAGTATTAGAAGCTTAAAGTAATTTAAATACAGAAATATTTTGTCCTTCTCGTATTCATTTAGATTTTGAAGGAAAAAATTAATTACCAAAACTTATCTGTTTATTCACTGCGGTTGGTTGGAACCGTATGCTATGGGATCTATGAACTGCTAAAATATACGAACGTCCTGCCAATAATAAAACGAAAAAAATACCCCCGTTGCAGCAGACCTGCATACTCAGCGAATTTCAAATGCAAAACAACATATTTCAATCCAACATAGCGAGAATTGACATGTTTGGGTAAGCTCCATAAGAATAACATGGAGAATGAGTATGCAGGTTTGCTGCTATAGGCATATTAAAACCGGATGGTTTTAATTCATTATGTAGTAGATCTGAACTAGAAGAAGCTATTTACCAAGTTTAATCAAGATATGTTGAGAAATAACCGAGATTTAGAATTTTACTTATTTTCCATAAGGTTAACATTGGGACAATGTACTGCGTTTACCACTTTCAATATCTCGGTAACCAATGGACATAGAGCAGTGATTCAAAATACTAAATTGTTTGTTTTTTTGAGCTGAATTCAACGGTACACTCAAAAATTCGATGAATTTAATTTTTCTATGTAAAAAACTCAAAAAACCCATTTTTGGGGGGTTTATCCCCCTTTACCCCCCCTTCCGGTGGTCCGATTGGGCTGGTTTACGATCTCGTCCGAGGGATTACCACTTTACATGTCTGTACCAAATTTCATTAAGATCGGACCATTTTTACGGCCGCTATCGTGCTCACAGACACACACACACACACACACACACACACACACACACACACACACACACACACACACACATATATATATATCTAAAAATTCGAACGAATGGTGTTTTCTGCTTCTGGGGGCTCCAAAACGAAAAGTTATCATGGTCTCGGGCTTAGGTCTTACCATGAGACCTACGGTAATAGCTTCTTCCCTATAGGGGAAATTCGCTAATATTGAGGCAACTCTTATCAATTGAATACGTAGGCCTAGGGTACTAAAAGTAAAATTTATTTTTATTTAAATTACTCTTCTATTTGGAAACTTTAATTAGGCTCCGTTGCAGAAACTAATGTTCCTCCTTTTTAAAAGTTTTACCTGTTGAGCAGGTTCAACATTGTTATCAACTGGAGCGAGGGGTTCAACAAGTGGTGGAGCGTCAAATTGTGGAAAACTCATCACATATTGAAGTAGAGGAGAGAGGTGAAGAGATGCTTTAATTGACGTGCGGAAAATTATTGCTTTGTCGGATGGATACAGCTGAATTGGTCAAAGCATGATTGTTGTTTGTTTAAGTATTTTGCAAAATATATTTTGTGGTAGGAACGTAGTTCTTCACACGGGCGTAATCGTATATTACTTGAGTAGACCGGTGAGTACTCTTTTACCGGCCGAGCATGATAATTCCCACGCGAGTCAGAGGCGAGTGCATCATTTTCATGGGAGTCCTGTAAAACTTACAGGGCGTATGACATACGATACTTTACATCATACTAATAGTACTCAGAAATAAACGAATTTCATAACGTATTTTTTGCATAAGCACGGCCTTATGTAAATGAAAATAGTATTGAGAAAGCTAAATTTGAGAGCAAACTATTAAATTTCATTTTGGAACTGATGGTCCTGATAAAGGAAGAATCATTTCCGAAAATTTGTGGAACAACTAGAGTTAAGAATATAGGTATGTATGGTGATGGCTGTACGGTCGTATTTAATAGTATATTTCACAACAAGGGCCGAAAATGAGGTTTTGAAGGCTCAAGATCGTGTTTCAAATTCGAGACGAAATCGAGAATTTGAAACGAGAACTGCAAAACCCTTGCGGCCGCGGTGCGAAAGCTATTTTTCACCACACTATACAATGAAAAAAAACCCTATATAACATTAACAATCTGATTATTTATTTGACACAATTGAAAACAAAACTTTGAGGTTATGAGCGACGATACAACATCTTTGTCATAATTTAAACAAACTCGGCTATGAAAACCATATGATCGCAACTATTCTGCCTAATGACTGTCGTATAATTATGTTCTCACCATGGTGTAAGAAACGTCCGTGTCGTTTCAAGCAAATAAATTTCGGCCCTCTGGCGGAAAAGAGCTAGTTTCGGCCACGAAATGACGGTTGTAAAACCAATGATTACGTCGTAGAGTGGTGAAAATGAATTAAATACAACCAACAAATTATTACATGAAAGGTCCAATGGAAGGAAATGAATTGCAACAGCTGGAGGACCGTAATATTTGAAAAAGTTAATTGAGTGAAAGAAATATTTTGCGATGGAATGCTGCCCAGTGAGAGGTTATACTTTACAGACTATTGAACAAACCTCTGTAATTCCTCTAAGCAAGGATCGGATCGGTTCCCCAAAATATTACCCTCTGTTTAGTGGCTCACGTGTATTAATAAAGAAAAACAGTTTTTACGTTGGGTCCTGAAGTGCTTTTTTTACAAAAGTTTGTAAATGAACAGGCAATGAGAAAAGTTTATTAATGCCATTGGAAGTTCAGCCGTTTTATACTTTGTACGTTTAATCCTTAATAAAGTGTTTATGTCGCCACACTGTATAAAAAAAGTATTAGTCAAGCGCATAAATAAAATGCTATGAACTCGGTGTTAAGATATTCAACTATAGTTTTTACTCCCTTGGACCAGTTATAATGCACGATTATCTGCAGTAATCAGGACTGCCTGCGTCCTTATTTATTCTTTTTGCATATTTTTTTCATTTATTTGGTGTATCAACAACTATATTGTATATTACCTATTTTATATTCATGCAAATCGCAGTTGAGATTTTCGGTCGCACCATTAGAGCTTATGTAGGTGTATTGTGTTTTTTGTCGCTGCCCTGGATTTCTTCATGTCTACCATCTTTTTCTATCTTCCATTGCCTCACGATCTGCGGCTTCTCGCGGTCTCCTTCTTTTCCTTTTTTTGATTTCTTGGTGTGCTCCCTCTTGTTCTATTTTAATTTCAGATTCACTTATTAAATGCATACGTAATGTAATCATTGGCTTACTTCCAAATATTTTAATCCATGTTTACATTCGTAAATAATATCTTATTTCTTAATTGTCAATTTTTTATCAAGAGGTGAAATCATAGTTTACACCTATTTTTATTTAAGGTAAAATACCTAAAATGTTATTTGTTGCTCCCTTTTTTACCACAAATGCTTTGATTATTTGAGTTCTGTTTCATTGCACAAATAACTGAGCAATCTCTTTTTCACCAGACAGACCTATTAAATGACAAACAGCCCCGATGTTTTTTTTTACAGAAATCAAGGAAAGTACTTTCGGATATCCATACAAACCAGAGTTGAATCACGGCTGATTTGTTGTTGACGTTGATATGCGTCCACCTGACACTGCTGTCCACTAATGTCTCGTAGTAAGCCAATCAGACTGTAATGGGTTTGCTAAATCCACACAAACTGACGTGTAACCCCAGTTGATGGAGTGCGATAACTCTTTTCGTTCTTTACTCGTATTACTGCTCGGTCAAATGACGATTGGTAAGAATCCAGATAAAAAGGTTGTCTGTTAAATTTTATTCAGCGAATACAGGCCTTCTCTTATTCTTCTCTCACCCACAAATATGCTTTGGCTTCTGAAGTTTCAACTCTAGAGAAATCAAAGTATTAACAAAGCTGTGGGTCTGAAAATTAAAGTTTAGAAGTGTACAATACCGTTGCTCTCTATTGCTTGCAAATAACAGATGCTAAAAATAGTTTGATTTAATCTATACCAGGTGTTCAAAATGTCGCGGATCGTCTTTTTTTTTTAATTATTGAATATTTACCTACGAAACCTATAACATGTCTCTTGGATACAAAATACTATTTTAGCAAGTGTTCGGTGACCCCCTAACTCCTCAGGGGGACGGCCCACTAGGAGTCGGAAGATAATCTTAAATGTAAGCATAGGTTGATATGTACATCAAATTAAAGCTCTTTTTGAGTAGAATATAATGCCGCAAATCCGAGCTCAATCGGATCACCTCATCCAAAATGGCGACCGTTTAAACTCTTCTCAACTGCTATTTTTAACCTCCATAAAAAGTCGATTTCAGACGTAATAAGCGTCCTTTAGAGATGCGGTTTGCGGCATTTTGTCGAGAACTTCATGCCCTTCAAAATTATGTACAGCACTACCTATGCCGCTCATCATACATTCTTTAAGGTACGGTCCCTCATGGAAGTGGTTTTTTGTCATAGGCTGTGCATAGGTATCATAGGCTGTGATATGTTTATCATTTTAAAGAGGTAATTAAACATAATTTAATGCCACAATCTGTATATCTAACGGACGCTTAAAATGTCTGAAATCGAATTTTTAAGGTAGACAAAAATAGCAGTTGAGGACAGTTTAAAAGGCCGCCATTTTGGATTAGGTGATCCGATTGAGCTCGGATTTGCGGCCTTGTATTCTACTCAAAAACAGCTAATCAACCTATGCTTACATTTAAGATTTTCTTCTGACTTCCAGTGGGCCGTCCTACTGAGGAGGTAGGGGGTACTGAATACGTGCTAAAATAGTATTTTGTATCCAAGAGACATATTCTAAGTTTCGTAGGTCAATATTTAAGATTTAAAAAATTACGAAGGCGATCCGGGACTTTTTGAACACCCAGTATATTAACACGCAAGCGGTTTTCTTTTCACGGTCAAACCTCAATTACGGCTGGACGGATTTTAACGTTTGAGGTGTCAAATAAAAGGGATTTTTATGTAGATTTGTTATTACGTCTCAAAATTAAAAAAAAAGTTGTCAATAAAGTACAGTAAAGGGCTAAAGTTTTGGAACAGTGGCTGTATCCACCAACGATTGACAAAGTTCAGTTTACTATGTTTAACGTAACCGCTGGTATATACTTTTTTTACTTCTGGCTATATACTTTTAGTTTGGCCTTGGGCTGTTAGATTTAAATCCTCAAACCTTTGGGGGTAACATTCAACAATTGTAGCTAAAGCAGAGCACAGTCTTTTGCCGGTATTAAAATATAAATTTCACAAACAAGAGAAAAAGGGAAAATGAAGAAAACCAAACAAGTGATCACAACAAAAATATCGTTTAGCGGGGACTCTTGCGGTAAATCAAATAAATATTAACATTTTCAGTAATTTAGCCATAACTTTGTTAATAATTCTTGCCCTTTGATTGAATTTTAAAATTATACAAGTAAATTGTTCATTCTTCAATATTTTACAATATGATTTTTGTTTTGCTTGATTTCGAGCAACAAGGTTAGCTAGTATTATTGATTATACAACAAATTTTATTATGGCTCCAAGCCAACGTTATCTTGTTGATATTTAATGGCTAACATTAGTTCTTCCATGTAATAGTCTTTTACTAAATTGCATTTGGTTAAAACAAATCCTGAAAACTGCCAATAAAATGTCGTAGCCATTTGCTGTTAGCGTGCCTGGGCACATAGTGTTACTCGAATAATGAATGTACTTCTCTTTGGCACCTCTTTTTCCCCAAATGTTGTACTTCTCTTTGGTAATTACTTGCTCAGTAATTATTCGACTAAAGGGTCGAATTAATTAGAAGAATTCATCTCTGCTAATTTTTCATGAATAGGTAACATTAGAGCATTGGAGCAGCCAGTAATATTAAAATCTATGGGCTTAAAAATGTTACAGATATGGATTGAGGCGTCATGGATCATAAACACAAATAAATATCGGCTGTAAACATGGATGGATCGGATGTAAACATGTTTGATTTCTGCACACGTGGAATGGTCAACATCCCGTTGCATTCTACCTCTCATCCCCGGTGTCAAGCATGGTAGTTTTAACACCGTCCGGGAAATCATGAAATTTATATTATATTACAAAATATGGTTGTGCTTGAACATTTATATGTTCTTCATTTTGAAGAGGGAAGAGGGAATTGGCTCTTAGCTAATGAAATAATGAAAGATTGTTGAAAATTAAATACCTTTGTAGCAACATAAACCTGCATACTACGTTCACAGGGCCGTCCTCGATTAGACCAGTTCGTACAATTGTTAACCGGGAAAATTATGGTTCGGACCCCACGTTAAAATGTAGGTCCCTTACCATTGGCTGTTGGGCTATTAATTGACAGTCCTGTGTAAGGAATATGTCGGCCTTAGTCAGTAACAAGACTACAAGATCGCGCTACAATCATCTTTCACTCATCTGTTATTCATACATAGCTTAAAATACCTACCTGGGTAGAACGCCATTTGAAGCAATGTAGGCTAATGTAATTTAATGAATTTAAAACGCTAAAAATACGTATTAACCTAGTAAATCGAAATATTACACTTTTATTTCCCTCATAAGAATACCGTGGCGAATAAGTATACTGATTTACTGCTGCACATATGAGTGTGAATTAGGTTTTCAGCCAGTATTCAGTGGAATTTAAACTTCAAGAAGCCATACTTCTAAATACCTCCGTTGCAGTAAACCTGCATACTCAGTGAATTTCAAATGCAAAAAACATTTCATCCAACAAAGCGAGATATGACATGTTTTTGTAGGCTAATCCCCATATGGGAATGAGTATGCAGGTTTGCTACAACAGGTATGTTAAAACTTATAGTGTATCTTAACTAGAAGAAGCCATATACCAAGTCTTATCAAGATATGTTAAGAAATAACGAAGATATAGAAATGTTTAATTTCCAATAAGGATAGCATTGGGAATATGTATATGCAGGTTTGCTGAAAGAAAAATGGGAATTTCGGGGATTTTAGACCAAAATATATTAGATCTCATCTAGATGAAGCCACAAACCAAGTTTTATTAAGATATGTTGGAAAATAAGCGAGATATAGAATTTCACTTATTTCCAATAAGGTTAATATTGGGACAAAGTACTGTGTTTACCTTCAATATATCGGAAAATAATGGACATAGAGCAATGATTCAAATACTAAATTGTTTTTCGAGCAGAATCCAATGGAGCTAACCAAAATTTAAATATTTATATTTTCTTTATGAAAAACCCAAAAAACCCATTTTGGGGGATTATTCCCTTTTTACCCCCCCCCCCCCTCATAGTGGTCTGACCGGGCTGGTTTTCATCCCGTCCGAATAATTACTACTCTACACGCCCTATTTCATCCAGATCGACCATTTTTACGAGCGCTATCGTGTTTCTTCCATACAGGTGAAATTCGCTTAAAACAAGCAATTTATGGAATATGAGTTATTTCTTACACGATAACACGAGCATGGGATGAGTATATAGGTTTGCTGCCACGAAATGATGATCCCAGGCATAGGCCTTCCCGTGGCAACTATAGTGATAGCCTCTTCCCTGTAAGTGAAATTCGTGAGAAACGTATAACAAGATATATATTTAAGAGCCTATTTACATTTAACCACTGACGTAGTTTGTTTGTATTTCATAGAACAACATAATTTTTGTTTATTCTATTGAAATAGTCTTGCTACCAGCAAAAAACCCTAGTAAGATGAATTCGGTTACTTTTTTACCAATAGGCTTATACCAAATTTAACAACCCCCAATAAACTTTTAATGAACAATGTACATCGTGCCTCTCAACTCTCAGGAATAAGTATATAGCGTTATTGCTTAGGTCAAGACACATTTCTCAATAGGAACATGGGTCCCTGGTGCCTAATTTTCCACCTGTCTGTCTATATGTATTTTTTACAAAAAATACATAACTCCAAACGGTTTGAGGTACGGCATTGAGATTTTGCACAAATGTTAATTTTGTAAGACCTATTAAAAAAAATCATACCAAAATATAATCAAATGGTGTCAAAAATATTTGATACAAAATTCCATGAAACCCATTTAACTTTAAAAAGAATTTTCAAAGTACATAAAATATACTAAATTTTATATAGTTTTAAATGAAACCTTATGTGTTAAGTTTGGACAAGGAATTACAGAGACATGACTTTTTTCGTAATGCATGAACAGTTTTCTCCATTTAAGCAACGCTAATACCCTTTTTTACATTGTTTATGTAGAGAAAAGTGGCCATGCATTACGAAAATAACTAAATTCTTTGTAATTCTATATACAATCTTAACAGACAGGTATCATTAAAAATACCACACAACTGATTAACTTTGATGTATTCTGAATCTTTTTTAAGTTAGCGGTTTTTGTGGAATGTGGCATAAAATAATTTGAATGGCCACCATTTAGAAACGGTTGATGATATTTTGGTACAATCTTTAACGAAAATACGACTTAATAAGGTAAACATTTGTGCAAAGGCTCAACGCTGTGCCTCAAAAGTTTAGGAGTTAAGAGTTTTACTGTAAAAAACAAATACAGAGTACAGACAGACGGAAAACTAGACACCAGAGACCCATGTTCCCATGGTGAAATGTGTTTGTCTTGACCTAAGCAATAACTCTATACACATTAGTCCATAAAGTTACGGGACACCCTGTACAATTACCATAACACAGGTCTTAAGTGATTCGCACAAGTAGTTTAAGTGATCCGCACAATTAACTTACTTGTACTAAATCAGGTGAAAGCAAGTTAATTTATAACAATACAATCCTTTTAAGCGAATGAGTATTTAGAATTATACACACATTATGGTTTACAGTACACTGCCAATCTAAAGTTGGATTACATCCGATTGATTGGTGAAACCTCAATGTGTCAACGCCGAATATCCTCTAATGACTAACTAGTAAGCCAATAGAACTGTAATTGATTTGCTGAACGCACAGTAGTTAACTGTACACAGTTCTACAATGGTCACACATAATCTATTCCCACCATTGCTTTACAACTGGTTCAGTAGTTATGTGGCTTGGTGGAAGTTACGTACGCGCTGGTATCAAGGTGTACATATAATATAAGGAAAAGTTGTGAAAATTTGAAAGGACGTAATTTGTTTAAAAAATATTTAAAAGCCTTAAGTAATATTGTAAATGAGCTCCTGAAATATTTTTTCTCTTTACGGAGAAATTTACGATGTTTTGAAAGTAACTGCTTAGTCCATCAAACTAATGCATTACTGAAAAGGTGTTCATCAAAATGTGAATATATACTGATGAAAGGGCGGACGGACAAATGTGTTGTTGAGAGGCACTCCACTTGACGCGATATTGACCTGTGTGGAACTGTTCGCTCTCAACGGCGGAAAACCCATTCCGGCTACTGATGGCTGACCAAGCAAAATGTTGGTTAAAACAAGGCAATAAAACAAATCTGATAAATTACATCTTAAAATATTTTTACAATTTTCATAATTTAATTACAACAACTGTTGTGAAAGGCAACAGTAAAAACTTCCCCAAAATTTTAAGTTTCGGGTTGAGTTTGTTGTGGAAATCCATAACTGTAGAATAACTATCATAACTTCTAGTTTTTTCAAGATTAATCTAAAAACAGCGAATTGGCACGTTTAGTAGTGCTTCTTTTGTCGTTTTATTCAGGACTGCCATTTTGGCTGTTGGTGAGACATAGGTCAATTTTTCAAAATACATTTTAAATCATTCATTTGATTTAAAAGTTAGGCTATATTTTTGAAAGAATACTGACCAAGGTTTTTTTACCATGAAAACACCATAAGTATATTATCATCCGCAAAAAAAAAAAACTAAGATTCCCGTGATTTTCGTTCAATATATCATCCTATGTTTTGCTGCAATAAACAATGCAAACGATGATTCCATCAAACTAATAAATCGTTTTCTCTAATGAGTTTAGTAAGATATTTTTATACTGGAAAATGTACAGGGAAATAAATGTTACTAAAAATAACTATTATTCACAATCCAAACATACAATGTGTTCACTGAACACCCTGCATCCATATACTGAATTCCCTAACCAGCGGACTGGACTGGTTCAATCTGGTAGTGCGACAATCAAAGCGAAACATCACTGATCGTCTGGAAGGAAGATCACAATGTTCAAATCTGGATTGTTAACGTGATCACCAATCTATATAAACTGTTAAGTCTCTACTATCCCCAGCCATTATTTGTCATTTCTATTTCGTAATGAAAACTACAATGAAACCTATTTTAAGAAGGATTTCTTAAAGTGATTTCTTATCATTCAAGTTGTTTCTTATTGCCAAAATTTAATGCTATGGAGGAGGTCTTTTATCAGTTATTTATTTTAAGGCAAAGCAAAAGCAAACGTAAAGTTAAAACAATTACTTATACCTGCAGCATTTAATTCACCAACAAAAAAGGACACAAATTGAAGAGGTTTAAAAGTATACGCTTTCTTCCTTTTACACTCAACCCCATACTCAGAACTGAGTAAATATTCCAAATGTATCAAGTTTGCTGTTTTATCCCTTTTTTATTTTCTTAACAATAAAAGTTTGCTCATATTGAAATATTCTGTCGGGTGTAGTGTAACATTTGTTTTTCAAATTTCGCCTCAGCTGAAGGTATAAAGTTGGGGATTGATTTTTAAAGTAGTCCATCTCAACCTGTGGTTCGAGTAACTTTGTTCAAGTTTCAAAATAAATTCTGATTTTAAAACATTTTGAGCTGCATGAGTGTATTTTATTTTGGCAGCTGCAATTTCACTATAAAATTATTAAATTCGTGTTGGCACAATCATTTTATGAAACAGGTTGTTTTTTTCTATTACGTGTTTATTTTTGCTTTAAAGATAATTATTCTACTCTCTATGAGTCACCTATTTATTCACCCTAGCGAATAATACTCCAGTTACTAAAATGTTGAAAACATCATTTGTTTGTGGACAGAAATCCACTCTATTTGGTAATTAACTTTATCTTCATAATTATATTTTATTTTTGTACTAGGAATTTTAATACCCAATATTACAATTATTAACTGAAATTTATAAATTTTATTTCCATAGTAAGACGAGTAAGGTAAAAAAGTATTACTTTGATTACTTTGGACACTTCTAATTTAAGGGGGAAAATTAACTATTAAATCAATCAAACCTCATGTTAGTTTTATTAATTATTCGCTCTTATGGATCCCATTAGAGCAAAGGTGCTTTATTTAGGTGCTGTAGCTCTAGGCAGACCCCTCTAATCCCGTCTTCTCAAGGGAGAGCGCACGGAGACTTGATTGGAAGATATTAGTACTTACCGCTGGCCAACCTACCGTAACAGCTATTTCTTTTTTATTTTAATTTTTGGACTTTTGCTTCTAGTGTTTGAAGCTTCTTTGTGTAGTTTAAACACCAGAAGCCGAGGGAAAAGGCCAAAAAATTAAATAATAATTAAGAAACTGTCGCTATTGTCATTTTTAAAAATACAACTAATGCTTAGTTATTTTTTGTTTGTTTCAACATCTTAAAGATGTTTTCATCATACTGTCTCGAAAACAGCCGTTTTTAGTTCTCTAAATCGTACGCAAAATTATCGTTTTTGGATCATTTCGAATAGAAGTACTGAAAAAACATATGGTAAATTTTGCCGTACTCTAATGTCAAAATTTGTTTATGTTACGTTTGAAAGGTTGAACAATTTCTTAACTTGTGTTTGTAAACAACTAACAGTTGTGTAAATGACGATGACTATTTTGGATAACCTCAAAATTATGTAGTCTAATTTTTTAACGATTAAATGGTTATTTATATACATAATGATATATACATAATGATGAAGTTATATACATAATGATGAAAATAGTTGTTCATCACACGGAGCAAAAATGTCTCCTTGGTACTCGATCGCATTTCCAAGCTCGGCTGCGCCTCGCCTGTAAATTACGATCTCGTACCAAAAAGAGCCACTTTCGCTCCTAGTAATGAAAACTACTATTTATTGCCCCTGAGCAGGTGTGAAAACAAATTAATGGTGTAATTACGTTATGTCATCCAGCTAAAAGTAAAACGGTCTTCTATGCGACCTTGGTGTCAGTACTTTTGTACTCTCATCAGACTACGAAAATCCTCATTCAGTCCGTTAGACGTCGTTAAAAGTAGGAACAAACACAGTCCACATTAAAAAAAAGAAACACTCGACAGACATGGACATGGATACAAATTAAACACATAAAAACGAACAAACTGTTTTCAGTTGTCTCTTTTTTTTTAAAGTAAATCGTGAAATAAAAACACCCCCGTTGCAGCAGACCTGCATACTCAGCGAATTTCAAGTGCAAAACAACATATTTCAATCCAACATAGCAAGATTTGACATGTTTTTGTAAGCTCCATAAAGATAACATGGGGAATGGGTATGCAGGTTTGCTGCTACAAATATGTTTCAACTGGTTGGTTTTAATTCAATATTTAGTAGATCTGAACTAGAAGAAGCCATTTACCAAGTTTTATCAAGATATGTTGAGAAATAAGCGAAATATAAAGAATAGAATAGAATAGAATAGAATATATTTATTTTCTCAGAAAGAATACAATATTTCAAACACAGTTAACAAAAATATGCAAATCAACAAATACTTTTCCTTTCAGTACATATAGTCCATAACTTAAAAATTAACACTTGGTTCTGCCAGGACTGACCTTTTAAAATTATAATAATTTTTTGAAAAAAATAGATAAAAATTACAACTAAGTAAAATAATATTATTTCTTCCTGAGAAAAATAGGGCCTCTAAAGGCTAAGCCTGTATTAGAGGTTCCATCAAACTATTTAAAAAAATAAAATGCAAACACTCAGAGAAACTAAATAAATACTTAACGCTATGGAATTAATTTTAAAACTTACAGCTTTGAAGCGCATGCTTACATGTAAAAGAATTTGTTATTTGTGGATAAAAAAAAGAAACAGACACTTACATTTTATCTTACAACATTTTACACTACTATATTCAATAAAGCCTCAATATTATTTAACTCAAACAACCATTTCTTAAGTTTTATCATAAAAATATTTTTACTTTCAGCTTTCTTTATACTGTCTGGAATAAAATTAAAAACCCTTGGGCCTACAAAAAGAAAGGATTTTGTAAAAAAAGTATTATTCGGTCTTGGAACATGACAGACGTGTGGGGTTCTTAGTTTGGTTCTATAAGACTCAGCATTTTGGAGATGGTTTTCACTTTTATCATAAAAAAATTTTAAAACTTTATAAATAAACAAATATTTTAATGGTATAATTTTCAATGCTGCAAAAAGAGGTTTGGAATGATCAGTAAAATTGCTTCTAGTTATCAACCTAATAAAATGTTTATGCTGTACATAAATTACATTTGAGATTTGTGTTATAATTTCCTCCCCAACAAATGAGACCATACCCCAGTCTACTTTCAACTAAGGCAAAATACAGGGAACGCAATACATTAGCAGGACACATGTCTCTTAAAAAGTAAAAATACCGTAAAACCCCATTTAAAGTTGACTTTAATTTGTCTATATGTATCTTCCAATTAACCTCCCTGTCAAGAAAAATTCCCAAGTACCTGATAAAATCTACCCTCTGAATAATTCCACAATCGATACAATGACCTTGTAAGAGGCACTTGTAGCACCTGTAGTAAATGGGACCTGAAAATGCCACATCTTTTCTTAAATTGAAGTTTAAAAATTTAGTTTTTTCTGTACTCAGAAGCATGTGATTTTTGGTAAACCAGTATCTGAGACTTTGCAAATCTGATCTGATATAGAATTTTACTTATTTCCCTTAAGCTTAACATTGAGACAACGTACTGTGTTTACCACTTTCAATATCTCGGTAACCAATGGACATAGAGCAGTAATTCATAATACTAAATTGTTTGTTTTTTTGAGCTGAATTCAATGGTGCCAACAAAAATTTGATAAAATTTATTTTTCTATGTGAAAAACTAAAAAAAAAACATTTTTGGGGGGTTTATCCCCCTTTACCCCCCCTTCCGGTGGTCCGATTGGGCTGGTTCACAAACTCGTCCGAGTGATTACCACTTTACACGTCTGTACCAAATTTCTTTAAGATCGGACCATATTTACGGCCGCTATCGTGTTAACAGACACATATATATATATATATATATATATATAGATATAAATAGATATATATATATATATATATATATATATATATATATAAATTCGAACGAATGGTGTTTTTTGCTTCTGGGGACCCCAAAATGAAAAGTTAACATGGTCTCGGACTTAGGTCTTACCATGAGTACTGCCGTAATAGCTTATTCCTTTAAGGAAATTCGCTAAAAGGTTTGCAAGGTTTTACAAAATTTACAAAATTTACAAAAGTAAATACTGAACTAAACAAAATCAAATTTGTAAAAAGATGGTCAAAAGATTCATTAACTGAAAAAATCTTGAGGTGTAGGCCAAGAAGTTATTTTCTTTTTAAAAGCTTTATAGTACGGTAAGTTAATTCCTTCCATTAAAATTACACATTACTCGATAAAGACACAGATTTCCACTTCATGATCGAGGTCCACTGAAACAGGTACCTCAAGCGGAACTTCGGTATCCACGAATGTACCGCCAATCAGGGCTGGTCAACTGGATTTTCCGCCGACGACCTTCGCGTCAACCGACCACTAATGACTGTAGAGAACCAATCAGTCAGTAATAGATTTGCTAAATCATAAGTTGACGTCTATACAGTTCCCATTGTTGACCGAACCCAGTGTTACCAACAAACTCAATCCTGTTGGTACATTGTTAAAACTGCGTTGTTCTGTATAATTAAGAAAAGGGAAATGTTAGATTGTTTAAATTGACGGGTCTGTGATGAGGACCGAATTATGACGAAACCATGTGGATTAGGCGTTCTAAATACTATTTTATGATTATGTGAAAGGATGATTTTTCACATAAATGCTTTTCCTAAAGTGTTTTTCCACTAATAGCTGCTGTTACATTCTTTCGTCGACCTTTTTTATATAGTAGGTCAATATGAACCAAACTTTCCTCAATGCCCGGCGCCGCTTAAAAAATACATGTAATTTGACATATGATTTCACTGTCAAAAGTATCTATGTATTACTTTAAAAAAGTTTACACCAACAAAATAAATTCCCTTCTTCCAATATAACTTTTCATAAAGTTCGTATTAATAAATGTGAGGTTTAAAACAGCGACGGAGTCTATCAAACTGGCGCATTAATAAAAAAGCGTTCATCGACATTTGAATAAATCCTGTTGAAAGAGCGGATGGCCGAATCCATGTTGTTGCAAGGGCACTTCACGCAGGTATTGACCTGTGTGAAAAATACGCGTTGCACTGGCCAGATCAAACGTGGAAAACCTATTCCACCTTTTTAATTACAACACGCTTTGTGGTTTACCTGGAAACTTAATTTACCTGACCGTTCACAATTCTATATATAATTGGGAGAGAGGCAATCGTGCCAATGGGAGTTTTCGAGATAATA
This sequence comes from Flexamia atlantica, assembly GCA_035578135.1. Classification (NCBI taxonomy): domain Eukaryota; kingdom Metazoa; phylum Arthropoda; class Insecta; order Hemiptera; family Cicadellidae; genus Flexamia; species Flexamia atlantica. Next base: position 23,732,673 of record JAQJVK010000012.1, read on the forward strand.
CGTTTCTACAGACATTTTGTAAAAACAAATAAGCTCATGAATTTTCCTTCCACATCGTGTTTCGACGCTTTTAATCCTTGTTAGTAAGTGAGTAAGTAAAATTGTATTTCACAAAGAGCAAACTAACTATGTCCCTCAGGGGGAGTAAGGTGATTACTTTGTCTCCCGGTGGGTGTGAAGTAAACCCATAAGAATAAAATCGAATCAATAATTTAAAAATCAATCGCCTTCAAATTTTTACACAGACTGCAAATATGTTGCAGATCAACGAGATACAGGTGCTATGGGTGGTATGGCATGAGTGCAATATTGCAAGTGAAAACTGTAGTGCGTAGTGCAAACACTAACTGAAATGTTCATGAAAAGTACACTAGAGTAATAAAAACCACTATTGTCTTCTGTCAAAGATGGTAAAAATATTTTTAGTATTTTTTGCCTTAGGGAAATGAGTTCACAATTGTTGCATTTTGTTTAAGTTGAAATGAAGGTTAAGTCAGAATACATATCAAGTTACTTTTTAGGCTTCCAACTGTTGACTAACTGTTGACTATAAACATTCAATAATATCGAACAGAAAATTACTTATGTGATGAGTGAAGGACAATGTACTTTAAATACACATAACATTTTTCCTCGACTTGCAATAGTAAATAAATACCCAATCAATAAACATCAATTTCTTTACCATAAATTTTAACAAACTAATATAATTTTGTTTTGTTCAGCTATTATATAGCATCTGCGATTCGGATAGCTGCAGCCATTCAAGTACCAATGATTAGCTGATTGTTGCAGCATTATTAAACGACTCACAGCCAGTTTCATAAACATAGAAGGTGGGGGAAAACTTTATTTCTTGAAATTTTCTAAGACTGTAGTGGGTAACAAAACATGTGACTTACGCACATTATGTGAGCATGCTAAACAGAAAAAAACATGAAATTCGTTATTATTTAAGAATTTTTAATTGTTAGTTGAGGTGAAAAAATGAATACAGCCATTATCTGTCATAAGAATTGAGGAATAGCAAGCAGTTGTATCAGTTAGGTCCAGTGACCGATCCCAATAATGAAGATAATACTCACAAATGTTTCACGGTGAACTGAATCCAATTAAATAGATTCCAGGCCGAATCATGATGATCATTTTATCAATAACTTGTAGATTGTTACGGGGTTTGAGTTAATTGTCTCCTAGTGTAATTACTCTGAAGGCTACTAAGTCATTAAGTGACTATTGTAACGATAAAACCTTACTTTTTTGTTAAGGTAAGCATACTATTGTGCGATGGCTAAATCGGAAATGTATTTTCTCATTATATAAACCTTTAATTATAGAACAGCTCTGAAATTAAAACATTGATTATGTTTTGTTGTTTATTTGTGACGTAGTGTGTTTCAAATACCTACCTATCTCTACTAAGGAAAAGAGGTGTAGGAACTGAGTTTATAGGCAACCTATCTCACAAAGTAGGTATCAAGTTAATACTCAACCACCTTGTTTAGTTTTAATTCAAATATAGCCTTGGTCAAGTACTTGGCAAGTGGTTTGAAGACAAATGTTTCAATATTAGGGTACTTGATCAGAAGTAATAATTTTCAAAATTTCCCTAATACACAAGGTGGCTGAGACACGTCACCAAACCACCCGGTTTTAGGCATAATAGTCCAGTCAAAACAAGGTTTGACCAGGAAAAAATTCCGTTAATTTTGAAACTTTGTACACTTATTTAGAAGTGCCTAAGGGTGAAGTCCTCGTAAATATGTGGCGAACTCTAGTGGCAATTGACGGAAACAGGGGACCTTTTCTTGGTTTTTCATAAAAATCTCGAGAACCGTTGGTTGGAGGTAAAAACTTTAAATTTACAAAATAAAGCTTTTTAAATTTCCTTTAACAATGACATTGTGCATTTTTGAGTACTCCTAACCGAAACACCAAAAAAGTGCCCTGTTTCCGTCAATTGCCACTAGAGCTCGCCACATATTTACGAGGACTTTTTAGTATTTTAATCCTTAGGTACTTCTAAATAAGTGTGCAAAGTTTCAAAATTAAGGTGGGACTGGTGGAGGTTAAAACATAATTTTTGGAGCGTTATGATGTAAACCCAAATTCTTTCAGTCAAATACATACGCCAATGCATCACATATCCCACTCTAAACAATTATTTTCCATCTACCTACCTCTCATACGCTTTTTAAAAGGTCGGGATATTCACGCTCCATTATAGTGTTGTTAATGACTTCAGTTTATTAATTGAATTTTATATTTAGATTAACAATACAATCAATAAGAAAAGCATGAAGAGTTGTTGGGGTGGAACCCTCTACCCCCTCCTCCTGAGTGGATTGAGCCTTGATTGAAAGATATTGGCACTTTAAGTACACAACTGTTTCTAATATTTCTTGCTAAAATTTCCTCTTGGGTTTTCCATTATCGGCGGAGTACTAGAGCAATCACTCAGATGTTAATAATACAATAAAATAACAGGGAGTTTTAATAAATACACTTGCAAATACAGTAAAACTAATACTGCACATACATAAAGGAAGACAAATGGGATGCCTTCTGGGCAAGTTTTAACATACAAATCACTTATATATTATATTAATATTATGATTTTTTAGATAATATCATATAATATAAATTTATTACAATAGGGATACCTAGAGGCGAACCCACATGATGTGTTTTCACTCGGATCAGAATTTGAACTTCAGCGTGTTTGGCTTGTGGTTTTATCATAGCTGAGAGGTATTAAACAGGAACCAGAGCATTAAACAATAAATCATAAATATTGCTATATCACCTCATAAAATACATAAAATTAAAAACTGTAAACCCATTTCGATCTTTTATTTTTCATCTTACTCTTGAAATTTGTCTCAACAAATATTGTTCAAACAAAAAATATGTAAATCCAATAAACTTGCCGGGAGAAATTGTTGTTGGAAACAAAAGGGTTGAAGTGGATTTGTGAGTTCGATCAGGACAATTGTGTCGACGAACTGATCCTCCATGTACGAATATAAGTGGATTTCGTGCGTGGACTGGAATTCAAATGTTTAACGTTCAGAACCCAGTGCAGCATAGAGAATCGCCATATCCTTGAACTGTGAGCCAGACATGAACTATATCCATGTTATTTATATTGAACAGTAAACTACTTGTTTTCATAGGTACCTAGCAGAAGCCCGTCGGTTCGCCCACAATAACAATTACAGCTGATCTTACTTCTGCTCTTTGAACTGTCGAATTTTAGTATTCACAGCTGTATATAAGACCGAACTTCGCAAACTTAAGGTTTTAAATACACGATTTTTAAAGGAAAACAGTAAAATAATAGCATTTTTTGTTTACTAATCATCATAACAAGATAAAAAAGTTGATAAAACTCGAGTCTCTATTACCCCATTAAACCCAAGTAGTTGATACTGAGGTAGTTGAAGTATAATGGGGTGGGTTTCGTACCTATATGATGAATGTTTTTATGTCTACCTCTTTCCAACCCATCTACAGAACATTCTTTTTAAAACTAATATCACATATTTAAACTATAATGCGAACTCAAGGATTGCAATAAAATCCAAATAACCTAACGATAAATTGTTGATTAAACAAAAAACATCTCGAAATACCTTTTCTTTCTCTAGTTAATCCGAAGCTTTCAAGAGCGGCAGGTGGCTCGATGTAAGTGTGTATTAATCATTGGCTCTGAGGAGACCCAGTGGGGAGACCTGTCCACTGCCCCGCTCTGCTTCCAATGGAGCAATGCTTTTGTCTTATCGGTTAACTATCGACATACTCTATTCCACTATGATGATGTTAATTAGAGATGGTGTAATAGTATATTACGCAACGAGTGCGGGAAGTAGGTGTTTACGTGCGAGCATGATAGTTCACGCGCGACGCTTGCGGAGCGCGGGAATTTCATGCGAGCAACGTAAACACCTTCCTGGATGAGTTGCGTACGATAGTTTTCGCAACACTACCAGCAACAAATATACAGGGTAAGTAAAAAACAACACGTCTATGAAAGTTAAATGATTTAAAAAATATTAATTAAACTGTAGAGAGAAAATATGAACCAAACTATATTTATCTGTGCGGGGGGGTTAACAAAAAGCGTTATCTCTGCTGTTCAGCGACTGAGTAAGCCTTTCTAGGAATACTTATCGTCACACAGACGGCAACAATTGATTAAATAATACTGCTCTTTATTAACCTATCGCTATTAACTGTAACTAGTTGCAACCTGGGAAACCAGTTTATTTACAATTGAGATATGGTCGCCATAGTTAAAATGTGTATGTTGTGTTTATGTATAATGTATGTAAATTGTGTGATATACTATTTTTTTCTTAAGTTGGCAACATTGAGCATTTACCGCACTCGTGCGGTAAATGCTCAATGCAATCTCTTTACCGCACTCCAGCTGATTTGATACCTCACTACAGCTGATATTTGCCGTACTCTTTTGTAAACGGCGACTTCCCACACTGAAACGGAAGCGGAAATCGGCTACTTACTAGTGTAGTGTTGCGAAAAATATATTTTCCTCCCTTTATAAATTTTATTATAGTATATTACGCAACTAGTGCGGGAAGTAGGTGTTTACGTGCGAGCATGATAGTTCACGCGCGACGCTTGTGGAGCGCGGGAATTTCATGCGAGCAACGTAAACACCTTCCCGGATGAGTTGCGTACGATAGTTTTCGCAACACTACCAGCAACAAATATACAGGGTAAGTAAAAAACAACACATCTATAAAAGTTAAAAGATTTAAAAAAATATTAATTAAACTGTAGAAAGAAAATACGTACAAAACTATATTTATCTAAGGGGGGGATATAACAAAAAGCGTTATCTCTGCTGTTCAGCGACCGAGTAGGCCTTTCTAGGAATACGTTTTATCGTCACACAGACGGCAACAATTGATTAAATAACACTGCTCTTTATTAACTTATCGCTATTAACTGTAAGTAGTCGTAACCTGGGAAACCAGTTTAGTTACAATTGAGATATGGTCGTCATAGTTAAAATGTGTATGTTGTGTTTATGTTTAATGTATGTAAATTGTGTGATGTAATATTTTTTTTCTTGAGTTGGCAACATTGAGCATTTACCGCACTCGTGCGGTAAATGCTCAGTTCAAACTCTTTACCGCACTCCAGCTGATTTGTTACCTCACTACAGCTGATATTTGCCGTACTCTTTTGTAAACGGCGACTTCCCACACTGAAACGGAAGCGGAAACCGGCTACTTACTAGTGTAGTGTTGCGAAAACATTTTTAATGATGTGCTATTAACAAACCTACTTACAAATAGTGATATACAAAGATTTGTTTTTATTAAATCTATTTTAGGTTTATTATCTTCAATTCCAAAAATTAATAAAACTAGGTTACATATAACAAAACACATAAAAATAGTCCTGTAACAATTTTTGTTATTAATATGAATATGCTGATAAAAGTAACAAATAGTAAAGGTAAATAAGCTCATTATCACATTATTTTCTCGATCAATCAATTACTTCAGTTAACGGTTACAGGCAAAAGTTTGATAATGGTTGGACCAGCATTTATAGGGTGTCCATTAATATATTTTTGGCCCACTTTTATTGGGTGTCCATAAAATATTCATCGGGTTTTAATTCCGTAAATCTCACTTAATTTTGAGCCTCGACACTGTAACTCACATGTGATGACTTAGAATTTTCTAGGTTTTATAATTATCTGTTCATTGTTGATTTTTGTCCTTTTTATTTACTTTCATTAGTTCTTTATAAAATGCCTACACCTGAATAAAAAACCTTCAGTGTCTTCAGATATGGTGAACGTTTTTCCCTAATAACTGTCCAGCATGAGTTCTTAAGACACTTTAGAAGATGTGTTCCAATTCAACAGAGCATTTTGCGATGGTATCGGCAGTTCAAAAACACAGGAAGCCTGTTGAAAAGTAAGCATCCCGGTCGACCAAGTGTATCTGTCGATACAATAGGGGCTCGCTGATGATTGGATTGGCCGCTGTGCTGAGGATGATTTAGCTCTCCTAAGGTGGCCACCCCGTTCTTACTGTATGCGATTTCTTTCTCTGGGGCTATGTGAAGGACTGGGTATACATCCCGCCATTAGCTCAAACCCTGCCAGAGCGCCGAGAAAGGATTCGGGTTGCAGTGACAACAGTAAGCCAGGGAATGCTTATATTTGGATAGAGTTGCAACATAGACTGGAAACATGTTTTGCTGCAAACTGGCAGCATATAAAGAAACTTCAGAGATATCAAACTAAACTTGATATCTCTTTCTTTTAATCCATAAAATTTTTATTAGCATTCATTTATCTATAAGTTATAAAAAATTTTTTTTAACCCGATGAATATTTTATGGATACCCAAGAACGTGACCCATAATAACAAACCTAAAAGCTCCGAGATGATAACATTTAATGGTACAAGTGAAATTGTTAAAAGAGAAAATAAATTTCCTCTTAAAATCACCATCCATATTTGGAAAGTGGAATGTAAAGTTAGTGGATGGGTGTGCTTGATCAGAAAAGGGAATAAATGAATTGCCTTTTTTATCTGGCTTAAGTAGATTACCGGACTAGATTGAACTTTAAGTTTCCAATTAATACAGTTGTATTAAAATGTATCTCAATCATCCTTAAAATGTTGAAAATAAGTATTTAACCGTATCATTAATTATTTTTGCGTACTTAAACTTATTGAAGCTTTAGCCAACAAAAGTTCCGAAATATTTATTATTTTCAAAACAATATCTGAATTTCAAACACTCGGAGTTGGGGTCAACACGAAATAGTTAAACAACAATGTGGGGCGTCGACTATAATTAATTACAGTTGCGTTTGAAACATTTGTTGTCAACTACGGTGGAAACGTGGTTTGCAACTTAAAGGAAAAATATGATCTGTCGCAGTTAAGAAAGTTTTTAGAAGTTTTGAAATTAAAGTTTAGCAAATTAGAGGTTTATGGGGCAGTTTATTTACTGGAATTGAAGCTAGAATGTGAATAGTTAACAACCACATTTTATCATTTAAGGATTGGTTTGAATATAATATAGTACTGTAAAACAATACACACAATGCAGAAAAAATTACTAAACTTACAGAATAGAATGACGATTCAATTTAGAAACACCAGTAGAAGATAATTTCTTTTTACAAAAACCATGAAACATTAGGCCTACCTTTAGTTTAGGTATGAAAGCCTAAAACTGAAATTTAAAGCTTAAAAATAAAATTATTGATATTACACTTTTGATTGGGTAACCAATTATAAACTGTTTATTAAAATTATTAAAGTTAAATTTGATGCACCCACTTTGTAGAAACATCGACAATGATGCTTGCATAAAAATTAGGAATTGAATTTAACAGTATCAAAGCCATGATTCTTTTTATTTTATTTTAATGTAAATATTTATAGCTATTTTCAGCTAAACAGTTAATCTGTTGCTCCCTACATAATTATATAGGGTCTCTGAGAGTAGGAGATTCTTATAAAAAAGAACCGTTAAATAAATTACTTTAACCAATGATTTATTACAAATAAAAGTACTGCTACGCATGGTGGAATTTAAAGAAAATACTTTCCGGATAGTTACCGGAGTGAAGTCGGTAACTCAATACGAACGAGTTAGCGGGGTGTTTACTGAGTTAGCGGGTGATCGACGCAAATTCGATCACATCCACTTGTTTACCAACGGCGCCGAGCAACGAGCGGTAACTTTTACCCACAATAACGAAAATGAAAATAGGAGATTAACGTGGCTGGATAGAGAACAAAATAGTATATTTCGCACCCAGGGCCGAAAAATAGGTTTTGCAGGCTCGAGATCGTGTTTCAAATTCGAGACGAAGTCGAGAAACAAACACTACACAATCAAATATACCCTAAATAATTTTAAAACTGATTATTATTTGACTCAATTAAAAACAAAATTTTAAGGTTATAAGCGAGGATACAACTTCTTTGGATGATTCAAACAAACAACTATAACTATTTATTGTCTATTGTCTATTGAAAATCATATGATCGCAACCATCCTGACGTTGGAACCTACTGAATGCCGTAAAATTATGTAATGTTCAGACGATTCAAGCAAATAAACGATCAGCTGACTTTCGGCCCTAGGGCCCCAAACGTTGTCGATCCTGCGGCGGCAAACAGTGTGTTTCGGTCCGCGTTTGACGTTTGTAAAACAGGTGATTTCGTCGTAGTGTGGTGAAAACATTATTTCGCTTATGGATAGTAATGTATACTAATATTTACTAGTAGGAACATTGTGAAATAAAGATATCGTATGGGAGTTAGCAGAAGTTTCACCAGGCATCTGCTCTCACGCCCCAGCGGGTCTGTAGTTTAAGATCAATGTTAGTGGACCACGAAATTCTTCATTTTGGTTCCGCCCAGATGGAATTTTGTATACTAATAGTAAAACTCTTATTAATTAAAAAGAGATTTTTTTTTACAGAGATTGTGTGTAAAAAGTTCTTACAAAATATAATACAAAACTCGGTGCATAATCAAATTGTTTTTTTCCGTAAGTTGAATATTTACTAAAAGTATAAAAACGTGAGAAATGAGAGGCCAACCGAAAAGGAAGGAGAGGTTATTGCCTTGGTTGTTTTGTGTAAAGAAAACAGTCCTATGTTACAAAGAATATGGCGTATAATATAGACTTAACTCCACACGTGTTCCGATCGTTCTCGACCTTTTGCTTTGTTATAGAAGTCGGATGTTTTTTACAAAGGACATAAATCCTTAAATTCTTCTTGAATACTATGATGTTACTGAAATACAAAGTTTAGCCTACCAATATAAACGTTTAACCTAAACATTATATCAATCTGGTTCGGTGTCAAATACATACCTAGTGCTATCAAACTTAAAGAAAACATATTGTTCTTTAAACGTTCCAAATTTTGTCTTTTGATTTTTTTCTTTAAAATTTAAGTCCCTTTGAATAAATTTCTTGAAAACGTTTCTGTTACACTGTAATTATTGTGAATCTCCAGGTTTATTTAGTTTATTTTTACGAGCCACTAATGAGCAGACCATTAACGGTGTGCTTTGTAGATTACCAATTATTTCAAAACAATACAGCAATGCTTGTGCTTTACACAATGCTAAATGAAACGTTATTCTGAATCTCTGATAGGGTGGTAATATTGTTTTACAATAGCAAGTTCTTCTTTAAAACGTTAATGAAATGTTGTATTATAATAAGCTGTTACACTGTTTTACATAACCACATAGTACATAGCTGCTGAAATGTGTTGTATGTGGAAGTTATATCGATGCTGTAGGGAGTGTATTTGGTCGCAACCCAATACATCCCCGCTGAGCCCACTGAGGGGCCGGGGTAATTTCCCTTCCTTCACCCTCCCACCCCCACTGTGGACATCTTATCTGTGCCTTCGTATCGCTTCAACTTAAAAATAAAATAAAATAGCATTTTTAATAGAGAGCCGTCTCCACCAGTCAACTACAAATAGAAATTATTACAAAACAAAATGCTAATTACATTAGAAAAAGTAAATACAATATTTCAAATGACAGTAAACATAAAAACCTCTTCACCCAACCACCCCCTACTTATAAAATATCCGAACTCAAACTCAGGTACTAAACCAAGCATTCACCCGTAATCACGGGTTTCAATTTTAAAATTTAAATATAATGTTATTAAAAGTAAACTTAATTTTAATGCAGCAATTATTAAGTAAACTTAATATAAGCAAATATTTAATGAATTTCTGAGTTATATTTTGTATTATTCATTTTATAACCAATTTTGTTAAAAAAAATCTGAAAGATTAAGCTGATTTATTTTTCTTATTCAATAATATACTTCTCTCTTTGCAAAGGGTAGTATCCAGTCCCGATACATAAGACCTGTCTCCCTTCTGGAAGAGGTTTATGAGATGTCTCCGCCGTCAGTAAGTTCGAGCATCTTGGAGGAGTGGAAAAGGAAGTCCATTTTTTGGCTAGAGAGGTGGTTAAGATAAACAACGTTACTTTCCGTCTTACCCTTTTGTCAAGATGTATCTTTCGCCATGTCTCACTTGGCATTGTCTAGAATAGAGATTATGTTCCAAATAGTTTTGGTTATGTTGAAACTTGCAGATGAGATGATGAAGTGATGACTAAAAATGGTATTTCCGAAACTTTACTTCACCATAGCATAATCACTTTTGTGGCATTCCACGAAGTTAAATTGAATAATGACCTTTTTTAGTATGCTATTCTCAGTCTAGTATATTTTGAACCTGTTGCTGAACGGTAAGACTGCTTACAGTGCAATAAACGCCATTCAGTGAAAAAACAAATTAATGCTCAATGGGTTCTGATTCCTTTCTATCTCATAACCCAATGATTACCTGACCTGGCGATTTTTATGATGACGGAATCCTTTCTTCTAACGATTTAGTAAAATATTATTATTATGAACAATTATTTTTGTAGAAATATTATTTTACTATTTGAAAACAATAAAGAGTATTAGGAATATAATATTTCAATTAAAATAAAATAAGACTCAAGATGAAAACAAATTGATTTTTTATGACATAAATTTCTTCAATTTAAATTTAGTTTGGCTTCTTTTCTTCATGGTTACATCAAACAATTTCAGATACCAAAACGTCAAAAAATGTTTTTTCTGAACCATTCTAAATAATAACATAAATGCACCAATACGGATGAATTTTAGGATGACTTTTAAACAGAGAAGTCCATAAAAGCTTTTCCTTGTTGAAAATTGAAAATGATATCCGACTAAGTAATAATGAAACCGGATGTCAGCCAATTTGATATCTGATGGCAGTCGAGATAGTGCTGTTAATAGCGTGTGTAGACGCCATAAAATGTAAATGACAGACAGTGTCGGGCCATCAGCTCTGGCATAACCCTAAATTACCTATCCAGGAATATACTATTCGGAACCTAACTAACTCTTAGCATTGTGTTATTAAAATATGAAACAAATTTAATTTATGGAAATCTATTCAATCAGCGCTCACTTAGTGTCATAAATAAGCAATTGTACACGCTAAATGTAGACTACATTCTTTGATTAAAATGGTTTTAAAAATTTATCCACTGCATAGGTTAGTGAAAAGGTTATAAAATGTTTAATTAATGTATGTGGATTTTAAAGATTTTAAAAAACCCCGAGTAGGGATTAACTACTCTGAAATAAAATCAAAATAAAGAGAAAAAGCGCAAGGAGAGCGTCATTAGTGAGCGCAAGCGCTTGGCACATTACTGATTTTAACATAATCGGACTATTGGCGCCGTCTCTCTAGCTCCGTTTACATTCACTCATCTGACATCCACACGGACGGATGTAAAGATATCGGAACCACTGAAACAGGTCTCTAAAACCACTGTTTGGAGTATAAGAAACTCCATTAACAACTCAGTTTTGAGAGTGTTTACGGGAACATTACTTTCCCATGTACAATGGATATGAAAGTGGGGAGGGAGTACAAATACACTAAAATATTTCTTAAAATCTCACATTCAAGTTTATGTTATAATATATAAATTTGTATTAAAGTAATGGGAACTACACCCTGGTTTTACCATTTCGTTACATATTTGTAGAACAACACTATACCAGTTGCCCCACTGCCACTTGTTGATAACGTACATATGGGATAACTAAACAAATTTAGCAAAAATCAAAACCAATATCTGCATTGGTGTCAGATGACGGCGTGGGTGTCCAGTATCAGGATAAGGACTAATCAGGCAGCCAATATCCGGCAAGCCGTGATCGATTCTGGATGTTTTCTACCGATCCCTGCTTTGTCTGGCCTAGTCGACCGGGGGCGTTAGGTCATGCACCACAGTCTCGGTGGATGCGAGTGTTACACCACAGTCTCCGTGGAGGTGAGTGTTACACCACAGTATCGGTGGATGCGAGTGTTACACCACAGTATCGGTGGATGCGAGTGTTACACCACAGTCTCGGTGGATGCGAGTGTTACACCACAGTTGAGTGTTACACCACAGTCTCGGTGGATGCGAGTGTTACACCACAGTTGATTGTTAGACCACAGTCTCGGTGGATGCGAGTGTTACACCACAGTTGAGTGTTACCCCACAGTCTCGGTGGTCGCGAGTGCTACACCACAGTTGAGTGTTACACCGCAGTCTCGGTGGACGCGAGTGCCTTGCGGTTGGTGATTTACGGATTAACTTATGTAAAATTGCGGCTGCACATGAGTAAGAGCACCATCAGGATGTCTAGAAGGTAAAGGTTATAGAGATAGCTCCCAGGTTCATTTATGGATAGATTTGGATAGATTTGGCTAGTGTAATCGGTTCACTATCCTGTGAAAGAATATACATGAGGGGTAGAAAAGGTTTGGTTATGCGTTAATGAAGTTTTAAATAATTTTGTGACGTGCCTGTTTTGTTGGAATTCATTAATTAAGACAGAGCCCTATAAAACCACTGTTTTGCTGCACTCGTTACACATTTCAAGATTTAAAAAACTGGAATTAAATTTGTATTTCTACTTAAACTATATATTTTAGTAGTTAAATTGAAAGTAAAATATCTGGTTTTGCCAAAGAGATTTAGCAAAGATAAAATAAGTCATTGGTTTCCACAAAAGGTGCTAGTCCAGTAGACACTGTCGTAACGGCTGCGATGTACTTTCAGCTTAAAATAGTAAAGGTTGTTAGTTTAGAAACCCTCCAAGATAAAAAATAAAAACCTCTAGATAAGTATTTTCGAATAAAGATTCAAATTAGCGCACGGAACCAAAATTTGCTTTACCATTTATTACTTTTTACTTTTTGAGAATTTTCTTATTTGGTAAGTTCTATATGTTTTCAAAATGCAAACAAAAATATGAGAGTCCATTCAAAGTAGAGATGAATTACTTAAGTCAGGTGATTATGTTGGACCCCTAAAACTCTGAAATCTCTCCTAATCAAACTTAATTTATATAACGTACTAGTAGTTAAACAAAATGTTTCTTTCGTAATTCCTTAGTTTCATTATACAATGAAATATAATACAAACCAATTAATTAATTAACTTTAAAATTTGTGTTACGTATGACCGATGCGTACGACGTTAAATGCCTCGTTTAATGATTTATGTACTTTTCATAATATCTTCAGCTTAAACTGCCTCTGTAAAAAGTGTAAAAGAGTATAAAAGAGTGTAAAAGTGAATTAGGTGTATTTAATTACATTTTTTTGATTAACTTTTGTAGGCTTAGAAGCTAATCAAACCTGATGTGGAGCATGTTGAAGTTTCAAACAGTTGCAAAATCAGTTTCAAATATAAATTAAGGTTTGGGTAAGATAAAAAATATCAATTCATAAATTTATGAAAATTCATAAAAGTGTAATTTTATTTCCTTCGAAACCAAAATAACCAGTTTAAACCGATTTTGATAGTAAACAACCAAGCCACAATTTCCTCACCGGGTATAAATGTCTTTCGAAGGAATTTTAAGAACTAAAAATATGCTACGAAACTCCAGCTATGCTACTCCATGTAATTAGCTACCTCCCTAACAAATATCCGTTGATTTGGTTTGATAGTTTAAGCAAGACCACATTTAACTAACTAATAAGCATTCTGATTTATGATAATAGTAATAGTAACTTTTAGTCTTAATGGGTAAAATGACAACCACGTGAAATGCATTTCATATGTCTGCCAGATTGCGCCGTTGTTAGGGAGCCATGTGGCGTTATTTTAGTCAACTCTCTGCCTCCTCACTACACTATGATTACTTTTACTTTTACTGTAATAATTTCCTGTACGGTAGTGACCTTAATTTTCACTGAGGCGATGTTTATACTTTACGAATTGGCATTATCCAAAAACATTCAATGTTATAGGATTCGATGAAGTCTGTTTGACGATAATCTTATTATCTCGTTTGCAAATAAATGTTATTATTAATAATGAACAGGTTTACATACCTTGATGCCACAATTCCACAAAGGAGTACAACTTTTTTCTAATGACTATAGTTTCGACTCCTGCGAAGACATTATCACAACTACAAGAACTTTACAATTGCATTCTCTTCAATGTCGTCATGAGTCTACAAATTTATTAATATATAATTAAACTTCGTCAAAATTAAGTCCACCAATGAGCTGAGTACTTTTGCCCCAGTCAAATTAGACACAAAGATTAGGATAACTTACTGAGGGGTTAAGGAGAAAAACTGCCGACTGGCTGATAGTTGGTTCGTTAGACCTCTGCGAACGTCATACTGTCCACGAGGGTATGATGTACTCTCGAAAATAAATATAGATCATTGATTTATTTATTCAGAAATTGAGGTTTTTGGTTTGACTCTTGAAACCACCTGTTTTAACCAATATAAAATGAAACATCATTATGATGAAAACAGGACTTTATTGCCTGATTGTTTCTAAATGGCGGGCACTTTTTTAATTCCTTTAAAGTCAAGAAAGCGATATAAACATGATATCTTGTATCTTCCATACAATATTTCCCCAAAAAATCGTAATCGTTGTAGCTAAATTTTGAATTATTCGCATGTCATTCGTTTGAAAAACAATTTTTAGTTTTAAATTATAATTTTAAGGATGAAATTTACAAAAAAGTTTGAAAGACGCAAAACGCTCGAGTGCTAATTTTTTTCAAACGGTGTAGCTTAAATGTCGCAAACCCTTGAAAGATCGGGCACGCGAGTGTTATCTCTGACGCCGCGTGGCTGATAACTTCGGTCTTATCGCCAAGACCACCTTAATACCCACCCTCCAGCCTGGTGGGTCAGCGGCATGAACCGAGGAAACACTCATCATGCACAAAGTTTATTTTCTTGCCCTAAAACTCTTACTTAACATAATGTTCAAAACTCAATAAAACGCTGTTTTTTTAATACAAGTGTATTTCAATATTTTCAACCCATTTAGGGGTATATCTACATATTATTTTTATTTTTATGATTCAAAAGTTATGAAATAATTGTTTTCTTTATTTCCAACTAAATATATATATTTTCAAGCCCGGCTGTTTGAGTGTCAGAGTTTTTTAGCGAATTTCCCCTATAGGGAAGAAGCTATTACCGTAGGTCTCATGGTAAAACCTAAGCGCGGGACCATCATAACTTTTCGTTTTGGTGTTCCCAGATACCAAAAACACCATTCGTTCAAATTTGTATATATATATATATATATACAGACACATATATATATATATATATATATATATATATATATATATATATATATATGTGTCTGTAAGCACGATAGCGCTCACAAAAATGGTCCGATCAGAATGAAATTTGGCATAGGCGTGTAAAGTAGTAATTATTCGGATGAGTTTGAAAACCAGCCCGATCGGACCACGGGAAGGGGGGGTAAAGGGGGATAAACCCCCTCAAAAATGGGTTTTTTGAGTTTTTTACATAGAAAAATAAAATTAATCAAATTTTTGTTGGCACCATTGAATTCAGCTCAGAAAAACAAACAATTTTGTAATTTGAATCACTGCTCTATGTCCATTGGTTACCGAGATATTGAAAGTGGTAAACACAGTACGTTGTCTCAATGTTAACCTTATGGGAAATAAGTAAAATTCTATATTTCGCTTATTTCTCAACATATCTTGATAAAACTTGGTAAATGGCTTCTTCTAGTTCAGATCTACTAATTATTGAATTAAAACCAACCAGTTTAAACATACCTGTAGCAGCAAACCTGCATACTCATTCCCCATGTTATTCTTATGGAGCTTACAAAAACAAGTCAAATCTTGCTATGTTGGATTGAAATATGTTCTTTTGCACTTGAAATTCGCTGAGTATGCAGGTCTGCTGCAACGGGGGTATTTTAGCCTTTAGATCTTAAGTAGCCTTCGTTTTGCTATAAGGGAAATCTTAAATCGGCCGATTTCTAGCTGTATCAAATATTTTGCACCTGGCTAAAAGGAATTCTTCTCAATTGTATCGATCTGTGATATTTTTGTAACAATAGGAAAAGATTTAATTTTTTGCTTTGATACTTGGGCTGTAGTGTCATTGTTTAGAAAGGTTCCATAAGATCTAGAGCTATGACTGCAACCACTGATTGCACTGAAAAATAAGAAGTATTTATTCATGTGTGCAGAACTATTATTTTTGAAAATCATTTTACAAATTTAATTTTACAGTTTCTAACAATATTTCTAACATTTAAAGATATTACCACTTATTTGATTTCATATCACATGAAGGATGGTGGAACAGAAAACCTCTACGTCAGCAAGTAAACCTGCAATGAATATTGATTAGAACAATATAATGAATTTTGGATACAATCGGAACCTTCATAAAGTACAAGAAAACACATAAAGCAAGTCAAGTTCAAGTTCAAGTCAAGTTCAAAAATCTTTATTCATGAAAAAACACTGATACATGCTACATAGTTAAATTTCAATTATCAATCACAAATAGTTCATGCAGATTTTCGTCTTTCACTCCCAATGCACCTTGTAAGGCGCGTGCGGGAAGTTTGTTGGCATTGCTCACAAATTATTTTTCAAATTTGGCAGTCTCAAGCACAATTATTCATCCAATCAGCATTCATCCTCATGCACCGGTATCACAAGCTTACAAAATTATTGTTGTTGCATTGCAAAATCTAGTTAACAGTTGCCCTAAAACAAACAAATCATAAACTGTAATACTGTAATACTGAATTCTAAATAAATAATAAAATAACTTATCAAATATATTAACAAGTATAACTTAACAAGTCCAAATTAACAAGTATACAAATTAACAAATATAAATAAATAACAATAATAAACAACCAACAGATAATAAGTGTACATACTATTCATCATCCAGTATAAATTGTAAACATTTCATTTTAAATTTAGGTTTTCCTTCAAAAATTAAACCGTTACCATATCTTTCAACAAGCTTGTTAAACAATGTTGGGCCAAGATAGGAAAATTGATGTCTAGCCTATTGATTGGGCCAAGATAGGAAAATTGAAGTGTGTTTTCATTGAACAGTGCTGTGAAGTGTGTGACTCATTGAACATTAAGTTAAAAACCCCATTTGTTAATTCAGTAAAAATTACAGTAGTATACACTAATTTAATGACGAGACATAAATTTTCCACGTTTTTATAATTCAAATTATTATAGTAGAAAATATATAGGCATAGTTACTCGATTTATATTTCGTTTATAATGTAACAGTATACAACAGGTCCAAATTAAATCAGTAGGTTCACAATAATGTGCAATTTGTAATAAAGAGAGAAAAAAATAATCGATCATATTCTTTTGCGATCTCTTTAGTGTACAGTGAACATTGTTTGGGACTGTAAAAGACGTTTTAGATACTTATATGATATTATTTATACTTCATCTGTGGCACTTTAAATGTTTTCTGTCAGTTTTAAGAACAGGCCTTATGACAACGCTAACAGGTAAAAAGCAAAAAAAAACTGGATTATATATATATAAAAAAACAAATTATCAATCATATTGATACTACAAGCATCAATCATACTCAGATCTGCAAGCATTCGAATTCTTGAGATTGAAATATCGCGTTACCGCCGTGCGCCGGGCCGTAAAAATATTATACAAAGACTTATTCCCCAACTATCTTAATTACACGACAGAATCGTAATTTGCATTGCTCTTGCAGAAGAAGTAGCGTTCAAAGATTAACATTTTTTTACTAATATTCGCACTTTTAAACAGCCAATAATTAACATAGTTGACACGTCTTTAGAAGGCTAATCAATAAACTGCTGGCTGGTATGATTTAGGAGAGCTTACCTTACAGCAGCTAGGTAAGCTGACTGAAAGCAAATAAAACACTTGTTTTTAAACAAACGAAAATATTTTTTAATCCGTTGTGTGGACTAAATGACCAACTTATGGAGGGGAGGTGAACCGCAGTATAATGTGGGAGTCGCGTGGCCTTTACCATGAGCGGTGGCTTCCTTATCTCACACTCTGAAACCTCTCAGCGACCTTTGGGTTATGGTCGGTTAACGATAAAGCCTTACGTCACGTATAGTGTTTCCTCGCTGAACAAGATAACACAAGTTTTTATTTTTTATGGCGGAAATACTTAAAACTTTTTGCTCAAGTACGTTGTTAACTAGATGATATTTAGATCATGTATGCGATATGAACTAAAATGGTGCAGGCGCAGTATAAAAATGGATTTATATAATTCTTAATAGTTATAATAGCTATATAGTTAAAGAAAAATATAAAATAAAATAAAAACCCCCTAAATAATGAATCGGTACACGTAGTAAAGAAATAACTTAAAAAAAATAATATCTATAATGTCTGTGCAATCTGTTAGTATAATCAGTTTTCTATGATAGTTCTAAAAATTTATGTTGATACGTTAAATACCCCTTAAATCAAGATAAATCAATCACACAAGCCAGGACTCTACATGTCCAATGTCCAGCTGACGGTGTAATCCACTAATTATACGTGAGGCGCTCTAGAGGCCGGGTGTGTGTAGAAGATGGCAGTAAATATGTATTCAACCTAGCTGGTTGTTTGATATATGCATGGTTGTTCATATGGTTGTATGATCTGTGCATTTTAATCAATGCCTACCTAGGTTATGAAAAAATACTGAAAATATAAAATAATAGTTGGAGGGATTCACGATTGAAGGAGACTATTTCTAACAAATAACATCACTGTGGTTTTCCATCTTTAGTACTATTAACTTGATCTTCATCAACTTGTCTATCGTCAAGTCGACTTCATTACCAAACACTTTAAACAATAGTAATATTTTTTATACTACCCCGGGTAGCTGCTTCTTCTTTCTACAGGCTTAAAAGTTAAAATGAATATCTTGTGATCAGAAGCTTTCGAGGTAAATGGGATTTGCATTTCACCTGTCTGCCGATATTGTATGAGGACAAAGATCACACTCCACTGATACTTCTGTGAAAGGGCTTCATGAGATGGAATGTAAATTATCCGTCTGACAGCATGGCTTTGAGTTAGTGTTTTGACCATGTGCAATAGCCTTTGTAGAGTAATACCCAAACACATGTTCAAGAATTTCGATCTCAGTGGGAAGTATAAGTTGTAATGGAAAAAACATTAGTTTACCCTTTTTGCTTATAGAAATTCAAATAAACATTAAACATTTTTGTATCATTCAAATGCTCTACATAATGCTGCAATTAATGGACAATCGAATGGCTAAAATTAATTTTCTGATGTTTTAACCTAATCCTGGCAGACTCCAAGACAACAGCCGCTGCAGGCGATAGCACTGGGAGATAGAAACATTGGCACAAGTTTTAGGGTTCTGAATTTTGGAGAGGTACTGCACAACACAAGACCCCACAAAATAAGGCAACTTATTTCAAATTATTAAGGAAAAAGGTTTCTAGGATTATGAACAAATTCGAGGACCATCCGAAGGAGGAAGGACCAGAAGTATTGATGTAACAGAGACTAAAAATAAAAAAGGTTTGATAATGAACATTACAAGTCGCTTTAAAAACAACCTATGAAAAATGTCTAAAATACTGTAAACCTAAATTAAGAAAAAACATTTACTGATATACGATGCAGTTTTCTAAAAGTAAATGAATTAGAAGAACTAACAAAAATTAACGTAATTGTTGTAAGAGGCACAATCCAAACATTTTTGTTGAATTTTCTAAGAAATTTAAGTTGCACTATAAATTCAAGAAGTAGCTATAATCACATTGAAATTATTATTATTATTTTTAAATAAAATATATTTACCAGACTGTCGCCCAGCCCTGTAGACGTGTGGTTAGACATTTTACGTTGATAAATGAGTATATTATGCATATTAATGTTACCATGGGTTAAGATAAACAAACTAACCTAAAGATATTTAATTTTGTGAGCTTCAAATTCTAAATTACCAAAACAACAGTTTCATTCCCATTCTTTGTTTGAAATTCATTGTTGGTGATGGTTATTTTATATTTTGATTAGGATTTTTGCGGACATTTGCCATCACTGATTAGTAAAAAACAAGTTTCACGACGTTTCGGGATCTGGAATCTGATCCCGTCTTCAGGTGGAAGAAAACCTAGAACATAACAAGATTAGTAACACATAGCCAGGGAAACCTGGACAAAAACACAGCTAAAACAGAGAACTGTAAAAGCAGTCACGAAAACAATAAGCTGAAAAGAAAAACAATAAACAAAATAACACAGGAATCACAAGTATCAAGAATCACAAGACAGGAGAGAGCACGTCCACACCCAATCAGAGCTGAGCTGAGACTGTGTTATTTTGTTTATTGTTTTTCTTTTCAGCTTATTGTTTTCGTGACTGCTTTTACAGTTCTCTGTTTTAGCTGTGTTTTTGTCCAGGTTTCCCTGGCTATGTGTTACTAATCTTGTTATGTTCTAGGTTTTCTTCCACCTGAAGACGGGATCAGATCCCGAAACGTCGTGAAACTTGTTTTTTACTAATCAGTGATGGCAAATGTCCGCAATAATTCATTCCCATAGTCGTAATATGTAGTTAACGAGCTGGTTTGATAATTTTGAAGCTTGCAGTAGTAAGGCACATATTTTAGTTCTATGTCCTAGTAGGAATGCGTCTGAGATAGTTGACACATATTTACTTAAACAATATCCTCGCTAAAATTTCCAGTTTGTTAAAATAGAAACTTCGTTTTCCCGCAATCAAAAACTGAAATTTTCAACTCTTATAAGGAGAAAATTATTGAGATTCATTGTAAAAGTGGATGAAGATAAATATAACATTTGGTAAAAGAGGGAAAACAATTGTAAGCTCGGTATTTTTATTCAATCAGCGCTTGGCGATTTGATGATCGCTCCGCGTTGTGGGGGGGAGGGTTGAGGGGGGAAAGGGGGAAGAGCTTTAGCAACCGTATCGACAATTGTTTTTTAAATGTTTGTGAACGCCACTTTCCTTTTATGCTTTGAGCCTCTATCTAGAGTGACTGAAATATATCATATTTATTTCCCTCTTGTCCTTTATCAAAGGAAGGTTTATCTTTTAGTATTGTCTGATCATCACGAAATTCACAACAGTTTTTTATATACTTTGATATTGACTAGTTAGATTTAGGTGTTAGGTTAAATAAGTTTAAAACGCTAAGCTAACTTTTAAGTGGTATGAAGTTTTCTTTGTAGATATTAACACTTAAAATAACGTCACCTTCGCACAGTATCAGGAACTTGAACAAATATGGTTTTCAAACACATTTTTGCAAATAGTTATTGTCAATAGTTATATTTTCTGTAGGATTACTGTTCGAAAAGTATGCAAAAAATGTTCTAATTTATGGGTTGGTTGCATTGAAATACAAAGTATAAACAAGTATTTAAAACTGCGTTCGGTTTAGAGCAAAAATTTCAAGTCAGTGATTATGTTAGGTTATGGATGGGAATTTAATTTTCTTTTACTTCAGTTATGTTGACAGCAACCTATTACGCCATCATCTGGCTGATCTTGCTTACGTCACTTTAGTAGGTAATGGCGTAGAAGTGTCATCGCCTTGTATTCTAGGAGGTGTTGTCCATTCCCGGGTCTAGTTACTATCTAACGGCGAACTTTTGTTGTTAGATAGCATCATTATAGCCCAATAAATGTCAACTGGATCCGGCCAGGATCGAACCGGCGACCCTCAGGCAAAGAATTATATACTACTGTAGTATAGTTCTTTGCCCTCAGGTTATGAGGTGAGCGCTTTATCTGTTCGGCTATCCAGTCAATTTAATTTCATTGGATTATTATTGTTATTGAAATTTACCTTCGTAAAACATCTAGTGCACTTCCATTCGAGTTTAAAAACCCTCACAAGCCTCTCATAAAAAGACAAAGAAGGGCACTCATTTTAGCGAAATACCTAGGTTTAAGGGCGATAAATATTCTTATAAAACTTAACTTTGGTTTAAGAATTTTATAGATTTTACACCTCTCCTACTTTTATAAATACTTTTGGCCAAGTTGAACCCTATTAATTAACGATATGTACCTAAATAAAGAAGACAAAGACGTTTAGAGTAAGTAGTGTTTCGTTTCAATCTAAGGTTTAGTTTATTCATGGCTGTTTTAGCGTTGCCACTGCTCAAGTGTCCCTTACCTATAATGGAATCCCATTTAAACACACTAAAGTTCAAATCAATAGAGGCTTAAGGTAAAAAAGTGGCTTTTGAATGTAGCTTCTTATTATAATCAAACTACTTTATAATCAAATCACTTTTAAATGACGTGTAGGTTGTTATTGATTTGAACTTTACAATAGGAAGATAGGAACAAAGTGAAGATTGGATGTTTATAAAGAAAGTTGGTGAAACAAGACATTTTTGGGATGGGGAGAGAAATAATAATATATGGCAATTCATCTAGAAATCAATGGTACGAATGAGCTATTGTACCTAGATTATCGAAAGACCGCGCGGCAGTTAGATATTGCTTTCTTAACGCTTAAGCAAAGTAAAAAACTCGGTTAACAAGTATTCAGTTAACACTATTCCAATAACCATTCTATTAGGTATTTTAAAAAGGGTCTGATGGTTTTAAATTTCTTCATTATTATTTATATTATGAATTATATTTTTTTAACACGATTTACGAATTGAATCATTCTTTCCCTGTTTTTGATATACAGGGTGAGTTAAACGTCCCCACCAAATTTTGTTCACATTTTCAAAACTCAATCACAGACCCAAACATTTTGGATAGCAAATACTTCATTTTGAGGGGGTGGTCATTTTTGGCCGCCGTCTTGGATCCAATACATTGGATACCATTTATTTTCAAACGTAAAGGTGGCGTTGTTACCCATGATTTTACAGTAATTAGACTTTTACACGAGTTTCAGTGCCACAGACCGCTTAAAAATTAACTCATTCAGATAATAGGGGTTTTAGAAATAAAAATATATGGCAAGGTAATATATATAGGCAATATATAGGGGTTTAAATTTAATTTTAATTCATTTAACACTATGCATTAGCGCCATAATCTCCAAATAAAGTTAGATAATGATAAATAGCCACCAGCAGTTATTGTTGAGCCATTTTCTCGTGATTCTGACGGATTTAACATTTTCTGGTGCCATCTTGGATCTGCCATTGAATTGAGCTAAGTTATTTCAAATGTAACGCTGTTGTTTAGACCTATCATTTTAAATATATTTTTCATGCTCAAATCATTTCCGTTATTCGTTAATTAGTCCAGTCACCAAATGGGGAAATAGGCATGAACCTTGAAGTAGGGTCCGACTCAAATTTTATTATTGATTCTAGTACTATTTGATGTAATATTACTAAGTATATTAATAATAAAAAAATAAATGTAATATTATTAAGTTGTATCAATTAAAATGAAATGTTATACAGAGTTTTCAAAAATCTTCCCGTCATTTATGATGTTATCATATTCTTTGTCGTATCACTACCCAGATAATAGTTGAATTAGAAATGTTATACAGAGTTTTCAAAATCTGCCCGTCATTTATGATGTTTTCATATTCTTTGTCATTTCGCTACCCAGATGTTATGATATAATCACGTAAGCTGCTTGATGAAATGTTTTACAATTCAGTATTTACACAAGGAAAGTCTCGTTTACCAGACTACTCATTTGTTATCACCACTGTTGTTAATACATACAAACATAGCAGTTTTACAATAAAATTAGAGGAGAGAAAACTCTTTTTACGGTTTGAAAATAATCAAGCACAAAAAGTATTACAATTTGTGCTTAGTTTAAAATATCATCCCAAGAATATTTTCAATGAATATCAAATTTCATTCAATGTATAAAAGAGCCTCTTAATATGACGCTGACGAAGAGTGATTGGCATGTTTCTCTTTGTGGCCGACACATGGCTCTGATACTGGTTTTTCGTTATTGTTTTAAATTTGTGCTCCAAAAGACATTGTTCGTGAGGCAATCTGTTTATTTATTAAAAACGTAATATGAAACTTTAATAATAATATTCGATACATCAGCTGCTAACTACAAAAAGATTTCTGTAAGAATAGAGTGAATTGAGGGAAACCCTCTGTGGTGTTCAGTGTTTTAAATAATCGGTTGTAATACTGACTTAATGTTTTACGATATAAACAATAATTACAGTTTCTATTTGACAAGATTGCGATCGGGATTCCTCCCTCAGGTTTTAAAATTGTAAAATTAAAATCGTTTTCGTAACTAAAATTTAGATTTTTAATCAAAAGCTATAAAAATTATTGAAATTGTTAGACATCCAAAATTCTTCCGTTGCAGCAGACCTACATATTGGAGTTGAACATATTGGTGTGAAAACGTATCGGAAAATAAAATAAAAATAAAATATTTATAAAATAAAAGAAAGTGCCTAAAATGTATTGTAAATATAAAAATTAACATAGTGTTAACATTGACTGTAAGTACAGAATATAAGACTTTCCATCACCATAGTAAAAAGTGTACCAACCTTTATGTCAGCCAGGGACTGAAGGAGGACGTTGTGACAATATTCTCCTACAGGGTATACGAGTCGTATTCCCGTCTTATTGCCAACTAGTAATTATGTATTTAATGCTTTTATTAAGGGTTATTTAGGCAATTTAATATTCAGGGAGCAAATATAAGCTAAAGAACTCTTGTTTTCTAACGTATAAGGTTTTGAAAACTTAAATGAATAGCTGAAATATTTGTAGTAGCATCACCAGTTTCTTCTTCTAACTCCCAGCCATCATCACTTGCTTTGAATGTTTTATCTTCCAGTGTGTTGGTGACGAATTCAAACTATGTCCCCTTCAAATCATTTCTAACATAAAATGGGTACAGCTGGGCCATAAATGGAAGGCCTCCTTCTGTGTACAAAGTCAATGGTATCGGGCAATATACTTGAATGAATGCAGCACGACGCAGCTATGCCGTATGACATTTGATTACTTACAATATTACTGTATTGTAAGTTTATGAAGATGTCCGGGTATTATTAACTGAGAAAGACTAGTTGATTGATTGTCTGGGATTATGATTAATATACTCCAATGAACGGAGATTATAAATGTATGAGGTTGGTATTCCGTATAAATGAAGGTTAAGATTAGGATAAAACAAATTAAAAATTAATTCAATCTTCCCTTTGAAAATAGCTTTTATAGCACACACCAAACGTCTCCCCGACTTTAATAGCAAGAGCCCCCCCCCCCTCACTGACACCCCTCCAGGCAGGCAAGAAAAAATGTTTTTTAGATAACAAGGTATGAGATGAACCCCCGATGTCATCATAAATCCCGCGTCATCATTATTAAACACGAGAAAATAATAAATCTAGAGAAAGAAAACAAAACAGATTCAAGCTGGGTGTTTTGTTTCAATCGGCACCCGTCATTTTCACGATCGGTTTAAAGGATCACAGCGTAGGGGCTCAGTACTGATGAAGCTTAAGGGTTCGAACCCTCTAATGTCTTGCAAATACTTTTTACCGTTTCTAGGCTATTTTGTAAATTTACAAATGCAAAGCATTTGATGACAAGCGAAATTTCAAACCTTATTTTTAACAAACACCTCTAAAACGATTTTTCTCAGAACTAAACAAAAGCTTTGTAAAATTGGCTGTGTTTTTCACAGATCTTAATTATTTGTACAGGAAAACTCACGTTCCTTCTATTATTAAACAGACAATTTGGGTTAAAGAGTGTGACTGAATGACATGACTATATTTTATTAAACTTTTAACGAGTTTTGTAATCTTAAGAGAAGATGAATGAAAAAGTTGAGAATAGTAAATATTACCTATATTAACCTAAAAGAGATTAGTATATATCATAAAGTCAAGATTTACAAAGATAATGTTTTATTAAAAAAAAAAACTCTGTTAGATCCTAAATATACTTTTTTCTACTCTACAATAAAATCACCTGTTTCGGTGTGTGTTTCTCACCTGCAGAAATCTGTCGATATATATTTTTATAACGCACAAATAATGTTTATGTTTTTTTTGGATTTTTCCGATATAAACAGACAAATATCTGTTATTGTTTCTTTAGCTGTGTAGCGAAAATTATCGTTCAAAACACGAGTGGAAAGTGGTCTGCATATTCTCCACCATAAGAAGTCCTCGATAAATCTCGTTATTCAAACATATGGTCTCGAATGTGCAATGACCCTCTTTCCACTCTTGTTATGAAATATATTATTGAGTTGCATGTAATAAAGTAAAATAAAAATTTCATCCCTGCCTATAAACTGATATGAAATTACATTTCGTGTACTCCATCAAATTTAAATATCAAACAGATATGGTTCTAATCATGCTCTGCTTCTAACGTTATATCGAGGAAATGGATGCGACTTACAAAGACACTACCAAACAATACGGCAAAAGAACGCAAACTGAAACAAAGATGTTTTATAAACTGTCCCATGTCAAAAGTAATATCCCTGCAAGTAGGATTTGTTTTTTTGCTCGAATACAAATCGATGCAAAAGACTCTCACTTTGAAGCCAAGCGATATTTAAATACATATAATGAATATATTAAGGATTTATTTAATTTGATGGGGATATATAACCGTTTTATAAATGTACTTCGTTCTTCCTAGTTGCTGATAAGTCGTGTCGTTAGCTAAAGCAAACATTGTCTGAACTTCCCTCAAAGGTTTAAACCTATACAAAATAGTATTATTTTATGGAAGTTCAATTTTGATTTTGTAGCCTCCGCAATGTAATGTTCTGATGACCAAGCAGTAAATTGAAAACGATAGTTAGCATCATCATTTGCTCTTTAGTCTACAACGAAATTCAAATAATCGTGGACATATGCAGGGTATAATCAAATTTTAATATCTAGTTATTTCTAATTAAATTTATCAAAGATAATTTTTGCATTCCAACATAGCATATTGCACGTTTTAAATTATGCAATATATATTTTACTTACGTAATATAAATAAAAATGTTTATTTGTTTGAACAAATATAAATTCGAACAGTTCTATTCAGAAGACACAATCCATCACAATTAAAAATGCATAGTTATATTCAAGTTTTCCACCTAAAACCAAAACATTCTTCACTCATTCTAAAAATTATGTATAAATTATTTCATTAAACAGGCGACTCTCGCTCTTGCACCTAAAAAACCTTTCTTTTATTGTAAAAATACGTTCTTTAGAAAGGATCTTACTGATATCAAGAAAGAAACAAAATAATCTGCAACCACTTACATTAATACAAAGTTTAAGGGGTTTTACTACTTGAAAGTAGGAATAGGGAATAGGTATACCCTCGTTTAACTTTAACTAAACCCTTAAAAATTTAAATGGAGATTTATTAATCTTCTCTATAAACTTCTTTTAGTGCGGCACCTTTTCTTTTGATAATGACCTCGCTGGAAAGAATGGTAATATTAATGGACCTGTCAAAAGAGATTCTTGCCTTAACTTGAAGTTTTTAACCTTGTCACCTTCAAATATCTCGACAGAGTGTACAGACGCATTTATTTCAACTTATTTATTTAACTTTTCAATGCTCAACTTCAAAATAGACAGTAAAACTTAATGTAATAATAATATCTACTTACATTAATTATGAAACGTTTGATAAAAAGGCGAGTGATGTCGAAGTTTGTAAATAAATAAAAATAAAATGTCGTTATAATTTATTGAACTTAACGAACATTACAAAATATAATATTTCATAGGTGTAATCGCAATTTCGTTTTTAGGTTTACCTCGGTAGCTAGAATCGAAGCAGTCACCGAGATGTTTAGTAAAACGTTTTACGTGGAATCCCTAAAAGGTAATAATATATTTCACAATAATAGTGGAAACTATTAAGCGGAGTATTAAGTGAGAAGTATTAGAAACATAATTTTGTTTCATATTTTTCTCGTGTATTTAATTTTTGTAACAAAACCAGGTCTTAAAGCTCCAATGTTATGCTAAAAAATATGAAGAATTTTCCATCAAAGTGTATATATCTTCGAACAGTTTTACGAGTATTAACTTTTACTCAAAGACTTCTACTTATATTTTAAATTCAGTTCAAGCAAATAAGAAAATCATGAAAATAAGGTTCATGAAAATCACCGAGTATTTAAAAAGGTATTCAAAAAGTGAATCCTAACACATCGCCTCAATGAAAAAGACGTGAAAAAGTAAGTCTCAATGTCCCCAGGAAGTGAAATATATCGTTATTTCTAGAGTTTCTACTTCACATTTTGTCCAAAAGATGAAGCTGTAAGGTACATAATTAATTAAGATTAAGATTATACTTCTTACAGTATAGTTTCAATACTTTTCATGCAAAGAAATATCATGCAAAAGGCAATACTTGCGTGATACTTAAAAAATGAATACACATTACATTTAAGTTTTTCAATGTTTCAATAATTAATCTCACAAAGTTTTATATCAGCAGTCATAATACAGGTACAAATAATTTTAAATTATAAACATTAAGAGGGCCAATACGCGGAACTAAGGACGACAGAGAAGAGACGCGGTGGGAATAAGCCTAGTATTTCGTTTCAATCAAGGGTTTGTTTATTCATGATCGTTTTAGAGCCGCATCAAAAGTTCTCCTGAAATACCACCAATGGACAAAAATGAGGAAAGATTTTCTAGGAAGCTTTGAGTTTTATTAAAAGAAATACATTTCTTTTAGTGCATCATTTTAATTAAAATATTTTTGAATCAGTAACATATATGTTAATGTAAGTCTATGTACATGTCGGTTATACGTGTGAAAATTAGTTTGCTTGTTACTAGGTTTATATGAAAAATACAAATTTAAATTAATATAGGGATTCAAACATTTTAAGCAAAGTGCAACATAATCCCTGTTGGATGTAATTTTATGACTATGGTCGATGGATCTACGGTCCATAGTTTTCATGGTCTATGCTGAAAACCCCTAATGGACAAAATAGGCGAGGGTTTCCAAACCCAGCACGAAGTGAATGTTTTACGTTTTATATTACAATTTTATTTACCTATAGGCTTTACAGCAAGGGTTTATTACTCAGAATGATTTAACTGAACAGCTAGAAACAACTTAAAAAATTAATATATACATACCTCTAACAGATCTATAATGTAGTAGGCCTATGGTGCACAATGTTTTAGAACGTGTGACCACGCGAACATAGCAGGATGGGCATTTGAATGGATCATACCGGGAAACAACGAGGCAGACCTAAGATCACATCGAGAGGACCGTTGAGAAAGACCTGGGAAGAAGGGGGATGTCATGGAGAGAGGCCGAGGTTCTTGCTGAGAACCGAGATGGGTGGTGTGATTTCGTCGAGGCATGTTCCATCAGGGAACTGACGTGGACAAGTGAAGTCAAAAGTAAAAGAAAATATATTTTATTCCCCAAACACACATATTTTCTCCCTCCTACATCGGTAAATAAATATTTATTAGTCGAGCAATACACAATGAAAAAAAATATTTACATATTTGCGTAGAAATTCAAAGGCGCTCGATTTTTTTATTTTTGATTTCAATGTTATTCTTATGGGTTTACTTTGTTTCCCGGTGGGAGACAAATTGATCACTTTACTCCTGCTGGGAGACAAAGCATTATTTTACTCATTATTTACAAGGAATAAAAAGTCTAAACATAGCAGGTGTGGAAAAGATATATTCCTCATCTTACTCTTGATCCTCGAAGCTCTCTTAAATATGCTATTCAGGGTGAGTTTTGAATATACCCCTAGCCTTTTAGCGAATTTCCCTTATAGGGAAGAAGCTGTTACCGTAGGTCTCATGGTAAGACCTAAGCCCGAGACCATAATAACTTTTCGTTTTGGGGCCCCCAGAATTAAAAAATACCATTCGTTCGAACACATATATATCTTGAATAAATTCGCAAATAAGGGTAACTATAATAATTATTACAGGAAAAATTAACTGAGTTGTTTTTTTAAAAAATATAAAAATTAATTAAATGAATTTAAAGGGAACTCAGTTAATTTTTCTGCAATAACTGTATATACATATATGTATTTATATGTGTCTGTGAGCTCGATAGCGGCCGTAAAAATGGTCTGATCTTAATGAAATTTGGTACAGACATGTAAAGTGGTAATCCCTCGGACGAGTTCGTAAATCTGCCCGATCGGCCCACTGTAAGGGGGGGGGGTAAAGGGGGTAAACTCCCCAAAAATGGGGTTTTTGAGTTTTTACATAGAAAAAAACCAAAATAATCCAACTTTATGTATCACCATTGAATTCAGCTCAAAAAAAAAAACGATTTAGTACTTCAAATCACTGCTCTATGTCCATTGGTTACCGATATATAGAAGGTGGTAAACACAGTACGTTGTCCCAATGTTAATGTAGTGGGAAATAAGTAAAATTCTATATCTCGCTTATTCCTCAACATATCTCGATAAAACTTGGTAAATGGATTCTTCTAGTTCAGATCTACTAAATATTGAATTAAAACCACCCACTTTTAATATACCTGTAGCAGCAAACCTGAATACTCATTCCCCATGTTATTCTTATGGAGCTTAACATGTCAATCAAAACAAAGTCAAAGTCAAAGCATGTCAAATCTCGCTATGTTGGATTGAAATATATTGTTTTGCATTTGAAATTCACTGAGTATGCAGGTCTGCTGCAACAGGGCTTTTTCCATATTTTTTCAAATATCAATCCCAGACTACCCCCAAACATTGTTGGGTGGTAAGTACATTGTTTTGGGTGGGTGGCCATTTTCAGCTGCCATCTTGGATCCGCCATATTGTATGAAAAATATTTTCTCCAGATGCATTGATGGTGTTTTGACCGATCATTTAAAACTAGACTTTTAAACTGACTTGAATGCTGCGATCTGTTTTTAAAATTATTTACTCGTTTTAAGACATTAGGGCTTTTTGAAATTTTATTTTAACTCATATCAACATTAGCATTGTAAACAATCCCATATTCTCAAAATAAAGCTTGGTAATGACAAGTACACTCCAGCAGTCATTGTTGAGCATTTTCACGTGATTTCGACGGATTTAACATTTTTGGGCGCCATCTTGGATCCACTATATAGAAATTAGCTAAGTTATTTTAAACATAAAGTTGGTGTTGCAACATTTTAAGCTTATTGTTTATTCTTTATTGATTTAACGTAATTAATTCTGAATTATCAACCGCCATTTAATCTAAGAAATCCGTTACGTATTAATATAACGGATCCAAGATGGCGGCCGAAAATGGCCATCCACTCAAATGGGGCCACAATGGGCAGCACTTACACCACAGACGCCATGTAAGCCGCCGCGCCGTCACCACCTCCGATCACAAATCATGCGCTCTCATGTTGCAGCAATTTTTATTGTTGGTGGTACTCACTACCCAACTATGTTTGGGGGTGGTCTGAGATTGATATTTGAAATAATTTGGGAAAAAAGGTAGTGGGAGGGGCATTTAAAACTTACACTGTAAATTTTCTAAATATTATCTATCACAGATCTCTAACAGAGTGTTGGTGTATGTGCAGGAAGCATCCTGCTGTCTTCAGGACACATAATGCATATAATGCAGCAGGACACCATGTCTCTCACAGATCTCTAACACAGTGTCTATGTGGCAGGATGCTAGGAGGCGTGGTGGCGCGGCACACCAGTCTGCGCCGGCGCAACAGCTCGCCGCCCCCGGCAGTTCTGCCCACGGGCGCCATGTACAGCCGCCGCCGCCGCGCCGTCACCACCTCCGACCACAAGTCATGCGCTCTCATCCAGACCCGCCTCAAGCTGGGCGACATCATGTGAGTATTGCCATTGATTATCCTCTTAATAGGTGTAATACCTAACGGTGATTCCTGTGAGCAAAGACGCTAGAGCTACCTGGTGGGGCTGCTAGGAAACAGAGGTCGGTAAACAGTATTGTGCAGCTGGTCATCAGTAAGGCTAAGACAGAATAAATTAGACCATTATCGCAAAAATAATGTGCTCGACTCAACCCAATTATTTCTAAATATAAACAGAAGATGGATAGGCTAAGCAGTTATTTTTCCAAAACTGCAGTAGAAACTTAGATTTGGTACGGTCAAATTTTAGGTTCTCGGTAACTATATATTAATATTGCTGTAATTTAATTACTTTCTGGCTGATCACATGTCATGTGTTTAGGATTGTCAGAACTACGTCAAAACTTTGCATCCATTGGGCTAGCAATCTACTACTGGTGTATTGTCAATCATATATTATCTTTCAATCAGTTGGTCGAACGAACTATTGGTTCAAACATAATTTGGTCATGTATGTGCTTCTTCATAACCTACTTGCCATCGCTTTTGGAACGAGCGGCTCGACGGTGCCGTACTATGGGGTTGCCTGTATTTGACGTTGGGCTTGCTTGGACGTACGGTTGATCCAGCCGCTTGCTTCTCAACAACCAGCTGTTCGAACAAGAGCTGTTAGAACGTCTACGGAGTTTTAACGTAGCTATCAGCATGCACTAGCACTTAGGTTTACATACATTAAGGTTTATTGAGGTTTAACTTTGGTATCTTTATCTGCCTCTGAGTTTGAGTTTTTCATTAACGGCATACTAGACAATTTTACGTAACCTCGTTTAAACCTCAATGATGTTTTAGAACTATTGCCGAAACAAGGATAAATATTGTATTTTAGTTTGTCCATTAAAATACCATTGGCTTTGAATTCTTCGAAATAATTAAAAGGTTTTACTAAAAGATTAATAAAATGTGAATAAATTAAATTAGAACGGTAAATCAATAACATTTTTTAGATTGTTCTAGTTAATATTGTTCTTAAATGGTTGTACAACTTTTACCTAAAGTTAAATATAAAATGCCTTAATATTTCGTCCGCATTTTGCTAAAAAGGTTGTCAGGCTTTTCCGCATGCTCCATAAATGGCTTTAACTTTGATCCGCATTACTTAGAACTCTCGAAGGGATTACCTGGAATTACTTTAGTTAAAACATCTAAATCATCCATTCTCCTTGTTTTATGTTTCAATAAAAAAAGTTAACACTCTAGCTCATTTAGATTTTAAAGGATCGTAAATTCAAGGGAGGTGTTGTGACGCATTTAGATTTTAAAGTTAAACCTTCATTAACTGAAGATTAAGAAAACTATTGACTTCAGGTAAATTCTTTCATGATTTTTAATAACGATATATAATATAGTGAGTATTAAGAGGTTTCCCTTCCTACGCCAAAATATGCCTAAAACCCGCTCTGAGCGGTGTCATTTAACGCCTGCAATTTTCAAAATAAAATTTTATTTAATATACAATTTCAAAAATAAAGAGTTGTAGAATGTTCATTGCAAATCCAAAATCGTTCATATCTGCGCATACATTCCGTTAAAGTTGACCATCTTTAACGCTACGTATCTTCTTATTGCGTGAGCATAAACGATTTCGGAGGAGCAATAAACACCCTATAACTCTTTATCTTTACAATAGTATTTCCAAAAAAGATTATTTTTAGAATTGAAGACGCTAAATGACACAGCGTTTTTCCCCTGCGCCGCTTTTCGCGGCGAAAAGTGCACAAATTTAACATGGGCTCTTATGAAGCCAAAGTTCCAAAAGTAGCCGCTAGTGTCTCAGAAGATAATGCTGTATTCCTATATAATCAAATAAAGTTATTTATCAACCAGACCTCGTAGGCCGAGCTGACCACTCGAGCCTCGCCGTGGCGGAATGTCCCCCTCGCCCACCATAGCGGCGCGGCGATCCAGCAATGTGCTGTTATTTGTAGCCGGATTGGAGGAATCTCTCAGTCGAAATTTAGAATTTATTCCAGGGAAATATCTTGACCAAGTTTCCATTAAATTGTTTCTATTATTTTAAATTAATTTTAGAATTATTAATTAATAATCACTAACTAATTATTTTGTTTTACTTGATTGACATTTGGTATTTTGATTTATAATAATTATTATTATTAAAACTATTAATTAATAAATAGCAACTAATTATTTTGGTTCTCTTGATTGATAACTATTATTATATGAAATCATGCAGTCGAACACGGGAGAAAATGCATATGCAATGTTAAAAATACGTATTATTTTTTCCAATCAAATATTCGTCAAAAATATATTTTTCTCTAACATATTGTCTGTTTTTCTAGTTTAAATTACAATAACTATACGTTTATAATTACGACACACACACACATGAGTGTTGTAATTATGATAATATTGTGCTTATAAGCTATATTTTTAAACTTTGTCAAACAATCGTGTGTTTTTTCATAAAAATCAATATTTAAAAAATACTATAGGAACTTATAATATATGAATGATGAAGTTGTTCTTGAATCCAAGAAATGTTATTAAAAGGATACAATATATTTACAATTAAATAAATGTACCTATGAGAAAGAACTGAACTAAAAATAAATTATTACGACCGACAAGAACAGTTAACGCATTTTTAAGCTTGACGAAGCAAAATAAATAAAAAAGCCATGTTTTGTTAAAAAGGTATAGATGTCACATTGTATTTCTTCTTTGTAAAGGGATGGATGGGGCTTTATCAAGGTTTCGTTGGTTGAGAGTAAGTCTATTTAAAGAATATCACAGGTGAGCTACAATATGTGCCGTGTACTCCTTTTTTCTGGGGAACACGTGTCACCCTCGACATTCATTTCTCTATCACGAAAATTACTTTCCATTAAAAATATCAACATTCATTATGTTTTAAATACAGAAAATGTTCATATTGAAACATAATATATTCTATAATTTAGTTTAAAAACTGGTTAAAAATGGTTGCAAAATGCTATAAAATCTTGTAAGTAAAATAAAATTTTAACAATGTGACAAAAAAGGTTTTAGCTAGGATTTTTTTTAAACGTACGAGTTAACGTTATATTGCTGTATTGCATGGTTATTGATGGGATGGAAAGTATTATTTCTTTTTTATTACTTTTACCTTTGACGAGTTAAGGCAATAGCTCAGTTGTTAGATAAATGGACTATCACACAGCCGGGTTCAACTCAGTTCAACTAACTGCCCTCCGGTGCTCTGGCTAAACGTTGAACGATCCTCAGTTTCGAAATGGGAAGTCATGGTAAGCTGTTAGTGAACTTGTACACCACAAAACATTTTAGGCCCATTAGGCAAAGGGAACTGCCACTTAATTATGTCTTCTTCCTTCATACAAAGCCAAACCAATTTTTCTTATTTTCTTTCTGAACAGGTAACTTCAAGGCTGTATTGTTTGGGACCCTAGTTGACTCTTCACGTTCGCTCTATTTTATCCCCTATTATTAATTGTACAGTATTCTAAGTTATATAAAACATTTAAATGGATCTGCACATATACAAGTAAAAATATAGATACAATTAAAAAAATATACAAAAACCGTCTGTTTCAATAAAAATTTGGGAAACCATTTTTCTCCACTAAAACAGTAAATACTGGAGCATGGAACAAACGTTAGAGACGTAACAGTGGTTTCAGTTCGGTAATACATGACTAGGTATGTGAACATAGGCTTTGATGGCGACCAAAAGCATTACGGGAGAATGCCTTCTCCGGGCGTCGCGTCGGTTATTCATAGCAACCTGTTCGCCTCTACAGTTCTACTATTACAAACAATACAGAATTCAAATCATATTTATTTGCAACATATTTTCCTATCACTAAACACATATTTGTGAGAGTGAACTAAAAGTTAAATGCACAACATTACCCTTACAATATGATAACGTAATAGATGAGACGGAAAATTCAAATAAGGTATTAATTAACCGTCTCATATTCACACATTAAAGCGTACCGAACAAATTGTGCTAGAAATCAAGTCCTTAAATGACTAAAGAAGTGATCACACACCATGCAACCTAACCCTCATTATGTCAATACATATTTTTTACAACCTATCATTGTCCTCAAAGATACAATATTTTGGTAAGCGCTGTTTTATTGCATTACTTGCCTAAATGTTTTGTAACATACGTTGCACATCCTGCCAACAATAAGGAACAGGAAGCATCAGTTTCTGTGTAGCGTGATATAAACTTATTTGTGTTAAACAAAATTTAGAAAAAATGTAGTTTCAATGTTACTAAATCACGAACTGAAAACTCCATTACATATTCTATTACATATTCTTGAACTTATATTATTTTGTCCACCAAACCCATTCTTCTTACATCACATAATGTCAAATGTCAACTAACGAAAACAAATGAATAACACAGAATGATATGATGAACTGCAATATAAAGTTACATCCAAATAATATACTTACTTATATCAGGAAGTATGGTGTTCATATATAAAAATGGGTGTTAAATGACTTGCTTTTTTATTTTTATTCAGCGCAAAACTTTTCTTCAAAACTATATTCCTACAATAAGTACGAGAACAAGTTTTTAATTATTAAAACAACAAAAAACTTATTTTGTTAAGTATAATCAGCAACATGAATTATGGATAACTTATTAATCTTCAAAACATATTTTTTCTTTTTAATTGAATGCTCACATATACAATATAAATCTTATTGGAATTCGCTAAGTACGCAGGTCTGCTACGACGGGGTTATTATTACTTTTTTATCACTAATTACTTCTATCACATTTATGTACTTATATATTTAAAGTAATTAAATATCACTTTAGGTTAATTATTATTTAGCAATTAATTTAGAGTCTACCTAATGTTTTTACAGCAACGTTTACTTGCACAGAACTTGATTTTTAAATAATACCAGCCAATGAAGTGTTTCCTCATTTTTAACAGACTATAACTTTTAGCTGTTTTCGAGTTCTGGACAGGCAGTAAGAGAGAGAGAGATTCAAATGCCAAGCAGAAGGAAATGAAATATTCCTCTAACAATAGCATTTGTTCACGTCTGTATAACAACGTAAAATGGGAACGTGATGACAGACACTTCGTTTTGATATTTACCTGCCTTTTTTTGTTCCTGGGCATTTCCACTAATAAAAATATTTTAATACTATCACTGTGACATTTTAAAGAAATCTCCCTCTAGGGTAGGGTTTATCTAATAAACCCCCGCAAGTATGGAGAGTTAAAATCGGCCGCCTCTTTGCTAAAGAGTTCATGGGTTTATCACAAAATATACCCCTACAAACAATGTGTGCCTTTTAACAAAATTCATCTGGTTTTTTGATGTTTTGAATATCAATGACCCTTTAAAAAGTTTTCAAATACGAATAGCATTTATTAATCGTTACTTTACTCGATTGATGTAAAAGGGATTTATCGTACAAGTTTCTAACTATCCATTTATGAAAATATTAAATTTATTATAACTTAACAGATAATATAAGCACTAAATTCTGTGTCCTGGCAGATAGTGTATTTTTATTCAAGAAATGCATACCGCCTGTGAATAGTAATTGGGCCTAGACACTATCGCGCTGTTGGTTGACAACTTCGTGTTATGAGTTCACTTAGTTCGTGTTAGTTTAATGTGCACTTTTTCGATTTGGCTTTTAGGAATGAATTTTTTTAAGTAAGTGGTTGTATTTCTTTAGAATTTTCCCATTTTAACTTACAGCTCACTCCCTATACCAAATAATAATTTGAATAGATCGTAATAAAGCTATCATCAGAAAAACTATCTTTTGGAAGTGGAGCGTCCATGATCTACTCCAAATTTTATTTATTATTAAATATATAACTAGTATTTATTACAGAAACTTCAAAATCACCTCTTTCAATGATGGTAGTAATATTTACATAAAAGAGCCGTTTACTTCACTTCTCATTGTACATACATATTTTTAATGCAATCTCTAACTTGTAATTATTAATCAACGTTATTATAGCATGAAATTTAAACAATATAACTCCCCTCTTTGACTTCATTTTCTATTTATTATAGCTGTATACTGTATTACGTGATTATTTGTTTATATTACGGAAAATATGAGCAGCATAATCAGCCACAGTGTGTTAATCCCTACAAACCCCAAAACAACGGTCCACAACAACGGTCTGCTACAACAAAGATCGAGAGATGATACCACAATACGCCACCGCTGGCAGCACCTCCTTCTCACATGCCGACAATGGGCTGTAACAATAAAAAATCATAATAAAACGTAACTTTTAATTAGTAAACCATGTTTGGAATGCATAAAAAACTATTCAATCGCAATGTTTGCCGTAGGTTTTTTTAAGATCATGGCCCTTTTAGCAAATGTTTCCTAAAGTGAATAATATTACTATTCTAATAGTACTAATTATCCTAAGCCTGAGGCAAACTCAACTTTCTACTTAAAGACCTTATTAATCAGCAGAAATTAGCACCCCTTACTAGTTAGAATAAAACCAACAGAAATAATTATTTTTAATTTTTAGTTTATGCTGCCAACATATTTTCTAAATAATACTGGTCTATAAAAATAGCCTAATTATTTCAGCTTTAGTTAAAAGACTTATATTTTGATATATTCGTCATTCAAAAAGAAAATTCCAGCATTCACACAATAATAGGTTGATGCAATACAAGTGGAAACCGAATGGGAAATCTACCTAGCCGACCAGACCCGTGTGCTGCACTTGCGGCGAGTCGCGGAACACACAGCAGTAGGTGCTCATGCAGTATATCATTACGTTCACAATCACAACATTTTTTTGTTACTGTATTCCCAATCATTTACTGTTTTAATTCTACACTACAAGTAAACTATGTTTCACAGCATGCATTCTATTTCAATATTTTACAGTGTAGCAATTTAAATGCTTTTTTGAATGTACTTAGAACTGGTTGACCTAATAACATACTGAATATGTATGTGTGATATATTGTTCATGAGAAGTTGAACCTCTCATATTATGGGAATCCTATCAGATTTGAAATGATAGTGTTAGGAGCTAGGAATTTTCAACTGGACGATATCAAGAACAATATAAAGGTAAGCAATGCAGATTGATTAGTGGTCTCTTTTAATATTCGCCCTTGCCTACATTTAACTGTAAAATACTGCATCACAAATTATATATTTTGAATTATTGTTAGGTTAGCTACAAGGAGGCACATATGAAGTATTGATCCTAACTATTTCTATATCTAAATTATATGTGCTGAATATGTTTTCTAAATCTACATTAATAAATATGAATTTTTAGGCATGGTAATATTTACATTCCCAAATTTAATATACATTTATATATTTACACATTTCTAATTTGTAAGAATTATCTCGTTACGATCCCATTTGGACTCTACGATTGCTCTGAATTAAACCGTAATATAACATTATGCTGAAAGTTTCGTCTCAATGTAAGATCACACAATCAGGATACCAGACAAAAATGAATAAAAACTGTTGTTGTTGTATTAAAGTAAACAATATATTATGACAATAATTTTAGATTCACAAAAATCTTTACCTAAATCGGTCTTAATTCAAACCTTATTGATTGACTTTGATTCTGAAGTCAAATTATTTATAATCGAAGCTTTAACGTTAACCTACATTAATACAAATAACCACATATGTAACATACCTAAGTTTATAGTTTGATAAACTGTTTTTATTCAAACCTCTATGCATTTCAGAACGTAGTACAGGTTTTCATTCATGAATGGTGCAGTTTTAACATTAAATAAAAAAAAAGAATCGAACATTTAAAAATAATTATTCCGCTAGAATTTTTATTAAAATTGTTTAATACTGATACATTTAGTACCCAGGTACATATTACTTTTAGCACTTTTCTCGGCGAAATAAGAAGGTCCATTTTCTTGGTTTGTAGTCAGTCCATACCATAAGTTTACTTTTGGCGTGTTTCATACTTTTTCAATGATCTCATGAGGGCGTTGAGAACCTGAAATTCAAACGTTGTGTCTGTTAACACACACATTAATATGAAAAGTTGCCTCATTAGTAAACATAAAATCATCTTAAAATGATTAATTTTCTTCAATCTGATTTAAGATCTAAGTTGCATACAACCAGTTCTATCCCATGCAACAATTGAATTTCTTACGTATGAAAATGCAGCAATTTATGTAAAGTAATTTTATGCATAATTGTCTCTGGGTTTCCAAGCTCTAGATTCAGACGTTGGAGAGATTTATTTGGACTTTTAAGTCACGACTGTCTAAAGTTTTTAAATTATAAATCTGATTCTGGCGTTCTACAGGAAGTCCAGTACTGATCCAGTTCGTATGAACTGTTTACTGCAACGTGGAATGTACTTTATATGAGGTGGAGCTTAAATTATAATTACATAAAAGCCCTTTGCAATAAATAAACCAACTGACCTCAATTCACTCAACAACAGCAGTTGGCTTTCTCTAGATTAGAAAACACGTTTTCGATCAGAATAGAATATTTAATGTTAATGCATCAACTGTGTAAACAACAAGTTAACAATCAACAATAAAACTGCTGTTTTCTAAGACGAGTAGTTCCTAATAAAACTTATTTAGCTGGAGAATTCAGCGGTTTGAAACATATTTTAATACTTCGCATGATAAATATTTTAAGCATTTAAAACCACACCATTGAATTATGAAAACCTTGTATATCCTTGGAGTACGAAATAGGGCGGGCGGCGAAGTCACCCGCCCGTCACGGGTTGCGTCCGTGTTAGGTGTTAAACTAGTTTAGATATTTAACTCATAAGAAGAGGAAGAAAAAGAAAAAGAAAAAAAAGGAAAAGAAAAACATGCTTTATTTTCTTGAAATAATACATGTTAAAAAAACATAAAAAAACATATAAAACAATGGTTATACATAACCGTCTGTTGTGGTTGGCAAACCTGCACGAAAAAAGCAAACAAAAATAAAGACAAAAGCTATTTTTTAATTGAATGGCGATAAAATCTTAATTAATAAAAAAACGGGACAAAAAAACCACGGACTTAACTGAGAGGTTGCACATTTATAAATGATAAATTTTGAAAGAAATAAGTAAGTTTCATTAATGATTGTATACTTTTTTAATCACTTTAACCTTTCCTGCCTAAATGTAATTTTGATCTAATTAAGAAAAAAGAAAGAGAAAGACGTAAAATAGATTGAGTATAGTTAGTTTTTTCATTCAAAATTAAATTCTTTAATAATATCCCATCTATATTTCCAAGCCGATTGTATTTAACTCATAAAATCGTCTGCTAAACCTCAGCTGAAATGATTAACTTAAATAATTTTGTTCAACTATCATTACTTTGTTTGCGCTTTAAAGGCCGTTTACGAGTAATTTTGTGTTTACTTCAATATAATATTATTATTATTTCTATTTAATATGGTGATGTAGTTGACCGACTAAACAAACAATCAACAATAATTTCATTAGCAGCGTACTTCCTCACCCGCCTTATTCGGTGATCCCGATAATAGTAAAAGTAATACCATAGTTCTTTGAAGTGAACGCTGACGATTCATTGTTGCTTTTACCTTGCCAGTAAGCAATCAGCATGTCAGCAAGTAGAGTTCCAATATTCTCCGCCAGGTAGCAGTGACATGTCCCACCCAGCGCCTTCACGCCTCTCGACGCAATACTGTTGCTCCCTCGCCTACATACTACCTACTCCCCTAGGTGGCGCCAGCGACGACTGCGGTGGCGCTTTCCCACGTAAAGACAATGAGTGTTTCCGCATTTCCCTGCCAGGTGTCGCCGGTGTGCGCTGCAGTGTTCGCCGGTCTATTGATTGTTTTTGACCTTGCAGCTCGACTCAGCTTCTCGCATCACCTTCATCCCGTCGAAACTGCCGAGTCGCCAGAAATAGCCCCAACACCTTTCTCACACTCGTGGCTAACGAT
This sequence comes from Flexamia atlantica, assembly GCA_035578135.1. Lineage (NCBI taxonomy): Eukaryota > Metazoa > Arthropoda > Insecta > Hemiptera > Cicadellidae > Flexamia > Flexamia atlantica. The sequence continues at coordinate 23,774,411 of JAQJVK010000012.1, forward strand.
GGGGAAAGAATACATTGTTAAATCGCCTGTTAATTTTGAATTTTATTTGCATAGTTTAGATTTTGGCGTGTAAATAACATATAATTAGATATATATTTTTATAATCATATCGTATTTGATCAAATGTACCTGAGAATACCATTCCTCATCTTAATAAGTTACTTAGCCCAGACGTTTTGGAGGAATAATATTTAGATGACTTTACCACCCCCATAGAAATAGACATTATAAGCAAGTTTAGACACCAAATCTACTTTTGTATACATTTTATGTAACAAATAAACGAATTCGCTGTACTACATAGAAATAAACCATATATATATTCAAAGATAATTCAATAATGTTTAATTTTTTCTGGTTCAACGTATAACACATCCGAGTTAGTTAATAAAACGATACTTCTTATTCATCTATACCTCTTTTTTCCTGTTATCTTGTAATGCGACTGTATTATATTTTAATCCAATGAAATAACAGAAATACACAAAGGAACTTGCAAAATGTTTTATGATTTGCATTTTGAGGTTAATTTAATAGTAATAAACGTTTGCTATCAAAATTTTAATCTTAAACTAGTTCGTTGTTCGTTGAGATTTTACTCACTCCCCATCTCGCTGATTCACTCCGGAGCATCAGATATTTAATGTTGGCGATGCAGGCAGTTTCACATCACCGTGCTCAATGGCGGCATTTATTATTGAAGCCCCTCTCTTCACACCGATATGGGTCAGCCCCGAACGCCGTCGGACCAATCCACTGGCTCCCCAAAATGCATTAATTCTAAAAATATTCTTTTCAAAAAATGTCTAGTTGCTCGAAACTGTTTTCAAACTTTAAAAACGGTGTTTTATGTATACGTTCACAACCATCTCATTGTTTGTTTATTCTTACAGTGAAAATAGTACATTTCGTTTCTAGTCCGGAAAGTGGCTGTTATCGGTACGAAATAGTGTTTCTATCGAGTACCGGTATAGCACTTTCGGACGAGTCACGAACGGTACTTTTCATCATACCACCTTTTATTTTATATTTTAAAACTTGTAAGTACGTTAAAAAATGTTTGAGGTTATACTAGTGTAATCAATGGTTACATTTCTGTTGTTTACTAACAAAACATATGATAATTCATTTGCTCTTTTTAGTACAGATCCAGACATATTTGAATTAACCATGTTTATATTCGTATGTTTGTAAACACTCCTTAACATTACTTTTTCTAGTTGGTACATTACAATTTACACAACCCACCTGGTAACGGTTAGATTCTATCACAGCTGAGAGTATTTGAAACAGTAGTTTAACGCGATGGTATGATGAAAAATTGTATATGAGTATTAATAAAGTTAATTGTCCCCAAACATTCGTCTAGTGGTAAAAATACCCGCTGCTGTTAACAGTTTATGTTTACCATGTCAGCAATCTCCTCGGAACTGTAATTACTAAGATTTCAAAGAAATCCCTTGTAGGTTAATTCACACTGGAGATTAGTTGGTAGCAGCAAACTGCTGACAATGAATTATTACATTTATCGTAAAACAGATTTCCGACGTAATAACTGAAAACAAAACTATAAACTTTTTTTTATTTTTGAAACACTTTTGTTCATGAATCGTTTTGTGGTGATAACCTTATGGATAATTTAAGAAGGTCTAAAAGAACTCTATGATACATGATATTCTTAAAACCTTTTAATATTTAGTAGGAGCTCTATAAAAATACCGTTATCGTTATTACTAGAGTACTATAAAACACAATATGATGTATAGCAAAAAAATGCATGGTCAAACGTTTCAAATTTTTTCTCACCATGGAAAATTAATACCAATTGTTTTTGTGAAAGAATCTGGCACTGAATTCACTTTAATATTTTTCTATGAATCCTTAGCAGATTTTGAAATCTTCCTTTGTCCTTTGTTTCTTGAGGTAATAGTTAAAGTATTTATTTGTGCAATTATTATGCATTTTGTTGGAGAAAACAAGTAATGTAAAGTTTTTCTAATCATCTCCCTTTAGGCTACTTAGGAGTTTTCTTGTTTTGAATTAAATAAAGATTCTGCTATAAATTTTTTGCTTCATAAATGTTTTTAAATACAGAGGGGGGGAATATTTCTGAGATTTTAAAAGAGGTTATTTTGATCTGAGCATTCAAATATCATATATTTAATTTCGTAAGACGATTCTTTGCGTCAAAATTGTGAACGTCTGGTAAGTCGTAGAAAGATGGGAGAGGGCTCAAATTAAAGGTCTCTATTCCGAGATGGCGGGAAAAATACTGAAATTGCTTGAAATTCACCAGAAAACGAGAAATAACGTAAAATATCTGCCATTTAAAAAGCATTGGGATCTAAAAACGTCTGTTTTGTTGACATTCAAACATGTGGTGCTGATGCTTGATTCAAAGCCATATGATAGATGTTGACTATGGGTTTTTTTTTTCAAAAGGCAGCTAACTATGTTCAATGTAGGCCTACTATAACAAATAAATATTTTAATTTTAAGATTTCAGACTTTATAATTACGCGTTTGAGTATATATTTACAATATAAAATTATAAAGAATTAAGTGTTTCTTTTACGTTATAACGATGCCGATTTAATGCCAAATGATCGATATAAATATATTATGTAAGCGAAATTTTTGCGCCGAAATTATGGGCATTTGGCAAGTCACAGGCCTTGCACTTGCAAGATAATGGGAAAGGGCTCAAATAGAAGGTCTTGGTGCCAGGGACTGAGGAAAAATACAAAAATGTCTTTAATTTTATCAAGAAATAAGATATTACGTTAAATATCTGCCATTTAAAATTATTGTAATCTAAAAACGTCTAACAGTGTAGATCAGCTGAGTGTAACATCAGCTTTAAATTTGATTCCACCAAAAAGTTTCACCTTTAAATTTGGCCAATCAAAAGTATATTCAATCTTGAATCTACCAAGACAAAGCAGTATTTATTCACGGGCAACCATAAAAAAAGTGTTGAACGCAGGGTACCAGAGGTGGAGTGTGGAGTCGTTAACGGGAGGCCATTTTCGGATTTAATCCTTATTTATTTATTTATTTGCTTAGTGTGTACAATGTAGCCTCAAACGGGGAATTCCATAACAAGTACCCTTTAACTGTCCAATATAATATTCTTTTGAACTAGGTGGAGGCTATAGACATTTGTTTACATTTTTGAGTTAACTTAAATGTCACGACTTTCTTTGGCAAATAAATTAAGTTTCACAGTTTGTGGTTAACCTTAAGAATTGTTTTAAACCATGTCCATATTTTTAATAATTGTAAACGATGTGAACTGAGTTGTTTTGAGAACGACATCCATAGCGCCATTGTTTCAAAAATTTAGCCGTTTACTACTGAAGTAGGCTAACGCCCTTTCTTAAAATTCTGATACGCACTAGCAAATGTCAAAGTATAATTAACATTTAACTTTACACATTTAATTCCGCCAAACAGTTACCGAGTTGTGAGTGTGAAGGAAACATTAAATATATATTTTATTAAGCATTTGTATTTAATTTATAGGGGCTTTTGCCCCTACAAGCCACTAGTTATTGATTTATCTCTATCAAACTATGACACATATTTGTGTTACTATAAATTGTATAAATACTCGTATATTTAATTCACGAGCAAAACGAGATTTATGATTTGGCAGGGAGTGTATAAATTGGTATGGGCTGATAGAACAACAAAGAAAATCCCAAAAAGTAAGAATCTGACAATGTGATTATTTTAATGCCAATGACGACCATTTTGGATATGCCGTTAATGCAATATTGTTTATTAAGCCCAAAAAGTACTCTAATCATAAGTCACTCACATAAAGCTGGTGCAGTGTTCGTGAGCTACAAGGGACGAGAGGCCGCATCGAGTGAGATGTAAGGGCTTGAACGAGTGCCAAGGAAGCAGACTCAGTCACTGGACTTTACTACCCTGAGACGCTTTAATCATCGTGCAGCAAGCTTATTGATATATGCAGGCTCAGGAAAATTGTGCAACATATGAAATATCTCTTGAATTTCTAATAATAATGGATTGTAATGAAACTTAGCAATTGTGTGCTTTACTCGATAAAAATATTTATACATAAATTATCGACAGTTTGCATGCGCAGCGGACGGTCCACAATGGCAGTCGAGATATTCTTAAATGTAAGCACACCTTGTGATGCAACTTTTATTAAATATTTTTAAAATATAACAAAACGCGGAGAGCCAATCGCAGGAGAAGAAATCATCATAGATCATAACAGTTCTTAAGAAATTGCAATATTAAAAAATTAGTCCTTGGGAAAAAGGTAGAAATATTGTGAATAGCTTTGAAAATATGATTCAGAATACAATGTACTTTGCGTTTTCGAAATATTTTATAGAGACCATCTGCTTTTCGTTATTTGTAATACTAGCAGATACCCGCAGCTTTGCCCGCTGAAAGGATAGCAATGTTTATTAAAACTATATTATGTTGTTCTAAATTTGCACTTTTTACAAATTACCAAACAATCAGTTTTATGTGTATTTAATTACACCTCTAAGGTTACAGATAGTGATCCCCCCCCCAGACTGAAATCAGAAAACAAAATATTTCCATTTCCGTAAAATGGCATTAATTGGCATGAATTTCCTAGTTTATCCATAATTTAACTTATGTAATTGGGTTTCTATTAGTTTGCATAAAATTGCATTACCACTTCAGGAGTTTAAACCAAACATTCATCGCTTCACGTCCACATTCTCACTCAAATACTGTCAGCAAATTTGACTCATGATAATATGGGGCATACCTATAAAATATAACTACTGTAATATGTAAATGACAATAAACTTTTGAACGAAGGGCGGACTCTATACCTAACATTAACACCTAAATGTAGCATATTTATAAAATAGACCAAAAACTGTCAAACAATACGCAAAGAGAAGGTTATGGCCAAAAATGAGGAAACTTAATTTCCAATTTCTTTCAGGTAAATTATTAGGGGAATTATTATTATTATTCAGGTAATTATTCAGGGGAATTATTATTGGGATCGTGGTATCTTAAGATATACATAATTCAAAAATTATTTGAATGTAGAATTTTAAAAAATATAAGAAATACGAACACAAAAGATTGATCCAATCATAAGTTATTATTAAACTGGATAAAGCAATTTATATTGATCAATATACTCTTACCATCTTTGACGAAATGTAACTTTTGATCGGAACGACCTACGGCGATTGGATTTTCACTGTGCTTTTTCTGTTATTCTACTTTCAAAGACATTAGAGGTAGGCCCTATAGCTAGAGGTATTTTTACTTAGTAGGTTTCAAGACTCATTAGTCTTCACACTCCTAGTGAATTACTTGGGGAATCCAAGGCCAAGGCCCTCCCCTGGCAATAACAAAAATATAACAACAATTAATTGTTTGTTCCCCGAAAATTCGTAAATTCAAAAGTTTATTAAGTTGATTGTTACATGTTCAATGAATATCATTGGCCTTCAAATGAGTAATTCAAATTTGAAGAAAATATGTTGTCTATTTTTTATTTAATTCAAACTGAAACCGCCAAAAATGAATGCTACAGAAGCCGAATCCTCATTCCTCTTTGGTTTACTTCACTTCATTGTTTCCTCATCTTCAGTCACTCGTCGGCAAAACCCAAAGTCAAAATTTCGTCATTCTGCAACAGGGTCTCGGCTAGTTTCATGACCATTAACACAGGCCATCTCTTACTCTATATTTCATGTAAGTTTTATTTTTTCCCTTGGGTACCCATTTTTGCCCTCGTGTAACGCTTAAAGGTAAATAGTTCCTCTCCGTATTATGTGCATATTTTCTAACCCTGACAAGTGACAAATTTGAAATAAGTGCCCAGTGCGGGTCAAATAGATAGACCTTGGACTAATGCAATTACCGCATCTTTCGCGCAATTATTAGCCACACATAAACACTCATAAACTGCTCAAATGCAAGAGCGGCACGATTTCGTTGGCGAGTTCAAAAACCAAGATATCGTTCCAGCCCAAATACGTGAAAATAAAGTAGTAACAATCTTAATTTTAAAATTGCCCTTCCTTTCTCAACCGGATTTAAGGCGCTGCGTTATTCTTATTAGAACATTTTAATTGAGATGCATTTCAAGGCATACCAAATAGGAGAATCTTAAGACATCCATCGTGGAACTTTCCCAAGGCATGTAAAATGCCTTTATTTTATTTCTAAATGTTTGATACTGTTTCAAATACACAACTACAAAGTTTCATTTAATATGGACTAGTATTCCAAAATGTATTTAATATACACCAGAGTGTTTCCCATTATTTAGGTAAACAAACAATTCAAAATGATGCAGAAATGTTCAAACAAAGCTATTCATAACTGACAAAGATAATTGAATAACCGAAGATGAAATTACTAAATTTCAAACAAACCTTCAATCTGTATAATGCTATTTTTCATCTCGAATACATTAAAACGATGATACTTTCTTTTCCACCAAGTAATCGTTTGGCTAATGTCTGAGGCGTTAAAGTTGCGATGGTTGCCGAAATTCTCTCCTTCAAATACATAAATTTCCATGCTTTCCATTCTCCCATGTTTGCCAGTGCCCAGTTCTTACATAACACTTTATACAATTACAGATTACAAATGCCTAAACGGGTAGGAGTAGCTTCGAGGTCAGAGAATCAGTGATTCTCTGACACAGTTTTTTAAATAACTGAATATCTTCAAACACTTTCCGATGTTACCCCCTCACAGTAAAACCACATGAGGGCTAGTGGCATGAAAATTAAAACTCTTAACTTTGTCCATGAAATGAAAACTTTTTTCAACAATTCAAACAATGAGGTTCAAAATCCCAGATTTTTTCGACTTTCGTATCAAGGTTTAAGGGGAGTCTCCACTGAAAACATTCAAATGACTATTAAAGTTGTTATTGAGGAAATAAACGTTTGTTATAATGCAGTTAAACTATAAACCATCATTTCATTTTAAAAAGTTTAAAAAATTGTCTACATTTTAAATCTTGTGTTTTGCAGGTTAAAAATGTAGTATTTAAGGAAAATCTTCAACTTACTTTAATTTTATAAGCGGAATTTTACTTATCATGAAATGCATTTCAAAATCTGGTATTTTAAAATGTATACATTGAGTTTTATTCCACAAAAAAGTGAATTAAAATAATGAAATATTTTTTAAATATTAAGGGATGTGTATAAAAAATGCGCGAAAATCGCTTTCTAAAGTTTTCTTGGTGTTTTAAGTAGAGACTCCCTTAATCATCTCTAGGAATTAATCATACATTGAATGATGGTTTTCTATCTTTTCTTTACGTAATAAGTATTATAAATTTTAGAGCATTTGTAAAACTATAACGATGCAGACTCGAATGTGGACATTACATGGAAACACTCTAGTCATGCATCAAAGCCAAGGGTTTTGAAAGTGTTTACCATACGGTAACCAATTCAACACAAAACGTGGGTACCTTATTTCAATTTATTGTTTGGTAAGTGTTTATGTTTCATCGTGTTAATGTGTGCTGCGAAAATTTATTTAAAGAATCAAGGTAATTTAAGGTTGCCAATTGTTCCAAGTTTGAATATTCCTTTTCTCCAAACATGACATATGTTAATTGTATTTTCTCAAGTTGATTTTAACGCGTGCTCATAAACCCAAATGTTACCTTAGTAATTAAATGTTTCTAAACAAGTTATAAGACAATATAAAAAATGTATTCAACCTTATGATTAAAGCAAATATAATTCAAATTTCCTTTACTATGCCTTTTTTACTATGTCAACGATTGTTCATTCACCATTATTTCTTTACGTCATAAAAGTAACGTGTACCTAGATAATTTCAATTCAGAAAACCATTAGAACTTCTGCGAGATCAAACTTTGCTTATTGACATTGACATTATTCATGTCTTGTTTAGTTTCAGTCGGAAGTACTGAGAGATGGATGTTATGAGTGTTTGAACACTATTCCGAGAAGACAGGACATAAAGTGTGGTGTCCCGCAGGAATCAATACTTGATCTTGTGTTGTTTCTTCTTTATGCAAACATCTGAAGTCTTTGGCCACCGTTGTCGTGGTTGAGTAATGGAAACAGTTTGAATCTATGAGTACATAAATAGCAAACATCAAGCGCGGAAGGTTGGATGTTATATTTGATACATAAGCAAGAGATAAATTTATACTCAAATTTATGTTTATAATTTTCAAAACTTCTAATAAAATATTTACCAGAAAAGTAAATTTTTAAGTTTGACTATCACGTTTTGCTTGGGAAAAACATAAAAATGATTTTAATATAATAGTGTATGAAAATGAAATGGTTTGAAATAAATAAGAAAATAAATAAATAACCAAAATAAATTTGGGAGGTTTTCTCAAACTCATAACTAATATTAGCCACATTATCTGTTTCTGCGTAATGATCAACCGCGAGAAGATATCCCATATTTACAGAAATAACTTTTTACATTACAAGTCATTTGCTTATAATTAAGTAACTTTTATTAACCTTACAAAAATGATTTCACAGTTTACTTAAAATAATTTTTTAATAATATTAATGGGTGATTAATATATACTATGGAGTGTTGCCCTTAAGTTAAATCAAAATTCAAAATAAACACGTAGATTTTAACGTCACACACTGGAATATTATTAATTTGGGATTCGATTTTGTTGAAAATAAAATCTTAGGACCAAAACACATTAATTTTAGTAATTTTCAGGAAATAATCTATTTACTGTAGGTCTCACGGTAACAGTTAAGGCCGGGGCCAACAAATAGTTCGTAAACCGGTATGATTGGACTTGTGGAGGGGGAGGGATAAGAAGGATAATGGGGATAAACACACATTGAAGTTTTTTAATGTTTTTTTTCATAAAAAATTAAATTGTGGATTGCACTAATGAATTAAGTTTAAAACAAACAATTTAGTTCTGGTCATTATTGCTATAGAAATGTACATCGGTTACCAAGATATCGATTGTGATAAATACAGTGTGGCATTATATAAGTGTAATGGACATATATAAAGTTTGAATCTTGCTTATTTTTTACATATATTAATAGAAATTGCCATAGCTTAAGTTAATGTATTCAGTAAAGCAGTGTTGTACTGAAAGACGCTCGGAAATAAAAGGCATTTTTATTTATTTATTTATAGAGTGGCCTACTACAAATGTGATTACAATCATGAAAAACTTGGAAATAATGCCGTTGAACTAATTTGATTGATCTACATGCCAACCACAAGCCAAAAACGCTGCATTGATATATTATCAACAATACATAATGCAACAGTTAAAAAAAGCGATAATATTATTTTATGCACGCAATCCACCAACTAACAGCAATACACTACATAATAATAAGCAATAATGCCAATCAATGTACAGTAATTAAATAAAGAAACAAAACATGTCAATGTAATTTTTGCATTTAACAAATATGAAAGTGCAATTAATTGGTAGCGTGAAATCAAGTAATTATACTAATTAAATGACATTTTTAATGTTTGTACCAGCCAATTACGATAACCACAATTTGTAAGAAGCACCAAAGACAAATTTGTATGGGCCAAATTACATGAATAACTCGGGTAATTAAAAATAATGAACTGTTAATATTACATTTAATCACAAATGTACATAATATATTTGATGTATAATACATTTGAATGTCGTATGACTATAGCAAAGAAGTCTACTTCAGATGACATTCTGTTCCAAGCCGTTGAATCTTGACCCTGGTGGAGTTTTGAGCATAGTTGGTGCCATCATGGAGTCTTCCAAAACCCTACACCTGCCTGCTACACCTGATGTTGCAATCAATGGCACTCGAAAATTGACCTCCTGCAGCGGTTCACTGCAGTTAATTGGTCTATTGATTAAATTGTAGAGCATAATTTTCGTGAATGAATGCCAAGAGGTAAGGAAGTAACGAGAAGTGGAAGAAAGGCACATCTCAGCAGCCACAGTGTTCAATGGGACCTCAAAATAAGGAAATCCAATCCTGATTGCGACTAACCTCAAAAACCTGTATGAATACCCTGGAGACGGTTGCAGAGAGCTGATTGATGAGGTGCCCGGGCTACTGATGAGAACTCCAACAACGGCCTTACACTGCAGCAGTGCTGGGTTCTTGAGGTTTGCAATCGGCGAAGATGTCTCGAGGAGCGACCTAAGAGTCCTAGTGCCCTGTCAGTTTGTGCACACATCTTTTCCACAGGGCCTCAGCGCTCAAGCATGGCATCCATTCCACTCCGAGATTTTCAATTTTCGTTGGTCTTTTAAAAGTAGTACCACCAACTTTGAACTCAAAGAGTATAGGAGAGGTTAATCTATGAAAACAAAATGAGAAGGACTTCTTACAATTTAGACCCATCTTGTTTTTACAACTCCATTTTTGAACAGCCTGAAGGTCAGCTTGCAGAGCTTCAAAGTCACGAGCCTGTTTTATTGAATTTGAGATTTTAAAATCATCTGCAAAAACATTTGGTCTTTATGCATTGAACAATATCATTGATACACTAAACAATATGCGCCCCATCTTTCAGTTATGTTCTATTTCTGTTAGGCTTCTTGCAGTTATGTTCTATTGGTTATTGGCTTAAAGCAATCCAATTTTCACATACCTGCTGCCTTAAAACTTAACTAAAGAGACTAGCGTTTACAGTTTCTTCCTTATAGCGGAAAGTCGCTTCAGTGTCATATGTTTCTATGAGATTAAAATATGTTTTTAAATTCGCTGAGTATGAAGGTGTGCTGCAACGGGTCATTTATTTTTGGTACAGTACACATTACTTACTACTTTGTCAGGTCGCCTTTCGTTTGTTTTCCTAGTATGAGGAAAATTTAATCATGCTATTTAAATTAAAATAAATTTAGGTATTAGAATCAATTAATATGTGTTCAAGAAATATACATCACAGAACCTAGTTGAGACAGTTTTGTGATGGAAGCAATATGCCCTGTTCCTTAAATACTGGCGTATAATATAGAACTAATTTAATTCAACACCTTGACTTGAAATGTTTTAAAAAGCTTCCGAGCTTATAATCTATTTCAAAACCTTTTCATACATTTCCAGAGATATGCCTACGATAAAATACCATCTCTAAAATAAAGGAGGAGAACGATAGATTTTATAAAACCCTACTATGCATTTGTTTACTTTGTTTAAAAATACTCATTTCACTGATTCAATTTAACTTATACCATATATTAACATAAAATATGTTCACTTCTTTAAACACTTTTGCAATTTACAATATTATTCACCACCACCTTATTAATGGAAATATTTAAAACATTTTCGAAAAATGAGCTGTTAAAATTAACACGTGGCAAAATATTATAATATCATCAGCGTTACGTAATATAAATGCATTAAAAGTGAAATAAAATTTGTTCTTTGACATCATTTATGTATATCTAAAAAAATTAAACTAATTCTGTATTCATCATTAAGACCACCTTTTAAGCACCTTTTTTAGCACCTTTTAAGACTTGGTGACTGTAATTAATAAGAATATTTTCAAAAAAATCCAAGATTAGTTAAATCTTTAGTTTGTGGAAAAAGTTAAACCAGTCACAAGTGTTGCTTTACGCCAACGTTTTTTACAAGATTTATGCTATTTCTATAACATTCCTAATGCAGGGACATTAAATAATCTTTTTTGTAAACGATAGTAATAAAATATGATCATTCCAGAAAACCCTCTTACTGTTTACCTCGTAGGGAAACAATTATTTTTATCACATTTCTCACCTATTATTTTTTACTACATCATTATCCCCTTTTGAAAATAATTTAGAGATTTTTTAAAATGAAATACCTTATTATAAAACACCTACCCAATTATTATAATTAATTAACGAAACGTTCCCCCGATGACATTTGACCGCCTTGTGTGTGGGCCTGCACGACGCGGCAACAGCGCGCGCAGTCCCAGTATCGACGTGGTCGGCCAGCCCTGCCCCAGTAGGTAATATGACGTTCCGGTACGAGTGTGGTTGTCGTTCGCTCTAGCCTGTGTGTGGATAACCATGGGGACCTTCGCTACGCATCCACTGGCAAAGGCAAGCCCCCCAGTAATATTGGAGTAGAGCTAGCGATAGTGTAAATAAAGGTGGAAGGGTTGAAGGATCTCGCCTTGCTCTGCATAAATAATTGATGCGCCATGTAACGAGTGTTGTTTTTCGTGGTGCCTTATTTTTGTTTTTGTGTTATATGCGGGTCTCGGAGGTTTAGGCAGTTGTGGATTGTGACGTTAAAAAAAGTGGATTATATTTTTTACTCGATGGTGGCCTAAGTGTGTTATGCTGGTTTTATTCTGGTCAAAATGATGTTTTACTTCGGACCGCGGATTTTTGTTTCATTACATGTTTGAATTTTTCAAATCCAAGATCTATTTGAATCGATTATTTTTATCCGTATTTCAGTTGAAATCAATCTTAACCTGTAACTGTAGAACTGCCTTTTAATGGATCGTCGCTAAGTTATATATTTCTGATCATATATTTTTTCTGAACGAGGTGATCAATGAATAGTAAAATAATTCATTATAAGAATATTTAACTGTCTCATTCAATATTTTACAAATACAATTGACGAAATAAAACCATTTATGTACGGTACTTAAAAGTCAACCTTTGATTGAAACTAATAACATATTTCAAATTAAAAAATTCATCAGTAAACTCTAACGAGCTTATTAAAAAAATGTTTCTACGTTCCTCTTTATGCTATGTCAAGATAAACAGGATTATGTACCGTTGAGATACACTTCCAGGCTCCAACGTTCTAAATACTAAATCTATGGTACACCACCTTAATAGTTAATTATTGATTATCATGTTCCAAAGTTATAAATCCAAAACGAGAATTCTTTTATTTATTGATATTATCGATATCAATACCATTTGACAATTGATTAAAACCATTTGGTTGAAATTTTCAAGAGGACGTGAGTATTTTCGCTCGTACAGCGTCGTGAATGTTCGTAACCGTTCGGTCTCATACGCAGGGCCGCCCGCCTGGCTGCAGCGAACTCTAACCCACATCTGAAAACCTTCTGTCATTGATTGATGAGTGTATCCCATGCGAAAAATCAGTGATAGGCTTCGAACAGTGATTAGTGATCAATTCTTCGAACATTGGGTTTACCCTTCACCCTTTGGCGAGGGCGTTAAAACAAATGGCAATGATGCAGTAAAACATTTTATTGACACTTCATTGAATATCACCTTACGATAGATATTTAATGAAAATATAATTTGAGTATTATTAATATATGCCCGAATTCAGGTTAATAGCAGCTCTGTACAAGTCAGTTGAACCAGGAAAGACCAGCAACACCACGCCTAATCTTGGCTGGATCTCCCCTCCCTCTCAACCCCATTAACTGGCTCCATAAGGAGGTCACGTCGGTATTTCATTTGTTCCATCCTTAAAATATCCAATTTATCAATAAATTGCTTGTAAAATGCTTTATCTTTAAGTTGAACAAGTATTTTCTTTTAGGTGTGTTATATTTTGGTCCTGATTTAATTCTACACTACGTTATAATGGTGCAAATGCAAAAGACTTAGCTAATCAATAAAGTATCACTCATAACTAGCATAGGTAGATTAATCTTTTATTCTTACTTTAATAGGTCTATTTAGCTTTAATTGAGTGGTGAATTATATTACAAAAGTATATCATGACATTAATATTTTAACTAACCATCATGCTATAGAACTATATTTATTTAAATACGTGAATGACGGTATTGTACCTACTCTACTACCATCAAATCAATTGAATCTACGTTTTATTCAAATTGAAGGAACACAATGAATATATTTGAGAGTAGATAAGATATTTGAAAGTATCTATAAAGTACACAAATAAGAACAAAAACAAATAATTAATTTCATTAAAGGTCAATAATATTTACGTAATAAAAACGTTAGTAAAACGTTTTTTTGGGTTAGATATTTACCTATTAAGCAACCCAGTACAGACTTCTTCGTTCACAACAATTTACCTAATGGAACACTTTTCCAAAAACTAGGGTAGGTTGGTCATTTTTGCAGTCGTTACATTTCTCACAGAAACAGCATTAATTCTTATAATTGTCATAGTCACCTATACCATATCTGTATATTCTCATCTGTCCTTTATTTACAGTATGTAAGAGCATCGTTTACAGTATCATATTACAGTCACCTATAGTACAGTTTTATAACCTCACATTGTACTCTATTTACAGTCATCTGTATAGTCTCTGTAGTCGTGTCTTCAATAAAGCCATCTTTAAAATACATAGTCGCATCATCAGTCAGTCTATCAACAGCCATCTATAAAGTCTACAGTCACATCTTAAGACTTTTCACGGTCTGTAATCTCTCTGTAGCGTCATCTTTACCAGGCTGAGATTCTAAGAACAGAGGGCGAGTCGAGGAGGAATCACCTGGATGGATGTTCATCCTGGATAGTGAAACTACAATACTCTGTCGTCCTCTTCTATTATACCCAATTTTGATCTCTACCCTTTAATAATCGAGCAGTCTACGTCTAAAGAAAGGGGACCATATTGGCTATATGTTTTCTGGACCGGTGATGGCATGACAAGCTATATTTAGTACTAATTGGTTATAAAGACTTTTACACGAAAAAACGAAAATATATGTTGAAAAACAGCCGGTGAGTTATTTTGTCTCCAGACGGATTTTTTTGTATCCACAGTTTCGAGTGTAATGTGCAGATTTATCTAGCACTTTGTAAACTTTTCAATAAGACTGTACAATCAAAACACTGCACAAGCAGCTATAACATATCAGAGCTGATTCCTTGGATTCCAATGTCCCCAAGGCCCCATTATGACTAACACCTCAATCTGACCATGCGTAGCCTTCGCCGAGCGTGATTGGATAATGGGCGAGAGCGACGTGTGAAGGGTCATTTGGTGTTTGAAGAGGCATTCACACTGTTGTGGACCCAACCGCAATTTAAGCCAATGATAATATCACATCTAGTGTTGCTTGAAAGGCATTTCTTGTTTAGCGCCTAATTTAATTAATAATTTGGTTTTGATATTTGGCCCAACATCCCGTAAAATCAAAACTATTATTAAACTTATTAAATGGTAAGAAAAAAGTACAAAACAAGTTTATCTAATTGTGTATATTTATATTTGAGTTTGTAACATACCTCCATAGATTTAATTAGATAAACTGGAAGGCCGATTTGTCTGGGAGGCTGATAAGCTTGCTTGAAGATGAGATCTATCAATCGAATTGGTTGATTTCTCTCGGAACTTCTTGAATTGGAGTTGGACTGGGATTGACTTGCAGCTAGACTTGGGATTGAGATTCAATTTGAGATTTAGCTCAAAATAGACTAGGATTGAGCTGAAAATAGACTAGGATTCAGCTGCAGGTAGAGTAGGATTGAGATCTAAGTAAACTATAATTGACGCAATTAGACTATGATTGATCTGCAGATATAATAGGATTGAGCTTCTGGTAGACTAGGATTGACTTGTAGGTGAGGATTGAGTTGCAGATAGATTAGGATTGAGTTTCAGGTAAACCAAAATTGACGCAATTAGACAACTATGATTGAGCTGTAGATAGACTAAGATATAGCTCCAGGTAGATTAGGATTGACTTGCAGGTAGGATAGGATTGAGCTGCAAAAAGACTAGGATTGACTTACAGGTAAGCTAGGATTGAGCTGCAGATTGAAAAGGTTGAGCTCCAGGAAAAATAGGATTGAGCTTTTTATTACTTTAAACCACGTTTCGAAGAAGAAAGTCTTAAAATATTTAGAGTCACTCAGTGAGGCTGATGATCGTTGTGACCAGTCAAAATCGACTGCCATTTTCCACCTTTTTTGTATTTACATGTATATAATACTGTATTAAATATTTTAAGAGTAAATACATTATTTAGTGCTATGGACGTTTTATCATTCACGTCCAGTATTTGATTAAACCGAATTATGTATCTCGAGAAAATCTACAACTGCATGATGATCATCCCAGAATAAAAAAAAGAGTAGGCCTTAAAATATGATTGATCAGTAGTTTAAGAAAAATATGAATACAAAATTACTCCATAGAATCTAATATTTTTAGCTCTCCTGAAACGTGTGTTTAAATAGGACTAAGAATGAGGGTCAAGCAACACCGACTTTGAAAATTCATTTAGAAATATCAGTTAAATTATCAACTGATTGCTGATAAAATGCGCAGATTATAAAGATTTAGCAAGAACAATTCATGAAATTTGTTTTTAATAATTTTCTTTAATTTAGTTTCAGTTTCATTCACACGGTACATACATTTGTAATGTAGATGGGACATCCCAAGAGGTATTTTTGAGAGTAGACCTAAACATGGATTACTATGATTTTATTGCTCTACAAAAATTTACACATAATTAATGTAAATACTAATAACAATCCCTAGAAAAAAAATGCTTCCCAATGTGTTATATAGTTTTAACTGTCATCTTTAAAAGACAGTTCGTTGTAATTGGAACCGTAGCTATACGATTGATAAAAAAAACAAAAAATGCATATTTTTTTATTAGACTTATTTAATCCATTCGTCATAGATCCATGGATCTTCTAGGATCATTTCTATTATAAGGTCTTCCACAGAGACAATCACACTTTTATAACTTGATGCTACTATTCTTGATGCTCTTGTGACGATATTTCCATTTAACTTTTCAATTATATGAAAATCCGTTCGGAACGAAGGCAAATAACACAAGAAATACTGACCACATTTCAAATGTATTTCAATTTATAACTCTATGGTCTCGGCAGTGACTATTGTTGTAATGGTGTGCGAGGGCGTTGCGCCCTACAGAAGCCCCACAACCTCCACAAACATCACGTGCAAATCCATGCCGAGTCCATGTGCAAGCCCCTTTCTATGTGAATGCAGCGAGTGATTTTCAAGTGCCTTATAAACGTCTAGGAGAGGAGAAGCTTTCATACCTTTTTGTAATTAAAATTTTTACTAATAGAGATCTCTCAGTTATCGAAGCTTGATGTAGAGAACAAAATTAATTGTGTATTAGTTTTTACGAGTTACTCTGCTGTTATCTTTTTGAAAAATCCGAAACACAGTGTACACCAAAAAAGGAATAAGGCAAGCCTGTTTAATAAATATGTCAGTATTGCCTCTATAACCTTTCCTTTATCGAATAAGGTTCACATTGAAATACAAAGAGATTATGCTTTTACAGCACTAAAAGCTAAGTTATCAAACAGATTTATATATTTTCACCATTTATTACCTATGTTCGTATTTGTATCTTTACGCCTCACATATGTACTGTCAAATTAAAATGTATATAAATAAAATTAGAGTTTTGTCTGTACATTGCTTAGAATTAAAAATAGAGTTTAAAATAATATCAAAACCTTGTACTAATATTTCTTATGCCTTATTTTTTTATAAACAAGACACAGTTTGTTTTAGCAAAATATTTCAATTGGATTCTTGCAGAAATTTGCCAAAACTGATAGAAACATCGTTCACACTGGTGTTATTAAGGGAAGGGCTTTGAAACCAATAACACCGCAGTATACTTCATTTCCCTATCTTAGTTAGCTTAAGCCGCACCATCTTTTACGAGCCCGCAAACAATATTTTTTAATAAAGAAGAGAATATAGAGAGGTGAATTGTATCTCATTCTTGTTCTAAAAAATTAAAATATCATAACATTTTAAAGCCAGTAACTGGCTTTAAACTGGTATTATTCACTCAGTTGTTCTTTGATATGATGTGGAGTTGGGTTTGTGAGCCCTACCAATATACTAATTGACCTAATTGCATGTTATGACCATGCATAATACAGCGTAGTGATGTTGTGACAGCAACATGGCCTCTAGAGCCACTCCCGTCTCATGACAGGGTGGGGTTCCCATCCATTGCGTTTGTCATCCTTTTATATGGGGACTACCGTTGATAACAATTAATTGTGGCCACAAAATCTGCTGCAATAGTCGGAAAAAATCTGAAGACATCTAAATTTACGACATGTGAACCTTGATGAACGTACTTAACATAATTATTAATTGAAGAAATTGAAATATTTTCATTGTATGGTTTTTACACATGCACGAAGACCATCCTGATTACTAATAAATATTTTAACGGATGATTCACTGGCGGGACTGATGATTCATGTTAAAATAATATTGATGAAATCATTATAGTGCCTTATTTTATATAATTCGAAAGTAGGTAATACAGTAGGCATATAGTAGCTGAAATCTTTTGACACAGAAACATCGGACTTAAAAACATTATAAAGCAAATACAATTACATATTTGCTCATATACATGAACGAAGACAGTCATCATAATAAACGACTTATCAGAATAAATATTTCAATCGTTGATTAATTGGTGCGAATGATGATTCACGTTCAAAAATATTTGTGAAATCAGTATTGTGCTTTACTTTATTCGAAAGTAGGCAATAGAGTAGGCTTATAGCAGCTGAAAACTGCTTTTGACAAAGAAACATCGAACGTAAAAACAGACTATAGCAAATAAAATTACATATTTCTTTCTGGGCAACGTATAACTTACAGGATGATAGTCAAGGTTTGTTTCGTTTATAGTATATTGACGAAAAATCGTTTATAAATGGAAGAGTTGCTGGTTGAAATTACTCATACATCGGCCGCTTTGTTTTGCCATTTTGTAAAACGTAGCGCTCCTGAGATCTTTAACACCGTTAGCTCTAGTTAAATATGCCTTATGTCATACATAAATATTAATACTTTTTGAAGTTCCTCGTTTTTAACAAACTTAAAATCCCAAACAAGGGGGTAAAAAACTGTGTATCATAAAATTATCTTGGAAAAACTCACGAAAACCTGGAATTTTTGAATACTCAAAAGTACAGTAAACTTTACTAGCGTTGAATTGTTATTTCAATTAAAGGCAGATAATTGATTGATGTTTTCCTGTTTAACTTTTTGTGACTTGTTCTCAATTTTGAACTAAGAGAGCTTTACCCACTCAAACAATTAAATTAATCCAAAGATAATATTAATTAGTTTTTTAACGTTTTTCTGTAACAAAATAGTTTATCCGTTAACAAATAAATAAATAAGTTGATAAGTAAATAAGGCAAAAATATTATTTATGGTCGAAAATTTTGTAGACATGAAACATTGTAAATTGTTACATATTACCCTCCGACTTTGGGAATAAAACCAATGAATTGATGTAGTTTTCAAGATGAGAAATAATCATTTTAATGTAGATCAACTATTCGAAAAGAAAAAAAACAAATATGGTAATTTGCTGAATGTAACCATTCCTTTTATTGAATTATAAATAGAATAGGTCTGTAAATTGCCAATTGAAATATCATTTAAAGTAATGTGTTATTAAATAGTTGTTATCCAGTTACAAACTTTTTAACGGATGTAAAGGACGCGATACAAAGAAAACTCTTTTGTACTGCCGACAATAAACAACAAGGAACATATTTTGTTTGGTAAGGGATGTAATATTTAATCTTAGTGGGCGATTTGCATATAATAAACACGCTCCTGTCCCGCCGGCTGCGGCCACTACACGGCACGTTTCAACTGGACGGAACTGTTTTAAAAGTGATTGTTGAATGAGAATACTAGTCGTTTATTATTAGATGGTGCTAATGTGGTTACTAATGATTGAATTAGTTGAGTTTCTGCAAAAAAGTGGTTATAGATGAATGAATTTCCTTTCTCATGGATAGTAAACATAATTGAAACATGGTTATAGCCTTTCCGAAAACCATTCACCATTTATCCTTCTTCAAAGGATTTTCCCCTTATTGCGTTTAGTCGTAATTTGTACAATAGTGTATTTTTCCAAACGATGCTAACTAAAGTTATAACGTCACGATTTGGAACGCGTTTGCTTCATTATGTTATGCTGTTGTGATTTTACTACTGTTACCAACTTAAAGTTACATCACTATTACAAATAGTACGTTTAATCTTATTACGTTGTACGTGTTTTGTTTAAAAATGTTTCCTACATAAAAATATATCAAGCTGCCCGCTCACTGTCCACCACATAGTTGTAGTTTACGTTATAAGCCTTCGTTTTCAGTCGGGAATGTCGAAGTTCATATTTATCCTGTTTTTTCACGAACTAGCCAGTTACTTTTATAACTATTACCTTTTGCATATTTATAGTAGATACTTGTCGTTAAAAAGAGCATAAACAATAATACTAACAACATCATACAAAAGCCGTTTTATAGTTTCCCTTTTTTTATTATACCTGTGTGTTTCAAAGAAACTAATAAACTAATACCTATCAGTTTTTAACGAGCTTTAAGCTTTTACTCTGAATATAGAATGTGTCCGGACCAAGTAGATTTACTGCTTACTACATTTACTGCCAAGAACATTTACTGCTTAGTAGTAATGTGATTCATCAATCATTATTTAATTTATATGCCATTATAAACTACTGTGTGACTGTTTGTATACTGTATATAATTAGATAGGACCCAGTATATAAGAAATAGACATTCCTGTCTTTGCTTCAGGATAATATGATCTATCCTATATAACAAGGTGTAACTGTTTGAACTGGTTCCATAAATATAATTTGGAATAAAATCACTACATAATCCTTAACATTACCTCTTTGTCTCTGTAATAAAATTCTTCTAGACTAACAAATAATCATATAATGAGTTTTTTTTTAACTTTAACTTATAAAAACAACTTATTCAGAAATCAAAATTTGTTTTCTACTTCGAAACTAATTGGTAGACGAAGCCTTGGTCGGTAGTTAAAATTTATTTTACCAGTTTGAATGACACCCATTTTGCTGTTAAAACATATGTGTACAGCTGTAGCATATGTTCGGTTTATGTTTCTATTTTTTTGTTATTCTGTTGCCAATGTAGCAACTCATACGGCCCATGTTAATATCATTCAACTTAATATGTATTTTTATGGTAATTAGAGTTTTACTCGCAATATGACCCACTTTGAACACGTGTTTGGGCCATAAATTAGTTATTTCCAAACTTCGAAAGAAATCCTTGGAACTGTGATTCGAGATATTTTTTCAAACAAGCAAGTAAACAAACATCGCCCATATAAGATATAGGATAGCAAAATATCTTGAATGGATTCTGAGGAATCAAATCTGTGAACCAAATCCAATGTGCAAACTAAAACTTGTCCACTTAATGGTGGGAACTGAAAACAGTGTGTTATGCGGTAAAATTTATTACAAGAATCGAGATATAAAGTTCCAGGAATCGGTGACGTGGGTGGGGGAGGGACACGCACGCCCCTAGCGGCCGTCTCACGAACCAGCGCTGACGCTATCTTTAATGTGTTGATGGATGGCGACGCAAAACATGTTATGAAATATTCCATTTCCAAGGCCCGACGTAATATATTATTATGACTTAATACAATCAAGGTGTCAAGGTTTTAATGAGCGTTTCTTAATGTTAAACTAATTAATTTTAGTTCTCATAAGTTGTTTTCATTTTTGGGTTGCCTTTAAAAGGTTTTCATAAAGTTAAAAATGTTTTTTCATGATTACGTAGTACAGGGCAACTTGCTCGCTTCATAATCTAAAGATAAAAAAATAACTCAGCGAAAGCCAGAGAAATATTTAAAACGTTGACACAAACATTTAGCCAATCAGATTTTGTTTTTGCGTTTAATAGAGGAATCAGCCAAAGAAATATACAAACCATTCAACTCATCCAACACTCAAAATTAATTAATTTTCCTCTTAGAACACCTACATATAGCAGGATTGACGTCTCATTGTATCAATTATACAAATAACAAACTTCAAATAGGTTATATAAATTATCTATTTAATATAAAAGTGGGATTTTGATCACCGCCTTATGCCAAACCCATTGGACCTAGAAGCATAAATATTTTCTTGTCTACTCCTCTTGCGTAGGCACCTCCTGCCCCTAAGAGTGAGTTTTTTCAAAATTCCCATAGGTTTCCTCTTTAAATATACAATGAATCGGTCTGCGTTTTACTTCAATTAAAAAATTTGTTACATATTTATTTTCTTTATGGTAGATGATACCTTACGGTCTTCTGCTATTTACTTTCAATCATCAGCTGTTGGAATATATAAATTTTAATGAATGTTTCAAAGACGAACTATACTTAATGTTTATGTTATGCTCTAGGTCAGATGCTGTATCAATTGACTAAAGATCCATTGCTTAACTTTAACAGACATGATACGTCTGTTAAAGGTAAGCATACTATGTATTATGAACTGAAATATAGGTTTTTCAGTATACTTAACACTTAAATTGGCTCTGTTTCTGCTCTTAAAATGTAAATAATGATTTACGGTGAAAGATTGATCTGAAGGTAATCCTGTGCGAAGACTCTGTTTAGCGAGAATTTCGACGCTTACATACCAAAACTTCACCAGCCAGATTCGAAGTGTAACAAAATAAGAAAACCACATAAAACCCGAAGACAGTTCAGGAATAGGATAAGAAAAACAACAGCTCAAGAATTTAAGCGATTTAATATGAGAAATCTCATCCAGAAAGAAGCGTTCATTTTAACGGAAGATTAAAAGTCATTCAGCCATGTTATGATTTGAACTATGGAAGAGACAGCTCTAAGTTGACAGTTGATATGTACTAGGTACCTAATTTACCTATAAGTGCCGGAACTGTCATGCGTTGAAATGGAAAGAAGGAACTCAAGGCATATATGCTGCAATAGTGTTAAAGTGCAACTAAACTACCTTTACGACCACTACCTGAGCCTCTGCCCAGCCTGTTAATGAACAACCCATGAACACATCCACTTCATGGACCGGGTGCGAAATTATAATAGCCTTTTAACATGACATCGTTTGGGGCAAACAAATTATTATTAAAGGCAATAATACTACATTCAAGGAAGAAGGTCAGGTTTATCATTTAATTTATCAGGTTTTTAAGAAGTATATTTCCAAAGCATCAACACCAGTTTAAAAGATATATATTTTGTGGGTGATGGCGAAATAGAGACTTAAGTAGCAGCAACTTCCATGGAATAAAACCAAACTCGGAAAAACTGCAGCTGTGACGTCTGCATGACGTCAATCCATCTATCTTTCTACATAAAGACGAAAATCCGATCAACGCCAAGGCAAAACCATTATACATAGAAACACATAATTTTACATTCATACTCATTTTATCATTTGTACACCCATTAAGAACGGGTTTAAAAAGTGTATTTTTGTGATTTTGTTGTGGGAAAAATCTTTGTTTCCAGTTTGTTTTTACATAAGTCTGTTATTTAAGGTGAAAAAGCGGCTGTTAATGGATATATGCCGCGAAGTGAATTATAATCAGCGGTTGAAATCATGTTCAAGATAATAATAGTAAATCGAGCTTGGGATCCTCTCTGTAGACATGTAATCAGATTTTTCCCACGCCTCTGTAATCCGTACTTTTAGTTTCCTAGCGCGTCATAAGTTACATATTTTCAATTGAAGCTTGTTTAGTGTACAATAAATTTAGTGGAAACTTTTATCACTTTTACAACATTGATAAATTATTAACTATTTTAATTCGAAGAGACTATTTTATTTTTAACTCGAAGAGTGGTATATTTTAGTGAGACTAGTATCAACCTCTTATTGGGTTTCCTTAATTTGTCAAAAAATTTTATAATTTATAAGCAAGAATACTTCCTGCGAAATATTATATCTATGTTTTTTTTATTTTGGTTGGAAAAAAATACACAGTTTAAACATTTTAAGTTAAGGAATAAAGAAGAAAATATGAGTTTGTATTTAACGGAGAGAGTTGCGTCAAAGAACTTAGCTTGTCAAAATCTGTCCAATAGCGATTCATTGAACACCGACCACCCATTCTCCCATTCTCCCAGTTCGATCCCTCCCTATAGAAGGCTCCAGTAAGGACGGAGGCTCGGTTCCCGCAATAATGAACCCTAATTTTGTATTCTTTCTTCTCTGTGCGCTCCATAACTTTCTATTACATTGTAATTTAAGTAAACCCAATCAGTATTATTATTATCGCAAGCCTTTGAACTCCTCTGTTTTTAAAACATTTATTAAACTTCAAAAACCCATCGTTTTCAGGTTGAAACCGCCTTGCAGTTAACCGTTTTAGTTATGTTTTTGAGCAGGTCCGTTGTAGTTGGTTGTTGTAAGTTCCTTTCTGGCTAGGGTACAAAATCCCGGAACGTCGAAAAACTCTTTTTCCCTGTCAATCAGTCAATCGTGGTGAATTAATACTAATTCAAATCAGTAATAAATACTCACCATCACTCACAATGAATTTCTTTCTTTGTGTACATGCGACCTTTTTTCTAATGTCTTTAATAATGCAAAACCTGGACATCAATAGCCTATTTGTTATTACATGTTATTTAAAAGGTGCATTTGTTATTTGTAATTGCCTGTTGCTGTTTTTAGAAAAAATTTATTTTTTGTGTGCATATAAAATCACCTGAATATTTTGAATCAATAATGTTAAATTTTCATTGTTGCAGGCTGAAAACCCCTTTTATTACAGGTTTTATTGTCTTTACAAAGTTTTAAGAAGATTGAGTAAATAACTCTAATTTAACTGTGATTTTATTATGATCCATACGATTTCTTATTAATTTGCAAACATTGATATAACATGGAAAAATCCCTTTATTAGTTAGTTATATAACTATATTAAGAAGTTTATTCATAATCTCCAAGCTTACTGAGTCTCTAAGGCTTACTCTGAAATAACGATTGTAAAAGTAGTAGTTTTCATTTTTTAAGTAACATCAGTAGCTTGTAGTATTTTATATCGCCTTAGAATGTGTTACTTTGTGAACATTGCTCTCCAGTGTAAAGTGCCCGGAATTCCTCAGTAGGCAAATATGAAGCTGCATCAACATTGCCTACCTGCGCCTTGTCGCCTTGTTCTGTATCAATTTAGCAGCATGTTGCAGGTTCTTCCGTGTTCGTCTTAACACTGCCAAGTCTTGCGTTGCCTCAGAAATTATATCAATACCGCATTCTCTTGTTTGCAGCCTTTTTTAATTCTACTGGAATTTTTACTGTCGGTGTAGCTAAATGAAGTTAGGTCGATAGATTTTAACCTGGAAACTAGCAAGACATAAATGCGAAGATAATGTTACATATGTCATAATTAAAATCAGCTTGCTGTTGGCTGTAAATGAAAGACAACATAACTTTTGTTATGTAAACAATAAAGTTCAGATTGACACATTTACAGCCAGCTGATTTTAATTATGACATATGTAACAGATAAGACATTTTTTTGTGATTTCATCACATTCTGGACCTACGACATTGTGGTTTTTTCACTCTTAAAGTTTATTTGTTTTCCGAAGAATACTGGGATTATTGTGGCAAGAAAATGGAAAGTATCGTCCAGGATTTGAAGCTAAGTGGTCACAGTGGATTGAAACAGGCAATTTTAAATCGAATGTATGGTTTCACTGGCAACGGTATGAGTGCAAAAAATAACATGTCCAAGTGGAGTGGAAGAACGACAACTCTTAACACCACCTTGACCCCACTGATGTATTATTCCCCTTCAATTATTTAGGTAAATTCCAAGAAGTCCTTGCCTGTAATGCCAGGCTGTTGGCTGATGACGGAAAGAACATTATTAATCTTACATTTCTTCAGCTACATTAACTGTACTTCTTAAATAATTTTACAAAATATTTTAAGTTTTATCTCGTTTTTATTTTATTCTTATGATCACGTATCTGATACTTAAAAGAAGATAAATAAAGAAAACTTTGTGATACCCATAAAAATTTATATTTGGTACTTTAGTCAAGAGCTTTGTATTGCTTCCCATCGATTCTTAAAAATGTCAATGAAAGAGCAAAATAATAACACAAATTAGGCATACTGTGCAATCGTTAAGAAATCATTTGTCCTTAATGCACGATTTTTATTATATTTTTGCGAGGATGTCCAAAATGAGACATGTAAGCAAATTTATGTCTGTAAGAGATATTTTGCATTTTTTTATGGAGCACGTTTTACAACACTAAAACACGATTCTACAAATTATGTTCGATTTACAGTTAACTCCTCCGCTATTATGGGGAGGTTTCACTTCCATTATATAACATATAATCTAAATCACACTACATGTCCTGCGTAATCCCTTTGACCCTATACAACTCTGAAACAAATCGTAAACAACCTTGCAATCTAAATCCGTCCCACGTAAAACTATGGCAAAAGTGGTTTCTTCCGGTCGGCAAGCAAACCAGAAAAGAAGGATGAGGGGGGACGAGTGAACGAACCTGGGGCGCTATTGACGGCGGGGGGGGAGGGGCGGGGAGGGGGGGAGGTCGATATGGCCCGCGCGCACGCACGCACACACCTCAATTATTCACGATACTCACCGTGTCATTACGGTACTCCCGACAGAGTTCAAGACTCCGCGGGATTTTTGGTACTTTTCATTTTACGGTTTGAAAGTCACTTTCGAACGTTATTGTGAGCTGTACGAAAAGGCTTTTTAACTTCTTGAACGCTTTCACTCGACTGGGCTGGATTATTTCCTTCTGAGGTTAAAACGGGCTCGTCTTATGAGAGGTGAGTTCGTCTTGGTTAACGAGAGTTTCGAGTTTACTCTCAGTGAAAGCTTTTCTTATATGCAGTGTTCAACAAATCACGAAAATTTCTCATTTTTTGTTTGAGTTATGTATACAAGTGTACCAAATTAGGTATTATTAGGATCAAATTTATTTTAGATTATCGTCGTATGAATAATTTTAGATTTCAACCATTCGAAAAATGATAGAACAGAATAAACTAACATTCTGCAAATAAGAAAGAAGGAAAAATTGTAGAAAGAGTGGTGTTGATATTGTGCTAGAATCTTATGTGAGGGGGAGCTATGATATTGTAGTAGCTTCCTAAATGTACAAGAGCATAGATAACGTTTCTTTACGTTCTCTTCGCTAACAGCAAAACCACCAAAACTGAACCCTCTACAATCTTTTAATTTCCATTGCTGAAATTCTTGACTACATATAAGCTCTGGCCTTCTCTTCAAAACGTATTCTTATTTTAAAACAATTTTTAGGATCATGTTAATTATTTACGTTAGTATATAATCAAATATTTCAAACTAAAACGGAACAAAGACGTTTGCAATAAAATTTTGCTGCTATAATATGCGTATGGGGTAAAGGATTTTTTATGAGACTTCTGTCATTTTAGTTTTTTATTCAGGTAAGCGAGTACCTTTTTGCTGCACTCAAGGTAGATGAAGGCGGAATAGTTTATCGAGGGTAGCAAAGACGCTTTGCACACTAGTTGCGTATAAATATAATCTTTCAGTCTTGAAAAAGATAAAAATGACTTCTAAATACAGGGAAATGATTTTAGGTTAGAAATAATCATGTTTTAGATGTTCGGCTGAGACAGACATTGATCAGATGTTTATGTTTAGTTTTCCCAGCTTAATGTCATGCGAAAACAACGTTACCTGGCTTCCTTGTTTGAAATTCATTGCCAGTGATGGTGAGTTTATGTTTTGACTTTGATTTTTGCCGGGTGGGAAAATACTAATACTAATAATGTTTAAAATTGTTATTTTAATTAGGAAAACTACCTATCAGAAAAAATAATATCCCGTTTAGTTAACAGCATCACAGTGTAAATACATCCTAAAACGTTTCTCAAAGAAAAGGTGCAACAGTTATTTAAGAGAGGCCCTGTTAAAAATAAATTTGAGTAAGGCACGTTAACCGGAGGAGTATAATTTACTGCCACTGCAGTGCAGCCTCTCTTCACTGATGTGGTTTTATGGCTAACTGACAAATTAACACGGTACAAATCACATGGATGAAAAGTTAGGGTGAATGGGGTGGATGAGGGTGGCACCGTCGCGCGTCGGCGACAAACTATATGGTAAGCGTTCCCAGCGTTTCTTTATTTTCTATGAATGACCTTGTCATCTAGGATAAAATAGTATATGCTCCACACCTAGGGCCGAAAATGAGGTTTTGCGCCGCGGGCAGGAGAACGTGTTTTGTTGTGTCAACTTCGTCACCAATTTGTAACGAACAAGAGCTGCAAACCCCATGCTGAGATGTGATCCCTTTTTTCACAACATTACAAAGTGAAATATTACTAGTTCCAAAATAAACAAGAAAAAAATCGATGATACAGCTTTGAGGTTATGATTGCCTACTAAGGAACCATAATGAATCTTATTACTTTAAATGAGCAATTCTTGTAAATCCTATCTCGAAAACGGCTCTAACGATTGTGATAAAACTTTGCATGTAGATGTACTTTTTATTTTTAAGTTCATCTACGTGGTTGAATTTGCTGTGGAAACGCAAAATTTTTAGAAAAGTAAAATTGAAAGTTGAAAAATTTTAACATGGGGTTATATGAGTTGCCGTTTTGGTTACGGAATAACTAGGAAAAAATAAATAAGAGAATCGTCCAGCTGTTCATAAACAAGCCACTTAAAACTTGTATAGCACGTTGCAGGCATCGATGTATGTGGAATAGAACTGAGTACTCAACAGTAGAGTTGATCATATCAACATAAGTTTGAAAATGTTACTTTTTCCCGAGCGAAGATCGGACCCCAGATATTAAAGACTAAGTAAAGACTAAAACTAAAATCAGATTTGCCACTAGTCCGTTGTTGATACTCATTAAATGCCACACAAGCTATGAGATTTTTACGTTGTTTCAAGCAAGTAAACGATCAGCTGACGTTACGGCCCTGAGGCCGGGAATTCTCGGTCACAGGCCGAAAAGAGCTATTTTTAGCCTCCATATGGTGTTGTAACATAGGTGGTGTGACGTCATAGTGCACTGAAAAGTACATTATCATTTTGTTTCGGGAGATCAGAGAGTAAATGTGCATATGTTTTACACCAGATTCATGGAGGACACATAAGTGACACTTTTTTTAGTCTTTATTGACATAAAATAACCACAAATTGCAAAGTAACCAACGTTTTTGAAAATCTTCGACCGTCGGGCGTCATACGAGTACTGTATGATAATTAATAGCTGTATTTTTTAATGATTATATAGATAAACTAATCTTACGCTTTTGTAGTGAGGCCTAGTTCAGCTGCCTTTCATGTTGAGATTTCACATGTTTCGAGTAAAAGAATTTGTGGAGCAAACGTTTTACCTTATAAGTATGCATAAAAGCTAACCTAACTATCCTAAAACCTGTCATAATATTAACCTGACTGTCCACACTGAATAAGTTTTAGCATTAACTTTCGATAACAAAGTCAATGGTTGCAGCTCTGAGGCCGGATGTGTAGAACATTTATCAACCATCCAATTATAAGTTATTTTTCAATAAAAGTTTCATTTTTACTTTTCAGTTACCAACTTTCCTTCACCCTGTACAAAGATGCCATACATTCTTTAAACAAAAAACATATAATAACCAGTTTTTGGAACTTTTAAAAATTCTTTTAAGAAGTTTATTTTATAATTACTGTATAATCTTCTGCTTTGGTTTCCAAAAAATCGCTGGTATACATGCATTTTGGGATTTTCTTAATAATTATTAAAATGATTTTTTCATGTCAACAAAGCAACTGAAAAATATCAGTTCATACATGGCACCCACTTATTATTTTGTGTAAAATATGATAAAATAAGAGGGAACCATCATCAAACAATTATCAGTAGTAAAAAAGTTGAGCTTTTCTGTATTATTCATGTCATGTTTCCAGTAATTTATTTGGCAGTGACCAAGTTTTTAGGAATTCAGTTTTAGCAATGAAAAATTAACTTTTATTTAGAAACAGTTATAAAGAGTTTGATTTAAAATTTGTTTTCTCGTTTTTGAGGCCAAACAAATAACATATTTATTTAAACCGGACCTTTCTTTGTTACATAATAAGATTTAAAACCCTAATGCCGTACTTAATCTGTACTTAATCTTAAAATTTTACAGCTTCTTTTTCATTTCATCCATGTTTGTACCAGTTAATTTCACTTTTTTTCATCCTTCGCAATACAAACGTTCTAACGTTACGTAACAATCTTGGAAATTAAGTTACTGTAAGATCTAATTTTATTTATTTTAATAATGAACAAAACAAAATAGACAAAATTTTATTTTTGTTTTTAATTTTAAAATTAATTTTTTGTAGAAAAAGGTCTTTTCGGATCCTTCATGTCCTCAACCACAGTTTGAAAGTAGGGCAATCTGCGGCGCTAGATAGGCACAATAGGGTCAAGGCGCAATGCTGTGTTATTTTCATTATGAAAATGTTTTAACCAAGTCATAAACACCAAGTATGTGCTCTACCATTTCCTTGAAATACTTCTTCCTGTGATTGCTATAGAATGCTATTCAGAATATTCGTTCTGCAAGCCGAGACACCTGGTATAATTTAACAAAAAAGTAAAAGTAATCATTGAAATTTAGTATATCTACGAAAACAATTAACTACAAGCTTAAATATTTACTAGTTTTAAGAAGCCGATTGGAACGATTGTCTACGTTTTTGACAATGTCATGAATTCTGGTTCCTCAACTATCAATTTCCAGGCCGACTACGTCACGTATCTATAAATGTTGGGCGGAAGTAAAACTGGGACTGTCGGTTACTGTATTACTCGATTTTACGCAACAAATCAATAAATAGCTTTTCCGGCTAATTTGTAGCACATAAAATTTTCAGCGTTTAATGGATCCCAATATAACGGGAGACAACAAATTTAAAGTATCAGTAAATTAATTAAGTATAACTCAGCTATTCCAGAATAGATGAGCCTCAGAACAGGAAGTTTAAAATCAAGTTTTTCCTGTTTATTATAGTGAAAACTCCTTTGAAAATAGTAACCCTGTCTCAAACCACGTAAGAAAACTGCTAATATTTCACTTTTAATGATTTTTTAATCCTCCAACTTAAACCTGACCATAAAACATTCATTTTTGTTTGATTTCGATGACCTGTCCCTACTTTTTGAGCCTAAATCAAGTTATTTATAAGAATAACAAATTTGTACATTATATGAGCATATTGCATATACTTTAACATAAAATACTCAGAAATAAGTTCTTAATTCAGAAAGCATTAATTAAATAAAAATACCGTATACTGTAACATAAAAATTACTTATTATAATTTGAAACCTCCATTTACATTAGTCCCGTACGGAACCTTCACATGTCCTATACGGAACCAGAAACTTTCAATATAGTTCTAAAGTAACCAATGATAAACATTAAAATTAGCATTAAGTGGTTGGCAAGAATGCATTTCTTTGCTCTGTATATTAAAAAAATATCTTTTACGAAATGAGTAAAATATTTTATCAGAACTATGATGACATGTAATTTTGTGGTGTCCCGTATGAAACTAGCCTACTGTTAAGTTTTCCAAGAAAAATAAAGTGTTTGTAAACACTTTATATGTTATATGTTTCGAAACATATAACATATTAATTTACAAATTGACACATAAGTATAAGCATACTTTATCCTGTAAAACCAGTTTAAATGGTTTTTAAGTCCATAAACTAGTTGTAAACATGGTCTAACTGTCCCGTTCGGAACTTGAAATGGTTGAACTCTCATTTAATAAATATTTGCAAAAGATATACATCGACATTTTACTGTCTTATAATATTTGTGCAGATATATGAATTTTTTTCAGTTATATAACAGTAAACAATTGCATTGAAATTTTCGTGAAAATGTACTAATTCATTTTTATATGTACGATGGGTAAAGAGGCTTTCATTCTGTTTAAAAACATCACATTGAATTTAAACAGGTTATTTAAACATTATTTGCAAATCATGAAATTCGTTCTTGCGTTGTTAGGAAATATGTTATTAATTGCTGGAAGATAGCTTTTAAAAAATCTCAAATATTGCACGCACTTTACATCGAGCGGGTGACCTCTCCAGTATGTACTTTTATTTTAACAGAATAAATCCACAGGGAATTGCAAGCAAGTACGGTAGAGTTTCGCTGAAGGGCAGGTTTGCTGTTATTGTTTACGACGCATGGCGCCCGTGGCAGTCGCATACACGCACGCTGTAGTCACATTGCGTCACGACGCCGTGCGTGCACCGGCTAGATCTGGTGCAGCGATAGCACCGACTACAATACTGCATACTGACCGGCCACTGTGTAAATAAGGTCTAAAGTCGGTTCAATTGTGTTATTTTGATTTAGCTTTCCTTAGTGGAGCCATGTTGAATGTTTCGTTTATAGTTCACTTTCACTATGAGTCATCATTTATCATCAATTGATGTACCCAGAAACTACTCAATCAGAAATTCTAAACCTAGCTTATTATTAGCTTATTATTGGCATTTGTAGCTGCTCTGTTTTTTTAGGATTTCTTAGCAAGCTTTATATAAATAAATCACGTAGAGTCCAGGCAACGAAAAGGGAAAGTTTTGGAACACACTTTTTAACTTTGCAGCTTTGTTTGGACTAGTTTGGAGGTGAAAATATCAAAAGTCCCCGTCCGTAGCCCTTGAGCGGGAGGAAGGAGGGGTGTCCGAAAGTACCATTTTTAGATTTCTCCTAAATATCTTGAAAACTATCAACTTCATTAATGACTCTTAATCAGAAATCATTATACATATCAATATATATACAAAGAGTTAAGTGTTGGTATATTTTGGGCTGAAGCCAAAACTGTAAGACGTAGATATCTGATCTTGGTGTCAAGTTAAAGCTTGAAATCTCTTGATGTGCATCTTATGGTGGTTTGGTCGTGATATCTTTAAGGACTTAACCACAGGATCGTCCGAAAGGGGAACCATGTCAAGGGTTTTGGAAATTTTTGAAATAGTTATTATGGTTACCATTTGAAACAGCTACTGATTGCACGGCTTAATCTGCCGTGCAAAGCCATGGTTATCAGCTAGTAATATATAAGAAAAACTAGATTAACGTAATAACCATTAAACGTCATGCAGTTGTTTAAATACAAACATCTAGGTTAAGGTTATTACAGCTTAAATAATCCAAAGCTCGTTAATAACTCAGTCTATGCTCGATATTTTTCCTGTTGCGAATTTTGTCAATTAAAGTCATTAGATTAACAACGTCAATGAAATATGTCATAATTACCAATGATTCCCTCAAATTGGAAATTTCCTTTCAGTTAAACCTTACAATGCATTCAGTATACTATTATAATTTGCCTACTGTTACAACACTTTCTCGTGTTACAAGCTTGTCCGTTGTATACCCCGTATAGTTTACCGTACTACGGAGCAATACTACTGCCATACTCGTGTACACCCCCCCCCCCCGGGGTTGTTGGAGGGGGCACATTTCTTGTTTTGCGTCATAGTCTATAGTCACGCCACGGCCGGTCTATGCTACACGCTTTTTGCCTGCCCCAATCCCCCAATGCTAACTTAATGGAACTTAACACATGTAAGAATTAGCTGCAGTAGATTCGAAAATCACTTACGAGTTCTCAAAATGAATTAAACGGGTTAAACAGTTTTTTAAACTCTCACTTATAGGAACTATTTAGCAAACAAGGACGATGGTGGCTTACCGTGTGACAAGTATTTAACCTTCTACCAGCGTTCGATTAAACTCGTAGTTTTAAGCCCCTCGTTTTGTAACATATACGTCATACAACCATATCCATATATAGTACCTATGAATCCGTCGCAAATGCTGAGGATGTAATATGTGGCAACGTCGCAACCAAGGGAGACCGCATTTTAAGTCTATTGCGCCTTGGAATGACGACTTAAATAGCATTTTTAATTAATAAGTATTTAATGTAGTTGAAATGTTGCCACTTCTATTTCTTTAATATATCAAATCACTGAGTAACATGGTACCAGAACTTTAACGTATTTTAGCAAATATGTTTGTTTATGAATCCAATTCAAATTTGAATGTTTTTTAGTGTATATCTGCTGAAAACCAATAACTAGCTTAAAGCTGATTGATTCCATAGAGCTGATGATTAATTATTTTATATACCTCCATGTAAATTAGTATCATTTTTTATTAATTCAGTTTGCAATATTTCTTTAACGTTTTAGGAACTTATTTAATTTAGTAGAGTAATTAATTTGATTTAGAATTCCTAAAATATTTTTTTATGGGGCGAATGAAGCCCATATTCATATTCTGATGTATGGCATCATCGTCATAGATTATAACATTATAACGAGTTAATTAACGATATTTTGGAATTAATCCGGTTTAGACTGTATAATTCAATTTATTGTACAAATTATCCTAATTCATTAATTTTAACCTCTCAAAATAACACCACTAATAAATTAATTACAACAAGCTATTTCTTACACCTGAAATAAGTAAAGAAATAGTATTTTTCAAGTTGTTAATACATCTATTGATCGAAAATGATTGGAAAATTCCTGCCCAGCAGTTCAAGAACTTTATTTTCAACTCCTACAAACTTGTGGCGCTACAGACTGAATTCCCACGATCTTGCTCGTCTCGACAAAGCTCTTTGCAGTATTCAAATTGAGCAGATGCAACTTAAATAAAAATTATCTCGTCTTTGCTTATGCGGTGGTTACATAGATTAGAGGTGCACTAGATGTTTTAGTTGAATTATTCATTCGCTTAAGAGATTATCAAACATTTATTTAATATGAATATTATAGCGTTTGAATATAATATAATATTATTGGATTTTAAGAAATAGTTCATTGTAAACGAGGCTTATGCAACTAAACACATATTCCACAACTATTAAGACACCGTATCTTGTGGTGGCTTATTCTAGTTGGATTAAGCAAATAGTTTGACACTTAGAAAAAAAAATCACATCATGCAGCTGTAGATTGTATTGAATACGTTCTAGCTTTGTGTCTGCAATATTTTCACAAGGAGCTTTTTCTAATATAAGAAAAATTCTTCAGAATGTAACAATTTCTGAAGCCTCTAATATTGATTTCATAAGTACTTGGACAGCTACAAATTTTAAAAAAGTGCACAAATACTTTTTATAAATAAAGTTATTGTCATTCCTGATATACATATATACCAATGTATTTCGAAACACCCACTATAGGCCCATTATGGCCAAAATATAACACTCAAACTCTGATACAGTGACGGTACAGGAGCCATGATTGAATCAAGCGCAGGTTTTACGTCATTTCACTGCTGTAAAGACCATTAGTGCTTTTTATTATTAGATAAATGCTTATCATTATCCTAGGGATACATAAAACGACATTCAGAGATGACTGCAATGAACTGTAACACATAATGTAATACTTAATCCATGTCAGTGTATCATATTGCTATATGCATATGCCCTTATTGACTTATGCCTTTGACTATAAATAATTAATAGGCCTCCCATTCTTCTGGCCCAGCTGCAGCTAGTTTTGGGTGACCCAACATTTAAATTTGTCACAGTTTGACTAATTACCAAAGGGCTTCTGCCAACCCTTTATTTCAGCTATTTACTTTAAAATGGTGTAAGTACTCTCTAATTTATAAATCAATACACTTTGTGCAGTGTATCTTGACACTTGGGTACCCTTTACACCTGAAGCAATTGAAGGGGAGTGGAATTTAACAGTAGACCACAGCTGATACGCAAAGTTGTACTAGCCTGACGTGTTAGCATTTTCCAACACCTGTCAGAGTATATCTTAATTGTCATTTGTAAACAAAATACATTGATGTTTGTAGAATTTTGTTTTTATATTGTTTGTTTTCCAAAATAATTGAAAATAAACAATATCTGACAGCTCCAGCAATGGACTAGGCCAAGGGTCAAGATATAATGTTTGTTTTCAGCGTTTATTACCTCTCTTAATACCAAACTTAATAGGTGACATTAATACACTCTATTGGTGATTCATAATAACTAAGAGCTCTTTTAATCCTGGGTCATTCAAAACCTGGTACACATTTGATAATGCGATGGACGGTCTGCTTCAGAATCATTGTCAATGCTGATGCTCTTTGAAAGGTATCAGGCGTGGCTATAACCATAATGGTACTAACCATGATTACAACTGGTTTCGGCACGACCGACGCGACGCGAAGCGACGTTTTGTATGGCACGATAATGCTGCTTATGAAAGTTCAATGAACATGTTTATCTGGGAGAGAACCGGAAGTAGTTCCGACAAACACATGCCAACAGAAATCGTGCTTCTCTATATTCCGTGTTTTTTTTTTACACGGAATCCGGGCCTCAATTCAGTGAAGATCCAAGACCCGAAAGTCACTAGGGCGTACGAAAAGTTTACCACTAATCATTATGGGATCACTGATTAATAGTACCCAAGAGATAACCAGATGACGGCAGTAGTCATGGTTACAGTGAATGAGGCCTCGCTGGGTCATGGTATTGATCCGCCGACGCCGACGCAGACCGCGCACTATCACCTCACTAACGGCAGCTTCCAAAGGAATCCTCTCCTTAACCCATTAAAATAATTGGGACCGGGAGTTTCGACTCAATTTTTATACGATACTCCGTTAAAAGTAAAACTTCTTTTTGAGTGTCAAATAACTTTTAAGAGTGAATATTTATAGTGGCGATTAATGAAATAAAAGACACAATAAATGTTATGGTATAATTTTAAGATAAGGAAATTATTTTTTTATGTCCACTGTCTCATATTGATTACAGATAATTTGGTAGAGTTTTAAGCTAGCTGAAGAAGTTTCACCACAAAGAAACGTTTCCAAAAGTATCTTCAACGAAGGCCATGAACGGTTGTACTAGTCTTGATGACCATAATGAATAGGGTGGGTGCACCAGTGAATAGCCAGTTCCATTGAATAACCGTTCTGCTAAAAACAGCCCTGTATTAAACATTTCATTTAGGCTTGATTACGAATAAGCGTAAAATCAGCCTTGGGAAATTATTCAAGACTAGCTGGTAATCCCGGCTTTGCCCGGGACATTATTTTCTTCTTGTCGTATTCTTGAATTTTCTTAGTACTGCATTCTGGTAGTAATTAACCATAGTAGTTTTAAATGGTAACCACAGCAACAATTCAAAGCACTCCCAAAATCCTTGACATGGGTCCCTTTCGGACGATCCTGGGCCTAAGCCCTTAAAGATAACAAAACCAAACCAGCATAGTGCACATCATGAGATTCCAAGCTTTAGTTTGACACTAAGATCAAGTTTCTACGATGTGTAGTTTTGGCTGTAGCCCGAAATATACCAACACGCAACTCTCTTTTTATATATATTGATATATGTATAATGATAATGATTTATATTTCATTGGTTAAAATTGTTTGAACCGAAAATACTTTTTAAACATATTTAATATCGAATGTTCAACAATCTTTGATTTCGGTGTTTACAACTATATTGACTATCCCTGCAATGCTTAGTAGGATTTACATTTATTCTGTATTTTATAAATTAAGTTGCAATAAAATAATAATTAACATACTATCCTACAATTTAAAATCAATTGTGTTGATCTACAAGTTATAATTAATTATTACTGAGGGTAGTCATAAACTGAAACTTAACTAGGGCTAAAACTAGCAGTGATGTGAAATTATCATGAGACATTGTCCTAAACCGGTCTTTCGCCGGTTACTTATTATGAAAAATAAAAAAATAACTCTTACAAAGTTGGTTTTGAAAAATTTATCTCACTTAATAACCTCAAATGAGCAAAACTGTTTTTATTTGACACATTGCATTTGTTTGTTTCCTTCGAAATCCACACAAGGTTTCAAATCCCTGCTTTACTTTTATACCCTGCCCTTTTTAGCGAATTTCACCTATACTTCCATACTCTTTTTACCCTAGGTTTCATAGGCTTTAGGTATCCTAATGAGGGGTACCTCGCAAAGATTGCTCTTCATCTTTCTTGGCCATTTTACTCATTAATTTCACACTTTTGTGAAGTCTTCGTGCTCGGTGAGATTTCCCTGGTGGTCTTATTTCATTATGCCCATTTTACTCATTTACAGGGTATTTTTTTTAGCTTAACCCATTTTTAAGATTGAATAATGCACATATAAATATGAAATGAGTATTGTTTTATTGATTTTCACATTTTATACAACCTATTATTTGAGTTGGATCACGTTTAGTTCACATTGTGTTCAAAGAATCCGCCATTGGCATTTGTATAACGTTGTGCTCTCTTCATCAAATTCCCCAACACGTGTTGCAAGATACTTCTTTGAATTCCTTGCAATAAACTTGATATCTTTGTTTTGAGGTGCTGAGTATCCTGTGAATTATTTCCGTATGCCTTACTTTTATGTATCCCCAAAGAAAATATTCCCATACAATTCCCCTGAGTAACTGTACCAATTCTAGGTTCATGTCGGCTTAAGCAGAAATTCGTTCGTCGACGGCATCGGTAGGGCCAAGAAAAATCATCTGCTTTTTGCACGTTCTTTCGTATCCTCCTTGTGCATCTTGCGTCGACCGATTGGCGATTTTCTGTCGATGATAGATTTGACCTCGACGGTGGAACAATAGAGGCCTCTGGTGTTGCTAGTTTGGTCGACTTAAACATTGAACGATACAAACGCGAATATGACGCCGAGCTTTTGTATGCTAGCATTTGGAAAGTGTATGTTATCGGGTGAACAGTAGCGAAGCTCATTTGGGAATCTTGACGATTTATATTCGTATTACCTGTGTAGACAGCAATCATTTTTATTCTTGAAAATTATCCTTGAAAACATTCAACACTAATCTAAACAAAATCACACCAAAATAAATACAGTATAATTATTTTTTAAAACAATTCATTCAAAACCTTTAAACAATTAAAAAAAAAAACTTTTTGTGTGGAAATCAAATAGTTTTTCTGACCTGTGTAAAAATAAAAACAACCTGAATCAGCTGTTTTGGGTAAATGCAGCAACAAAAAATGCCCATGATGATGGGCACTTAAATGGGCACTTTGAAGGGCTGTAGGACGCAAACCGGATTTTCCCCAGACTTAAGACCAGCTCCAATTGATTTATGGTGGTCTAAAACCCCAATTTGAACGAAAAAATAAAAAATCCTTGGACGAAATAAAAATTTTGCCCGCACAAACATTGCTTGTTTTACAGTATATATATAATATAGGATTAGGATAGGATAGGATAGGGTAGGACATCTCCTTAAAACTTAACTAGATCATCTTAAACCCCCTCAACCCTCTTTTTGTACTTAACTCTCACGAAATAAAAAAACCAAATTAAAAGGCATTCAGACAAATAATTTATTCGTACATAACAACTGTGGCGCCTAGGGTGGGCGGGTAAGGGTTTCCAGCATTTGTTCCTTCTGGAGACCGTGTCTTCGGACCTGGTCGGCCATTTCCAGGACGGTGCTCCGTCTCACGTCTACGGACCCGCGGCGCTGGGGCTTGGGCGACCATTCCCTGAGCCCGTGCTGCAGAGGGTCGTACGGTGCGTCGAACGACTTGGGTCCAGATTGTTGTCGCTGCTCCTCCTCCTCTGTATCTGTTCGGAAAATGTTAAATTAGGCATTTATACACGATGTACCTACGACCATTGTCTTATTGCTTCTCTGAAATGCCAATGATATCTTTAAAATTGTTTAGACTTCACTAAGCAATTGTGATTGAGCTGTGTCCCATTTAAAGGATAATAAATGCATTGTTTCTGTTAAAATTATCTTAAATACAGTATTACGAAAGTTACAAATAAAATTTGAATTATTTATACCATGTCGCAATCTCGCTCACTACCATAGATGCATTACTTTTAACTGTAATATTTTATCAATTAACTAATTTTAACGATCAATTAGAGCTGGACGGAATGTGCGGGTTAGCATCGCAGGAGAAGCAGGGAGAACGCAACATTTTGCGTGACTAGGGCGCTGTACTGAATTTAAGAGATGGCTCAGTTGAGAAGTTGTAACGTGTGCGTGACTGTCAAACTGAAAAGGTCACCGCAAGTCTGTTTGAATCAGTCGATTTAAATATGGTTTGAAGGACGAAAACGTGGTTTAACTACCATTGAACAATTGTGATCCTAGCTAGTGAATCAGCATGTCTTAGTAAATCTAAGAGGGCTACATAAGTAATCTCATTCCCACATTCGTCCTTCATTAATTCATATCCTTCTCCGTATTCGCCTAAATCGCTTCTTTGTCATATCAAAAGAGCCTTTGACTCTGACGGTGCTAGGCTTGATTGACCATGATTGACTTCGTTTTGGCCTTCGGTAGAAAAGGTCGAGGGTTTTAATTCCCGGCATGCCCGCAAGAATTTGAGGGGGTTGGACCACCCTTTCCCTTAAAAGCGTTTAAGTTCCTGGCGTTTGACAAAAAATCAATCTACAAATAATTAGGCTCTAACATCCTCGAATTATCACCTTAAATTTTGTTATGCTTGAAACTGTATGATTTATTTGTAATAACGTTTCTACTGCCTTAGAGACTGAAAAGAAAATAACTATAAAAATAATCACATTAAGCACAATATTCAATTGTGAATCAAAATTACTCCATAAACGAGTGCATTAGCAAGGTTTTTACCCCGCATCTTCATGTATCCTGCAAGTAGAACTGTACATCTTTATGATATTTGAAATCTTTTTCATTTATGAGTTAACAAATTATTTTTGCCTCTAACCAGGTTGTTCAAGACTGTTTTATCCTTAAGCTTTTAAGCTTTCATGTCCTTAAAAACCTTGCTTAAAGCAATTCGTGACGACAAATTTTGCCTTAACCTTTGACCAATCATTTTCTAAATCGTTCTTTTAAGCAAATAGTTGACGTATTACCTTCCCGAGCACCCTTCAGGCAGCTGAACCAGCCCTTTGATTTTTTCGGTCGTCTTGCCTGTGTTTGTTTCGCCGATTCCTGTAACAACAGTATAATATTTGAATGTATTTTTATTTATTTCAACTCGCAACAATGCTGTTCTTTGTCCGCCATTCAAACAAACGTTAGATTCAAATTAAAAACCTAGCTGAGATCAGCCAGTTAATTTTTTGGAACCATCGTCTCTGTTCTTAAATACTTTTATTCGAACGATTTACTACATCAGAAAAGAATCTTTTAATTAGTTTAATAAATTAACGAGTGATTATTTTTATAAATTTGAACCTAAATTTCAGCGATTATTGAGCTAATGTTGCACAACGGAAGATGGAAACCAACCTGGTGATGGAATATAACGTGTTATATGCGCAAAAACAAACTTATAAGACCTTACTATATTTTAGTCTTGAGCAGTAGCCATCGTGGTAAGCAGCGGTAGGAGGGTATGGAGTAGTTTTCGGCGTGGTCCAACACGTGGGGACATTAAGTTGATATCTTAAAAATCCCTTACTTGTTGGAAAAACCATTAAAAGATTAACAAATTTTTTAAAATAGTGAAGCTAAGGAATAATTTTTCAGATTTATTGCCTGTGCTTTTTCGTAAAATCTCCTCGTATCGCAACGTTTAGAAACTATTTGTAGTTTTAAATCAGTTTACATATTTCGAAATAAGTAACAATAAGTTTATAACAACTCCAACATCAAAAAATAATAACAAACATCATGGACAATAATCAACAAATAACTAACAGTAAAAATATAATGCAAAATTAACTTTTTTGTAGGAGTGAATAACTAGCCTGTACCTTGTAGAATATTATTCTGGATGCTAATTATTCAGCCACAATTAAATCATACTAATAAAAACCTTGTTTTCTTTTTGTCTAACCAAACTTACATTTTCTTCAATCAGATGTTCAAGTCCCGAAACAAGATTCGCGATTTTCTCATCCTGAGCTGTCACAAGTTGTTCCATATCGTTGATACTCGCTTGACACTGTTCAATCGCTGAATATATCTTTCCTTGGCGATATTGCGTACAAGCAGAAATCGCCCTGATTGCGTCGATTTCACTTTGATTTGTTTCAAGCATTCTTATGACAATGTTCAACTTGTCGTCAACAGTTAGAATCGAAGGCGATTCCGACACTTCGTCTTGTTTGGCGGTATTCTGAGTGGAACCTTTGGAGACGGTATACTGAGAAGGACGTTTGGAGGCGGACTTCTTAGTACGGCCTTTGGAGACAGTATACTGAGAAGAGTGCTTGGAAGCGGTATTTTGAGTAGGGCCTTTGGAGGCGGTATTTTGAGAAGGGTGTTGGGAGGTGGTAGTCTGAGTTGAGTCTCTGTATCCTTCCTCCATAGTGACAACACAGACAGTATCCAGCAATATTTTAATAGTAAGTGTTACAGAGAGGCCGCTGCACGAAAGCTCGTAACGTAACGTCAATGTTATATGCAGCAAATAAATATGCAATGACGTCATAGAGGTACTATGGAAACTGATTACTTCTTCTCTTGAGAAAGCCATTTTT
Organism: Flexamia atlantica; assembly: GCA_035578135.1. NCBI lineage: Eukaryota > Metazoa > Arthropoda > Insecta > Hemiptera > Cicadellidae > Flexamia > Flexamia atlantica. Next base: position 23,816,759 of record JAQJVK010000012.1, read on the forward strand.
TCACGCAGGCAATTTCATTGGATGCAGATTTTGAACAGATCATCCCCACTATTGTAACCACGGTTCGTCGATATCATCTCTAGATTTGAACTGTTAGAATGTCAACGCCACAAGCATAATACTGTCGAGGTTAAGAAAATTAATGGTTGGTTTCCATCGGCGACACAACATAAATTTAATGTATTTTAATTTTTTTAGGCGTCTTAGCAACCATGCATCGTAATATTAGATACTTTGAGAGCTGTTTCAGGGAGGGAAAATATTAATTATTCACTGAGAACGAATGTTAATTATAGGCAGTTTATAAAGACTTTTTTGGACGATTAACTCGAAATGAGCTAATGAATATAAATATAAATTTCGTCAATAACTTGGATTTGAATAACTTTGGATCCATAGTTATATGTTTATGCAGTATGAAATTCCCATTAAATATATATTGCAAATTCCAGTTTGAGATGCACTAGTTACATGACATCATTGTAAAATGATGATTTGAATATCACATCAGGGTGTAACCTATGGACCCTAATGGTAAATAAGTATCCCGCAAAGGTAAAAAAATAACAAATGTCACAAGGCATGCACAGCATGATAAACGTAAAATACCCCCTTAGCAGCAGACCTGCATACTCAGCGAATTCCAAATGCAAAAGAACGTAGTTCAATCCAATATAGCTAGACTTGACATGTTTTTGTAAGCTCCATAAGAATAACATGGGAAATGAGTGTGCAGGATTTCTGCAACAGGTATATTAAAACTGGGAGGTTTTAATTCAATGTTTAGTAGATCTGAACTAGAAGAAGCCATATACCAAGTTTTATCAAGATATGTTAAGAAATAAGATATAGAATTTTTTTATTTCCATAAGGATAACATAGGGAATGAGTATGCAGGTTTGCTGCCACGAAAAAGGAAACATCGGGGATTTTAAATTAATAATCATAATTAGATCTTCTAGATGAAGCCACAAACCAAATTTTATAAAGATATGTTGAGAAACAAGCGAGATATAGAATTTTTCTTCTTTCCACTGGGACAACGTACCGTGTTTTCCACTTTCAATATCTTGGTAACCAATAGGCATAGAGCAGTGATTCAAATTACTTAACTGTTTGTTTTTTCTTTAGCTGAATTCAATGGTGCAAACCAAAATTGGATTATTTTATTTTTCTGTGTAAAAAACTCAATAAACCCATTTTTGGAGGGTTTATTCCCCTTTATCACCCCTTCCAGTGGTCCGATTGTGCTGGTTTACGAACTCGTCCGAGTGATTACCACTTTACACGTCTGACCAAATTTTCATTAAGATCGGACCATATTTACGGCTGCTATTGTGTTAATATAAATTCGAACAAATTACGTTTTTTGCTTCTGGGGGTCCCAAAATGAAAAGTCATTATGGTCTCGGGCTTAGGTCTTACCATAACACCTACGGTAATAGCTTATTCCTTTAAGGAAATTTGCTAATAGAGAAAGTCAGGTGAAAATCTGGTTTTCTGTGTTTCCAATACATTGTATACTCATGCAATTTCAAACAGCAAAGTAGTTTCATTTACAGCTGAAACATAAATTACCTCCGAATAGTTAGTTGTTCACAAACCACTCATTATTGTGATGGACAGGCAAACCAGTTAACAACAAAAATAAATTTTCTATCTCTTAAACTGTGGATATTCAGTTAGAAGGGATATTTTTAAAACAAATTACCTTGACAATTTTAATCTGTTCAATAAATTTTATAGAAGGAATAAAAATCAATTGACAAACCTATATATCATTTAACTTTTGTTATTAATTTTTTCCGTGTGTCTCGGGGTTGGATACTTTAACGCACCATTCCATCACAGCAGTTTTTTTTCATAGCAGATACTTAAAGACAAAGTTGGATACCTTTAATTAAAAATCCCCACACATTCTGTTAATGTAAATTTATTAGTAAAAAATCAAGGATGTATCCAGATTTGAATTTTACCGTAGAAATTGGAATAGTAGAACACTTTTTTAATCTGATGTTTAATTAACACTAGAGATCGCTTAGTGGTTGAAAATTAGACCATAAATATTTTGTCATCGGTCATTATTAAAGTGGTATATTGTTATATTTTATATAATACAGATCAAAAATTGAGAACTTTTTTAAACTTATGTTTTATTAATATAAAAACATAGAAAAAAAAACAAATAAATAAGTTTTAGATATATAAAACGATGCTTCATCAATGGCTCAATAAAATTGTTAAATTGACGGTAAAAACTGTCTAAAACTCGATAATAGTAGTTTAAGCAACGATTTAATTATGAATGCATTCAAGCCACGCGTGAGACGTAAGTTAGAACACGAGCGAAGCGAGTGTTCTAAATATCTCACGAGTGGCTTAAAGGCATAATCCAATCGTTGCATACACTACTTTATCTACAACCAAAAATATACAGGGTGTCCAAAAACATCTAATTAACTTACCGTATTTAAAATGTGGCTTCTATAAACGTGGTGTTCCCAAGCGGTCACCCATCCAATAGTGACCACGCTCGACGTAGCTTGATTTCGTAGCACAACAATTAGTTTTTGAGGTTAGGTATAACTGGTGCCAAATCTTAAGGCCCAGTCCGTCCGAAAGACTAATGTTGATTTTAGCATTAGTCTTACAGACGGCGTGGGCCTTAAGATTTGGCACCAACTATACGAAAACTTCCTCTTTTACTGATAATAACCATACTAAGAAGGTGACTAAAAGATAAATCGAAATTTTGGGATATTTTGATGTAAATAAATAACTCACAGTAGATGACACACTTGCATTTAATATTTATAACGTATTAAAGGACATTTGAAACCAAACTTAGAATATTTCAAACGAACGTTAAATCCGTCCTTCTATATGGTTGCCAGACATGGGAAGTCACAAGCTCTGTCACCAACAAGCTACAGGTATTTATAAACAAATGTCTCCGCAGAATTTTTAACATCTACTGGCCAGAAAGAATAACAAACGTAGAGCTAATGAGAAGAGCACAGGAGACCCCTATTGGCGACGTCATTAAAAAAAAAGAAAGTTTGCTTGGGTAGGCCACACACTCAGAAGACCAAACAACAACATCAGCAAACAAGCCTTAGAGTGGAATCCCCAAAGAAGTAGGAAGCGAGGAAGACCGAAGATAACTTGGAGGAGGTCCATCGAAAAAGAGATAGAGGAAGAAGGCAAGAGCTGGAGAGAGGTTAAACAGTTGGCCCAGAACCGAGTACGGTACGGAGAGCTTTTGTTGCGGCCCTACGTCCCCCATGGGAATAAAGGAACTAAGTCAAGTCAAGTAAGTCAAAGAACGTTTGAGGTTAGGTACAATAGGACACTAAAACCGGAATCGTATGGGTACAATCAGCTGATGTATGAGTTGTTTAATTTGTATGAAGGTACTACTTCCGTAAAATGCTGAGCTCTCATTGGTCTAGAACCAGTATTCTAAAGTGACTCCAGTATCATAAAGTTGACTTTATGCAACTGCTTGGATTTTGGTTTTTTAATGTATATCATGTTTATTGTAATACCATTATTGGTGCTTATTGCAATGGTCGTAGATAAAATTAGGTTAACATACCTACACCATAGTTGAAGCCGCGGTCGAATTTGCTCAGGCATTTTGTGGTTATGATTTAGTTTTGATAAAAAAATTGATATAGTTTCTTTTGAACAGGTCCATTTTTCAACCTATAGGCTGGATATAGCTTATTTGGACTATAACCCTACTCAGGGGGGTTTGCACATTATAAAGAACGTGAATTTGAAGTTTTGTCATAATATTGAAAAATTGAAACTAGTTATAAGGCATGGCTTTTCACCAAAAAAAGCCAAATATAGTTTACGTATTGTCTGATCAAAGTTAAAAAAACTATACGGCTTTAAAATATGAAATTTAGTTTTTGCACACATCTTACTCTAAATGTGTACTAAGAAATTATTAAAAATATAATGGAACGTTGTTCCTCCGGTCGTTCATTGAATTATACGGTCGTTCATTTCTTTTGTTTAAGTCATCTTATCGTTAGCTGCGATCGGAATGTTTTGTTTAATAAAGTATTTTAGGCATATCAAACATTGTCAAGATAAAAAAGTGTAAAATTCAATCTCCAAATCAAAACCATTCACAAATTATGGTCTTGTGCTGTGAATTTATCACTCACTCATGTATCATCGCACAGCCCAAACTACCAAAACTAGAAGCTTTTAATCTAATGATTAACTTCTTTGAATTTTTTTATTTTGGTTTTTATGCACATGGGGGTGGGGTTAGAAGTTCTTGAAAGGGGAGTGCACTAGTACAGCGAATTATTGAACCAACTATAAATTTTCGCCAATTGCGCACAAATGCTAGTCCTTATTAAAAAGTTTAATATTAACATTCGGATAAACGAATAAAAAAATTAAACTCACGGTTGACAAACAACTAAATAAAAATACGTAAAACCATGACGAAAAAAATTAAAGGTCTTCGATACCAAACTTTAACCTACAAAGCGGCAAGAGGAAGCCTAACCACAAAGAGAAACAAAATTTCAAACTACTAACCTGTAAACCGGGTTCCGAGCGGTCCGTTATGTCTGGCAGCTCGCTTGTGCCGCTTCTGTAAACATCAAACAGCTGATTAGTTCAGGTCACTGATAACGTACGATAGCAGCTGTTATCACTAGGATCGATATGGGACACGTGCGGCGCAGTGGCGGCGTCACCCCACACGTAACACGCCCTTTGCCTGTCGTCATAGCCCCACGCTCGGGCGACGCTCGCCATTTTGATTATAAATTTAAAATTCGTAAAATTTCTCATTCAAAAATAATTTTGTTTAAATTTGTGAATAAGTCTTACGAATGCATCGAAAAGGATGTGAGACAAGGTGCAACTAGATGGTTAAACGTTAATCCAAATTATCATTGACTTTTTAGCTAAAAGGAGACTGCTCAAGGTTATAAATGTTTTGAAGCCAGAAATCGAGTACTCGCGAAATTAGTTCGGCACTCGACCCGAGAGATTGCGCCAGTAGTGTGATTTCACGCTAAAGATTTGTATGCTTGAAGTGGGGCATTTTTTTCTTCTACTGGGCTAAATAGAGTTAAAAAAGGGATTTTAAAAACATCAAAACTAGAAGTGCAAAAGACGGAATAAAAAAGGTATTTTTTATCCATTTAGTACCAAGATTCTCAACCAGTATGTGCTAATTTTTGTAACATATGATCAAATTTACTGGATTCAAAATTTAACATTGCTTGGACTACTCTTTTCTTTATAATCAATGGTATTACGCTTAATATTTGTATTTTTTTAACTTCCTGGATTAACAATTTAAAGAAAATACTTTTTCCTTGTTATGCCCTAGTAACTTATGTACCCACTTAACAAGTTGTAGAGTTTAATGAACTCTACAATTCTCACTGATATACTTGCGAAAAAAATGTTTATTGATCTTACATAATATTAAAGTTTGATTCCCATACTCATGTACATGCAATTTATGCTTGCTTGATTGGTTTATTTTACAATATTATCTCAAAAACTTCTCGGAGGATATCCTTCAAATTTGGAAAATAAGCTTGTATTGGGTTGGACGGATACTATGTATGGTACTTAGCCAGAAAACAACTGATTACGTAAAGAGTAGGGCCTATGGTTTTAAAGTTTTTAAATTTTAGCTTGGGGGCATACGGGCTGCTCAACTGGCAACGAAATACCAACTAAAAATGCAAACATAAACCTAACTAAAGCCATCCAGTCATATGCTTTTATGATAGAACATGGAATAGAATCGAGGCTCGGTCTACCTGATTTTTACACTTAACTGTTCATGCGAGATTGACAGTTTGTCAGCATATGTTAATATTTCGTGAAGATAAAGCAGAATTAAGGTCATTATTAGAACCCATGATACTAATAATAGTTACCTGGAATAAATAAGATGAGTTTTGAGTTTTGTTTTATTTCTTATTGGGAATACCCCTGATGTCCTACAAACTTATCAACGCCTATTATATTGCCATGTAAAATGTTCTACTGTTCATCTTTGATTGAGTACCCCCTTAAGATTTGCTTCAACTAATAATTATATTACGTAACATTTTGATCATTTTCTCGTGTTGACGTATCTTATATCATTGTCCATGAAAGAAGGTTTTAAATTTTTCGTAGCTCAAAAATGTTTGTTTTTATAAAATTCTTGAGTATACCTTTTGTCAGATATTTCACATGTTTAGAAACTGAGGGCATAAGCATGCATATTTTTTGTAAAGAGTACGAAGGCGGTTTTAGGCTACGTAATTTTCCTTGATCTCCTTTAAAACTCTAGTGATAATCGGTCGACTCGACTCTTTATGCATCTAGCCTAGGACTGTTTTCGAGACAAATACGTCATGAAGCATCGACAATCGATAAAACTGTAATAATATTTCCGGAGCGATGTAAAAATCGTATTAATGCAAAAACTCACGTTCACGTCCAGCATATATAAAGTCCGGACAGGTCGTAAGACCTAGTCTTCTCACCATTCCTCAAGAATAACGTTACTGCTTTAGCGAAGGCTCAATATACTTGGATCTTGTCTATATTCATAATTTATAAAGAACGAGGATTTTGCTAATTGGCCATATTTGTGTGATTGCTATGGAAACGACATTTTTCTTAGGGTTTATCTATTAGAAATTTTATTTTAGTTGATCTGCTTATGATGAAGACTAAAAATTTTCAATTGGATTAGAAAGTAATCCTGAAGTTCCCAAATGGAATGTATGTAGCAAACTGCAAAGATTTTCATAAAACTTAAAAATTATGGTTCATATTTTATTCAATAAATTATTCTGTAAAATTACAATGATACTGTATTAAAATAGATTGACATCTATGCAACCACGTTCGTAGCTGCTAAGTCCTGGCTGCTAAGACCCTTATAATAGGTCTATTCCTATGAATAGGTAAAACACTTTCGATTCTTTGATTTTCATCCACGAGGAGAGGTTTAAGCATTCTACTAACCCTATGCGGAGAAATATAAATATTTTGAGTAGATTTACTAAACATTCCAATCTTTTAAACAAACAATATTTTATTATTCATAGAATTTCTTTTCACAGGATACTAGTATTATTATTTGTAATTGTTAATTTTGAAAAGAAATTAATTTTTGAAAGAAAATATTGCTCATGAAAGAACATTTTTGGAAAATAGTCGTAATAGGTAAAATAAACATATTTATACCATAGGTTGACTCTTTATGTATTCTTTTAAGTATATACAAAGACATACTTGTATTAATATTTACAATAGCATTTATAAAAATTCGTTCCAGCCCCTTAAAATGTGAGAACATTACTATTAAACTAAACCCGTTACCGTTGAATCTAATTTCTATCAAACCAAAACGTTAATCGTTACCTAGCGACGTTTCAAGTGTTATTTCTACAGGGGAGGGGTGTGGTTATTTTAAGGGAAACCCTGATAAACATTGGCAAACGGTTCAAGAGACCCTTGGGTCAAAAGAAGAAAAGAATGTCATTAAATCTAGGTCGTAAAATAAACAGTATTCTAAAAGTTAAAATATTATGTCTTTTTCAGTTTACGTGAATCTGTACTGAAAAAATATTCGAAGGACTATCAGAGATCAAAGAGATTTAATTTATACTTAGTGCTCAAATAATGAGTGTGTATCATAGACTTTTTAAATCATCTACAGACGTCAAAAGTTTAAAAAATAGGACGAAAATTTAATTTTTCTTGCATTATTCACGAGAACACAGATTAACCTTCACGGCCTATATTTGAGAATTATTTGTGTCTCGAGGAAAATGTCTTCCTTGAGACATAAATAATTCCAAAAAAATCACTATGGGAAAATTTACATTATTTCCCAAATTTACATTAGGAAAAAATAAATTTCGATCCATCCCACAAATAAAAACCAAATTTCATCGAAATCGGTTATCAGTTAACAGAGATACCGGTTTTTGAATATTTTTCATAAGATTAACATTAGATATTACTGCGTTTGCCGCCAAACAAAAATATCAATTATCCCCGCAACCAGTTGACTTAGACTAATAATTCAAAATCCTGAATTATTTATTTTTCAAGCCAAATTTAATGGTTCCAAGTATATTTTCTTCAGAAGTTACAGAGTTTGTGAATTTTGGAAATATGAATGTTTTAACACCCATAACTTCTGAACCTTTTACAGACATTCGGGTGGTGTCATTTTATTTTTCATCTGAACCACTAAAAACCATGGCATTTTTATCAAAATTGTTAGAGCCGTTTTTGAGAAATTTGGATTTTTATCGTTTTTATGGGTTTTTATGGGGTAAATACCCTTGGGGTAAGATAAAAAGACTTTATGGGGTAAGAATAAAAAATACCCCCAATCAAAAGAAACTACTAAAACCACATACAAAATGTAAAAGTGTAGACCATTATCCCAGCAGTATGAAGCCACATAAGGGTACAAAGTGTCATTTGAATGTATGTAGAAAAAGAAACATAAATTTCTGTTCATTTTCCTTAATTTAATAAATTGTTGTGATCATTCAGTGTTGGAGTTGATTTTTGATAAAAACAATTCTAATGAAATGTATACATAGACTGGTATTTACGTGTTCTCCTTTACATTTTACGACTTTGGTTGAATTTCAAGCCATACACTAGTCCAGTAACACTAAGAAGACTGTCTTGATTGTTGTTGGTAAAATGTTAAGCCTCAACATTTCTTCACAAAACAGTAACTACACCTCTTTATTTTGCATAATTTATCTAGCTAGAATTAAAGTGTTTTTAAAAATTTTAGTGGTTGAAGTGTCAATTAGATAAACAATAAACCTTTTAAAAATTCACTTCTGAATAAAAAACGATTGAGTTTAGGACGACTCAACGACATTTTAATCTTCTTTTCTCCCAAGGAACCATTTCCTGAAGTTTTTCAAGGTCTGCGGTAATAACGTACTGTGTATTTTTTGATGAAATTTTATAAAAAGACGACATTCCTAGCGGTCCACCTTTACGCTACCAAAACCTCCATTGAACCTACGAACCCATGGCTGGGAAGAGAAGCCAGTTCTACCAGCTGCGCTCCCCGGCCCTGCTGCAAACCTATATATTAATAAAATTGGCAACGATTCAATAAAAACCAAAAATTATGTGTAAAGGTAGTATTTAATTCCTCTGTAAAAACTCACAACAATTTGTTGATTTGCTATTTGTTCAGCTGCTTTAAATAGGGCCTTACAATAAAACAACAAAATGTTTGGTCCTACAAACTTGGTTACATTTTACACACTCTCTTACAACAAAAGGAAACTGGTACGATAAAAAAACTGTTTTCACCACACTACGACGAAATCACCTGTTTTACAAACGTCAAACGCGGACCGAAACACACTGTTTGCAGCCACAGGACCGAAAACGTTTAGGGCCCTAGGGCCGAAAGAAAGCTGATCGTTTATTTGCTTGAAACAACGTTAGAACATCACGTAATTATACGGAGGTTCCAAAGACAGGATAGTAGCGATCATATGATTTTCATAGATGTGATTTGTATTCGAGTCAAATAATAATAATTTTTTTTTATTATTTAGGGTATATTTCATTGTGTAGTGTGGTGAAAAATAGCGTTCGCACCTCGGCCGAAAGGGTTTTGCAGCTCTCGATCGTTTCAAATTCTCGACTTCGTCTCGAATTTGAAACACGATCTCGAGCCTGCAAAACCTCATTTTCGGCCCTTGTTGCGAAATATACTATTACAAGAAATATGTGCAAAGTAAAAGTTCAGAAGATCCGCAGTTTTGGAATTGAAAGTTTGTATAACTAACTGCTTGAAATAGGGTATTAAAATAAAATCGATTAAATTTTCTAATCCTGTATTCTGGGTCACATTTTACAAAGATTCTTTAAAACAAAAGGAAACTAATGCGAAAAAACTCTTTACAAGAAATTTGTGAAAATTAAAAGTTCACAGAATCCGTAGGTTTGTTAGTAATGTCAGTTCGAACCGGAAAATTCTCACAAACCAACCTCCACCCACATTCCCTAGCAACCCACTAAAAGGGAGGTCCTCTCCCCCCTCCCCCACCACCGACCCAGTATTGTTACAGCTCTGCACCATTCAATCCTCCTTCTATGACCTAATTGCCTTAACCCACTCATTTACAGCATGAAACAGTGTACAGTTAGGCGTTTTGTTTGGAAAGTAGTGTTTTTATAGTTATAAGATCACCACTACAAATTATACATGTTGTTTTAGTTGCCCTCTAGCTCATTATCTCTAAAAATATTTTTCCGATAGTTTTACCTTGCCAACAATTTACAGGGTTTTGTATATGCAAACTGTTTATGTAATATGCTCCATGCCCTTTAAACCCCTCCCCCCTTGAAAACTAGAACGCATTTCAAACCTAATTAATTTACTATGTGTACAATTCAATTTTGAATGAGTCCATTAATTTTTAATGTAATTTAAATATAAAAGATAAGATGCATTGGAAAGACAAGCGGGTTATTGAACTATGATTATTTTCCATAAGGTTAGAATTGGAGAATGAACATGGCAGTCTGCTGCCTTAAAAGTGAAAAAGTAAGGTATTTTAGACACTTATCCCTTAAATGTCAACTAAAATATGAAGTAACGTACAAATTTTTGTAGAGATATGTTTATGAATTAACGAAATATAGCGAGAAATAAGCGAGACAAGGTGAACCCGTGCGCATTCGCACGATTTAATTAAAATATAAATGATCGGCTGCCTTCTATGCCACATATGTCGTCAATCTACTGTAAAAATAGGTTTTCGGAACGATGTAGCGTGCTGAAAGTGTAAATGTCGTAGCCACTTGCTGTAATTGGGCACTTCATGAAGTGCCCAACGCAGCCCGGACACTTCATGAAGTGCCCAGCGCACCTGGGCACATAGTGTAACTCGATTATTTCAGTCAAAATTACAGCATCTGCCCAACAAAACTGGACACTTCATGAAGTGCCCAACGCTCTTTGGACACATGCTGTAACTGTCGAGACAAGTTGGGCAGTCGATTTAAAATCTTTGTTTTACAAGTCAATCCCAATGTTTACATTAAACCCCAATGTTTGTGATAAAGTAGCCAATGTGTCTGTTTGCTATTAAACCTTTTAATATTTTTCAAATCTAAAAATGATAATTCTGGTTTTACTTGCATACGCATTTTGAAAATATAATTAGTCTACGTTATATTTGGATGATAAATTTATGCTGTATAAGTTGAGTTATGACTAAAATAAACAGTTAACAATAACGTAGTTATTTTTCAAAATAAAATATTAACCACTTAATATCATTTAGGATAAAACATAAACACTTATAATTGGTTTAAATTTTAATAAAAATATTGTGGTTTTCATATTGTTATAAAAGTAAACAAGAGTATAAAATTATAGGTAATGCGCTATTAAAAAAACATAATGATAATTAAAAATCGTAACGCTAGAATTTTCTAGTAACCGCTTACTTTTGAATAACGTTTAACATTTATAGGTTATTCCTTTAAAAGAATTCTTAATATAAATTTCTATATATTTGACTTAATAATAAAAACTTAGTATTTTAAGTTACTGATGTCAGTAAGATTATAATAAAAGAGTTAAAGCATATTTCTGAAAAGCTGTTAAGTAAACGGGACACTCCATATACATTTTTTAATATTCTAGGCCTATTAGCAAATAAAAACAATTACAATGAAAAGGCTTCATGTAATTATGTTATGTTAATTTATTCATACTGACGTAAAAGAAAATATTAAACGTAAATTGTCGTTAATGCTAATACAATTGTAAAAAGAATAAACGAAATAGTAAAATTTTATACAAATTAACTGCTTTCAATTTTGATATAAAAAGAAACTAAAGATTTTTTATTATTTTTTCAAGACTGTTATGGCACTCTCTGTAAATATGTTTTACCTTGCTATATTTTGATTTGATATGAGTTTTATTAAGAGTGACTAAGTATGAAGTTAATCAATTAAAACATAAAAAATAGGTTAATGTCAATGTTTATGTGTTATGTTACATATAAATGTGTTAGGTAACATGTTTCATGTATATGAAACATACACCTTATTTTAAATCGTTAAACATGCTTTATTTTATTAAAGCATAAAATTTAAATTACATCCAGTAAATTTAAGAATTGTCTAGTTTATGTTTTCTGAGTTATTTTGGCTACAATTCACCATTAACGTTATTATTTAAACAATATAAAATTTTAAAAGCGTTTGTTGTTTCAATAATAATACTATAATAATTATGTGCAGCCAAAATAACTCAGAAAACATAGAAAAACCATGATAAAAACATACAGGCGAGAATTGTCTGATTTAGTGGCAGACAATCTTATTCTAACTGTTTTTCAAACTTCTTAAAAAATGTTCCTTTTTGTATTATTGAAAATAATACATCAGATACTACGAACAGCAACGTAAACAGCAGTTTTATGTGTTTACATCAAGTGCCCAGCTTCTAAGCTGGACACATAGTGTAAAAGAATTAATTACAGCATGTGCCCAACGAGCGTTGGGCACTTCATGAAGTGCCCAATTTTATTGGTCACATACTGTAATTTTATATGAAACTGTTCAATTACACTATGTGCCCAGGCGAGCTGGGCACTTCATGAAGTGCCCGGTTAGCGCTGGACACTTCATGAAGTGCCCAATTACAGCATGTGGCTACGACATATATAATAGCCACTCATTAGGATGCGTATTGCAGCATTGTAAGCGAAGTTCGTTGTTCACTTCCTTCAAATGGAAAATATGGAAAAAGCAACAGGTCAGCCATTGGATCGAGGCAGAATTGAAGAATATGTACTCTTCTAAGTGGCTTATCTTTCGGGTAAATAATCAAGTCACGCTCACACTTGGTGGTTCGCTATCGTTTGCTCTAAAAATAATAGCAAGACCATTAGAATTTATGTCGTTGTATCGGCGCTAATATTCTTTTCGATATCAGACAATGCATTCCGAGTCGTGTATGCTGCTCATCAGTAGTATTTTTCAGAACGCAACTCTTCACGTTGAAAATTAGCGCTTAGGTTTTAACTTTAACCAAGTGTTCAGTCAAGCTGTGCATGAGTTCATTGCTGCAAGAGCGGTTGGCTTTGTTTAGCATTCTTTCTTGATCACCATTTTTGACGTCCGTCATAGATTCAGAGCATATAACGAATGTTCTCCTCGCGGCTGTAAGGTGCTATAATTGAGTTAAATTGTAGCGTACACTTTATACATGAAAAACCCAACGCCATTGTTTTCTTCAATTTAATAGCTCTTTTGCGTACCGTTGCACAGAGCACAGAGTTCTTGGAATCAATTTTTTTGCAGTTTCTGCTCAGTCTATCGGTCACAGTAATAAGACTTTGAATGTAATCGCTTTGTCGAGATGTAAGTAGATTTAATTTTACTACATGCGTGCCACATTTCTGACATGGTAATGTCATCCCGCCAAGTGAATGTTGCTGAATCCTTGGATCTGTTAGTGCGATTTTGTCAGTGTAATTTTCCACTAATTGTTCCAGCTCCGCGTATGAAGCTTCTGTTTGCACACCTTACCGTACGTTGTCCCGCCGTGTGCGAACATCTTGCCGTACATTACCCCGCCGTGTTCGACCGCTATAAAACTTCTTCGTCGACTCGTTCTTATCATGTTTGAAAGAATATAAAGTGTCCGATCACATTAAATTTTCGTCGTCTTCTTCCTTTTCAAATAATAAAAGCTGGGCTGAGTTTTAAACTACTTTGATATCTAATTTTTTTCTTGGTCTGTGATCTATATAGGCTATTTTAAATCCCACACAGGTGATTAGATGTTTATTTGTTTACATTTTCGCTTCTGCCAAAACACAATTTATTTTCTTATCAGTTTCTCGCACTTTTTTCGAGATATATTGCCTAAATTAAAAATCTAAATACGTTACAGGAATCTGCTCATAGGGAGTTTCAAATAAAAAAAAGTTGGGCTGTTTCGCTTTTGTCAAAACATTTTCGCTTTTGTCAAAACACAGTTTATTTTCTAATCAGTTTTTCGCACTTTTTCGAGTTATATTGCCTAAATTAAAAATCTAAAGACGTTACAGGAATCTGCACACAGGGACGCGTGTTTTGATGTATAATATGTGGGAGTAAGTCTTAAAATAAAAAAGCCTTATCGTGAACAAAGTTTTCATGTAGCGTATTAATAATATAGATTAGTAATAATTGAATTAGTTAGTGATATAAGGAGACGTCATCAAATACCACAAAATATAACAATTGTGAAATTACTGATAGTTAACCCAGATTAAGACTCCCTGCCATGGAATTTGTAATGATTAATGGTGCCATAAGTGATTGGTTGCAAATCTAGAGCAAATTAAAGAAAGCTCATGAAGATAACGACATGACTAATGAAGATGAATTTCAATATCGCATTCAATCAACAGATCCCAAATCTAGGGTTAGAAATAGGCCTATTATTAATGTTTCCCCTTACGGGCAAAAATCGCACAAAAGCCGTTGAATATCAAAGGTGTCGATTTGATAGAAACGATTTACAGATTGGAATGTTCATTCGTGATCTGGTGAACATTACTAATAAAGTTTTAATAATAAATTGCCATTTTCAATCCTATATGGTAAGATTTAAACACTGCTAAAAGCATTTGACTCTTCAGGTATAAAAAGTAATAAAAGTGCTGCTCTCCTATACCCTCCATTAGAGTCATGTCTCTCAGTAGAGCGTGGTAACGATTATTTTAAATAGTTCTGGTGATAGACTAATAGAATTGAAATGTATATTAGATTCCTTGGTATTTCTTTTTTGAAAAGTAAATTAGCATTTGAGGAGCGAATTACACTAGCTGTTAGAGGTTTTGAACCTAAGAATCCTATTAGTCAGAGCTATGTTAGACCTGGAAAGAGCTCCATCATAAATTCCAAGGCGCAAGTAGAGTCCCAGCAGCTTCTGAAGTAGTAGAATCTCAACTTCCGAAGGTGTGTATTTTGTAGAAGTAGGCAAAAGTGAGAAATAATTGTTTGAATGCTAGAAAACTGACGAATGAAAAAAAAATTAAACGAAAGGTTTTTTTAGGTTTGTGTTTAGGACAAAATCACTTAGCTAATATTGTAAAGCAAAATTAAAGTGTATGATTTGCAATAATATATTACCTGACTCTGATGTGTAATCAAAATAAATCCATTGAAAGTGATAGAAAAAATTCTGAACAATATTTTAAAATCCTGGCAAGAAAATACTTGCCAAGAAATACAAACATTAAATGTCTTTGTCAGAGATTGTACAATTTAGAATGTTCAAGCATTGGTCACACGATCTCAGAGGTCGAAAATTTCTCTATATCGTGTTCGTGAAATTAATTACGTATTAGTAAAGCCTATTAGGAAGGATATTCGCTTTTTGGAGTAAATTCTTATCCAGAAGAGCACAAGTGCTATATTTTAATACACAGATACTGGTAAGGTGTGCCATTTTGAAGTTCTGGACTAAAACAAAATATGTAATACAATTCGTGTTGCTGGAATAGTAAGTGACTGGGTGAAAGTATTCGACAATATTTGTGTGAAGATTTCCGACAACTTGTCAGTTCCAATAGATATTTTAATTGGAGCTGATGCAGTGTGGAAACTTTTAATGGACCAGTGCATCGTTTTAAGCTGAGGAGTTGTTGCTGTTCAAACTGTTGGGATGGATTGTTTTAGAACAGACTCCAAGAAAAAAAGATTAACACACTTTGTTTTTTAACAGATTAACACCACGAAAATGACGGTTATTCTAGTATTTTACAAACTCATACAATGGTGTTGAAGAATGAACCTATTAAACATTTGTGAGAAATAGATGTTATTGAAATTAAAGACCAAAATTTTCATAACATAAAGTGGAAGAAGAAATGTACTCTACAGAGCTTTTCAGTTAGTCTATACCAAGAACAACGACTGTTGATAAGAAATAAGAAATGTTTTCAAGGAATTATAACAAATTGTAATAATTCATTGAAAAATAACGTATTTTGTGAGCTCGCCAACGCCTTAATTTTAGACCAATTTTTATGATTGAGGTGTCAAATTACTGGAAATTCGGTCAATATTTCCTGAATGCTGTTCATTTTCCTTTACGTGAAAAAGCGTTGCCCAATTGGGCATCTAAGTTACCCACAAATTTACATGAATTTCTTATGGAAGGGATATTTTTTAAATATTAATTAAATTAGTTCTTACCTTGTAAACGGTCGGACCAAAGTAGATATATTTTTCTTACAGAAAATTTAATTTTCTTTAATTTTCAAATTTAATAGGGAATACTAAAAGTTGCTAGTTTTCAAGATATTTAGGAAAAAACAGAAAATTGTACCTTTAGGCTCTTCCAGTCCAGCCGGCTCAAGGACTAAGGGCGGGGACTTTTGATATGTTTTACTCCTAACTAGTCCAAACAAAGTTAAAAAGTCAAAAATTGTGGTCCATGCAATTCCCTCTATAACCTTTCGTTGCCTGGACTAATTTACAGGTGTTAATGTTGCTAATCGAATTTCTTAAGTAATTTAATTTATGAATCATGTAATGTAATAAAAATTATATAAGAGAGCTGCAGTTTTTGTTTAGACCTGCATTTAATTTGTGTTCTTATTTATTTTCACAAGATAATTCAAAAACTATATTAGTTTATTGTTGAATTGTTTTGATTCGTGTTAACTCTTACGCATGGTTTTAGCTAGTTTCGTACAATTCTAAGTCGGAAACCTTTGGATTAAATGCTTACATTTTTCAGTAGTCTATTAGCATAGTGCGGTGCAAAAGAATATAGTAAACTGGTCGAACTGTCCAGTGAGACTAAATTATCTCAGTTTGACCACTGAAGTCAAATTGAGCCAACTGGCAATTGAAAGATAATTCAGAGCCTGACTGAAGTCAATTAATTGTGAGATTCATAACAGTTTCTCATATAAAATAAAACAACATTAGCCAAATTTACGGGTTTAGTTTCTGAATTATCACAACTCAACACAAGTGTGCAAATCATTTATGTCATTATACAGATATAATGTCAACATCTGTGTTATGAATATGTCTTCTAAATGTATTCTGTATTAGCAGAAAGAGGTAGGCAAATATCCACAAAATGAAGGATGTTTTAAAAGCTTTTACATGCCTTACAAATATTTAATTATATTTAAATGTTAAAGTATTCATTAATGTAAACACAGTGCATATTTAACGTGTCATGTATGGTAAATAGTAAGTAGTAAAACAACATATTCAACCGGCAGTAACTAAAAGTAATCAAGTATTGAGGCATAAATTTTTACATCGTAATTTAGTGAGTTGCCTTAAGCTTTGAGCAGTTTAGTTTTACAGTAGTAATATCAATTAAAATCATTATACTTTTCAATACGTTCATCGATGTGAGTAGTGCCAATATAGCCGGGCCATCGACAACCATATGTGCCGATATGAGGGCTTGAATGCCCTTAGAGAGGTCGGTTGTAGCCTGGCCTCAATATAGGGTGGCTCCAACCACCTCTACCAACCTCTCTAGATCCCGGCAATTACCCAGAAAAAACCGTTGTCTTCAAAGTGCTGGAATAAGTCATAAACGTCAATCAAATATGATTTTGATTTTAATAAACAACTTTGAATTTAGTATTTTATTGTTATTAATAAATAAAGATAATTTCCAATGTTGTTTATTTTGTTGTCAATATCTATTTTGGTAGCAATAAATAACAATTCTAAAAAACTTTTACGCAAATTTCACTAAAAATTAATTTTTTTAAGTGGCTTTGCGTTATGCAATTCATTGAATATACATGCATACATTTTGACACACTGATGGTCATCTTAAATTGGCTTCACGAACGTACGACACACTAATAACAGTTAACTTCTAAATTTAGCTGGATAGGCCCATTCGATGTCGTAACATAATGGCAGGACTTCAGCAAATTAGTGTAAACCTTGAACGTAGTCTAAGGTAAACGCAAACCAGTAGCCGTCACTGCTCCAAGGCCTGCCAATCTTGATTTGCCTTATAATGTGGTTCTCTTGTAATATTTTACAAAAGATTGAATTTTTTAGAAAAAATATATCTATTTTTTTAATCAGTATTATTTAGCTCAAATTTAAAAAAAATGGTGATTGTTTGAAGACTTTACTACCCGATAACATCGCTTATCGGATTTTTCCCTATCAAAATCGTTAAGGAGGTATTTTTTTATTTAGCGATATAAGTATATAAGTATTATAAATGATTAGGTTCGATATTTCGTTAAAATACACCTACTTATGATGATTTCACACTAAAAATTATTTATCTATATTCTAGGTCAATTTTTCACCGGACGTTAGGCACTGGACCATGGAAAAGAGTTGAGTTGATTTGAAAAATGCTACAACAAATATTTAAAAACATATTATTACGACGATTTTGGAAACCAAACTTAATTTAGCATTGCTTACAATCAATTATGTAGGTTAATTCCTTATTTTTACGAAACCTTAGGTTACTAAGTGCACATGGTTTCTTAGACTAGGCACCGTTTTGTTTACCTTATACTACGTACAACGTAAGATCTAAAAAAAGAAAGCTTATTTGTTGCGGAAGGGGTTCAATTCTTCTTACATGATTTTCTAAGTCACATAATTAAACGCACAACAAAATAAAAATAGAGTCTAAGGAACACATATCTATCTCCAGCTGAAATAAAGTAGTGAAAGTGCACCAGTGAAAGACCACGCCACAGTAAATGAACCGTTTGATAAAAAACTAAAATTCTATACCAAGAATTTTCTTTTGGCTAGCTGTTTATGAATTATATTAAAATCCGTGTAATAAATAAATGTCTCTCTTAATAAGCAGTATGTACGAAAAGTGAGCAAGTTCTCTTGACCTGGATCAGGATGAACTTTGAGAAATAGCTCCAGATTATGAGCTTCTTCGGTTTACTCTTTGGCAAACTCCACTTTTAGAGTGCAAATGCTCTATTTTGTGAGAGTTATTTTTTATTAATATTAAAAGGAAAAGTTTTTCATATTTGGAGTACGTGCCCTAAATTCTGTCTGTGAGAAAGCGAATAAGAGAACGTAAAAATTTCGAAAAGAAAACATTCTTTTAACATCTTGATTACTATTCCCTTAATCGAGTTATGTTTGTTAAGACGTACCTTACCCTTACTCCTGCCCTCCCTCCGCCACCATCATGCCGACACCAACTGTGCTGGACACAACTAGATTCTAATGGCATTCACTGTTCACTCTCTAGCACTAGTTATATGCGTCGATGGCCAATAAGAGATACACCTAAAATGTAGTAATAATTTGTTGGCTTTTTAAACACCGACGTAACGCATTCTAATTTTAAGCTCATTTCCTTATATGAGTAATTTGTCCATTTCATTAGTATCCTTTTTTGCAGATTTTTATAAGCTTAATTGCAATTGTCAGCCATAATAGCGACTCAGGTCTGCACTTGAGAGTTACGTCCGTGTGTGGCCATGAATGAAATACTTCAGTTGATTAGATTTCTTTGTTTGCAATAAGAAAAGAAGTTTATCAAATATTTATCTGTGTGTTGAGTGAGTAAAGTACAACATTGTCTCACGAGTCAAAAAGTTGGCGTCCGAGCTTGCAGAGGGCGACAATTTTCACCAAGGAGACAATGTGCTTCACTCTCGAAACACACAACATATTTACCCCATCTGCAATAACAAATACTCAATCTATAAACATCAATTTCATTAACATAGTTATTAACAAACAATATCCATTTTGTTTCTATCTGCAATTAGTGCCTGCATCCGACTAGCCTCGACCATTTTTGAACCAGCGATCAGATGATTGTTGCAACAATTTACACGCTTAGTTTTTAGACGTTCTTACAGCTTACAGCTCAGAACGTCAACCAAAATATAATCATTTCAAAATAAGTATTATGTAAAACCTAGTGTACACGCGCTGCTCAGAAGCTTTGATAAAATGTTTTTACGATGATCGGTTGCTTCTTGAAATTTTAATTTCCATGTTATAGCCTAAACTCAGCAATTTTTCCTTTACATTTTTGCCATGAGGCACTTTTGTCAAAAAACAAATATTTCTCACCAATTTGCTTATCTTTATATACACACGAGAAAAAGAAAGACTAAGATGGCAAGTTTGGGTTCCTGCATTCGGTAGATTAAAAAAATTATGTTGACTGTTTACAATATTGTTCTTATGTGATTTTACCTGGCACTAAGTCAAACATTAGTGAATACAATATGTCGAGTGTCAACATATTTGCATGCCTGCGTAAATTTGAAGGCGTTCGATTTTAGAAATGATTTATTTAAATGTTATTCTAATGGGTTTACTTTGTATACCATCAATTTACAATTCACGATGTATCGATTTTGATTCTATCTGCAGTTAGTGCCTGCATTCGAGTAACTGTAACGAGTCAGCTGTGTACCAGCAATCAGCTGATTGCTGCAACATTCTTATACGCTTAATTATTTGACGTTCTTACGGCTGATTGTTGTCAATGTTATTCTTAAGTAACTATTCCTGCCACTAAATCAGCTGTTAGCGCCTGCAATCTGATAAGCTTCAACATATTTACATGTCTGCGTAAATATTTAAAGGCGTTTGATTTTTTAATATTTAATTTCAGTGTTTTCCTTATGGATTTACTTCGTCTCCCAGCAGAAGACAAAGTTATTACTTTACTCCCGCTGGGAGATAAAGTATTGTTTTCATTTGTTACAAGGAGTATAAAGCGTCTTAACACATCCGGTGAGTAAAAGTATTGTTTTCTTCATTCAGTACTTAAAGTAAAAATGAAATTACAGGGGGTAGTGTTAAATTAACACGAGACTTCGTCCTTAACCGATTATTCACTGGTCGCTCACCATATAATAAATCAGATTGGTCTATCAATTTCCGTTCGGCAGATGAAACTCCTATTTCTTGCACTTAATTATAATTAAAAATTTATATTTTGATCATTAGAGTTAGATTGAAAACCATAGCTAATAAAATTTAATAGTCTTTGTGATTTCTATCTATAAGTGAGATAATTTTTATCAACATTTCAGTTAGGAGAGTTATTTTTTAAATTATATTATTATCTACTAATTAAATAATTTACTCTCAAAAGATATTATTCATTTTAAGGCTTAAAAAATTCCTGCACAAATGCTTTAAGTTATAGCAAAAACATATTATCGAGTGAAAGCTTTGCAAAATTGCATCAAATATTAATACAGAATTAATATATGTTATTTAATTAATCTTTTTTCTTTTTAACATAATTGTTTTTAATCTACCGAATGCAGGAACCCAAACTTGCCATCTTAGTCTTCCTTTTTCACGTGTGAATATAAGGTAAGCAAATTGGTGAGAAATATTTGTTTTTTGACAAAAGTGCCTAAGGGCACAAATGTAAAGGAAATTGCTGAGTTTAGGCTATAACATGGAAATTAAAATTCCAAGAAACAACCAATCATAGTAAAAAAACATTTCGTCAAAGCTTCTGAGCAGCGCGTGTACACTAGGTTTTATAATACTTATTTTGAAATTATTATATTTTGGTTGATTTAACGACGAAAAAACGTCAATCAAATATGTTTTTACCTCTGGCTGTAAACGTAAATAACTTCTATTTGCTTTTAGTGGTTGATTTCGTTAAATTTCCAGGGTTTCAATTAATAACAAAACAGACACGATAAGGCCTCAAGAAAACTAAAACCCCCATGATTGATAAGCGGTAGAGGTGGTGAATTGTTAGTCGTCACTGACGGTTAATTTTGGGTCTTCACTAACATAGGTTGATGTTTTAGTGACATTTTATGTGGTGAGTTATACGGGTGAGCTGTAAGTTTGAACCTAGCAGAGTGGTCGTGGGGAGGGGTGGGGGGATACGAGTGGTTGTTCCCGCTATTTGGTGAGTTTTGTCGGTGAGTTGTGGTGAGTGAGTGATTCTATGACCGGCAGCCGCGCCGCGTTGCCCGGGCCAGCCGCACTTATCGACCTCTGACGTCATCACAACATGGTTGCTGTGACGTCACCCACCCGGGGGTGGCTGTGGCTGTTTGGCGCGTTACCCCCCGGTGTTGCCAGTTTGCCCTCAATGCGACCACGTGGGCAGCGCCCGCGTCGCATCACTCACCGCCGTTATGCGTTTCCCACCCCCCCTCACCGGGCCTATGGACTGTTTACACCCCTACCTTTAGTTTAGGTTTTCAGGGGTGAATGGTTGGGATTGCACGGTGACCGGTGCATTGCCGGTGCGGACTGCAAACAAGCAACATTGTTCATTTGGAAAGTGGAACAGAACAATTGACCATAGGAGTGGAGTGAATAGATAATTTTTATCGTGATCCTTTCTTTGTGGTATATGAAGAAACAAATAAAATAATTATATTATAATCTTAAAATACATTTTTACAAAAACCATTTGGATTCAAAAAGATCCACATACAAACACTCAAATAAAATTATTCCATCTGGATATAGTTTTTTTGACTGCGGAAACTTAGTGTTGGCTTTCGAAAATAGGTCATTAGGATTTTTTTTATTTGACGCAAACATCAACTAAAGGGTAATATTTAATTGTTTTAATCCATGTGAGATCTTGATTCTCAAAACTAAACCATCGAAAAACGTTTCTACTTTGCTTAGTCTATACTAAAGTTTTATTTGGACTTACACTTTAATTCTTATCTCGAAAAAATATGAAGAAAACGTTAATACTTCTGGCTTACTGTTTGGAACAGGTTCCATCCACTAAACGGCCTTGATTGAAAGGCAATCAACACAAAAACAGAACTAAACAAAGCATAAATATTAAACTATACATAACTAGTTGGTTGAAGGGGCGAAAGCCCGTAACAAATCAAATGTAATGATATTACGTTAAATTAAAAAATAATTGAAAAATGCGATGGTATATTAATAAGCTAGATAGGGTCTTCCCCATCATAACTCGGTAGCACCTAGATTTATTTTATTATTTGAGATGTCAATTTAAAGGTATTTTGACATAGATTTGCTAGAGCGTCTCAGAGTTTTAAGAAAATTCATTACTTTTGTACAATGGAGGGCTGAACAGTTGCGCTTTTCGTCGACATTTAACTGAACACGCTTTCTTTACAACTAAACAGGTGGATATGGTTTGAAAATGTTTTCAAACCCAAGATTGCGGCACATTTTTTACATCCCCGGTAAGGTCGGGACCAGCCAAGGTTCAAAGAAAAACAGATATTTTAAAATTCATGTTTCTAGCCCTTTGAACCGCTATTTGAAAAACTGGGTACACATACCTCCAGTTCAAAATTCTCTGTAACTTTTGTGTTACTTATGTTTCGGCACATCAGTGTCATTGTCAAACGCAATACTTTAAAACATTAAAATCACATTTAATGTTAATGTCAATGTAATTTTAATGTATTGTGTTTGACAGTGACACTGTATGGTAACACTGATCTTACAAAGAATTTTTGAACTGAAGACGGAGGTATGTAGGCCTACACAGTATGTTGAATAATAGACACACAGCTATTTAACATTTTTAACCCAAAAATGTAAACAACTCATGATGTCATAAAGAGTAAGATTGTAGCTCGTCTGTGGCCTCCATGGAGGTCAGCTAGTTTAAAAATGTATCGTGGTCGTTCAGAGGTACTTACTATGGAAACCTCATTGAGGCTAAATTTTACCATATAAGCTGATAGGATAAAACCATATAAGCTGTTGACGTCCCGAACTCCGGCTC
Organism: Flexamia atlantica; assembly: GCA_035578135.1. NCBI lineage: Eukaryota > Metazoa > Arthropoda > Insecta > Hemiptera > Cicadellidae > Flexamia > Flexamia atlantica. Next base: position 23,840,550 of record JAQJVK010000012.1, read on the forward strand.
CAAAGGGGGTCCTGTCATAAACACGTCATACTTGTTTTAACCCCGGATAAACATATAATTAGGACTGTATTAATATTAATAACTTTAACTTTGCTTAATATAATACCGTATGATCAGAACAGGTAGGCATACGTCTTAACGTACCTGGATCCATACTCGAACTGAGCGTTGTCTCGGCTCTTGCTGGGGTGGGGCTTATCTTTCCAATTGTTCCCCTGAATCCAAAGTCCACTTTGTCCTTGCATACTTAACTAGGCTAGTCTAATCTTGAAATACATAACTTAAAATATTCTTCTCTTATTTACAACATCTCCTCCCAACCAAATAATTTTCTTCAATAACATATATATACACAAAAGTGGGGGAGATACTTTTTCTTGCATCTTCTTACAACTCCAATCTCCGAGGTCCCCTAACTGTTCGGCTAGAGCGACGGAGAGTGACTGGACTTTCATGAGTTTCACTGGTAAGCGGCATCACTGGTTTTGCTGTTGGCGATTTGCTGACTCCCAGCGGTGACTTTGTTTTCATCGGTGGACTTTGCTGCTTAGCTGGTGATGTTCTCTGTTCAGCTGGGCTCTTGTAAAGTTCTCTTGGGAATTGTACCAAGACATCACTTTCACTGTCACTATCTTCCCCCTCTGAGAGATTTGCCCTCAAATGATCCGCATGGACGAATCTGGTTCGATTGTCGACTTTGACCAAATAAGTTACCGGACTTATTACTTTAGTCACCATACCTGGCTGCCAATTAACCTTCTTGTTACGTACAGTTTTCACATATACCTTGTCATGAAGCATAAAAGTTCTCTGCTTCCCACGGTGAGCATTGGCACTCTTGACGATACCTTCTTGTTTATTAAGCATCTGGTCCGATAAATGAGGTTTTAGCAAACTAAGTTGAGTTCGGGGCTTGAATTTAAACATTGCCTCAGAAGGAGTCAAACCTGTAATAGTGTGTGGTGTATTCCTGTATGAGAACAAAAATGAATCTATCCGATGCTGTAGCGTGCGGGATTGGTTCTGTTTCGCATCGTGCAGAAGCTGCCTCTGAAGAGCATTTTTCACTGTTTGGACCGCTCTTTCGGCGAGTCCGTTGGAGGCTGGATGATATGGCAGGGACAAGATATGGTGGATGCCATTAGAGCTTAAAAACTCATTAAACTCCTGGGAGGTAAATTGGGGACCGCCATCAGTCACAATGGTGGATGGTAAACCAAAAGTCGCAAAACAATGTCTCAATTTTTCAATGGTTTGCCTAGAAGTTGTAGTTGGCATATAAAAGACTTCAATCCATTTAGAGTGACCATCAACCAAAATGAGAAACTCCTTACCTTCAAATGAGGCGAAATCGAGATGCAGCCTCTGCCAGTTGTGTTTCGGCCATGCCCAAGGTTGTAGTGGCGCCAGTGGAGCGGATTTTCGTGTACTCTGACAAACTGAGCAGCTCTTAACCATGGTCTCGATCTCTGAGTCCATTCCAGGCCAGAAAACAAAACTTCGAGCTAATGATTTCATTCTTGACTCTCCCGGATGTTTTGAGTGAAGTAAAATCAAAATTTCCTTACGGAGGGTAGGTGGTATTACGACCCTGTTTCCCCACAACAAACAACCTTTTTCAACAGACAATTGAGAACTTTTACTGAAGTACGGTTTCAACGCTTCTTCGTTGATGAAGTTAGGCCAGCCATTGGAAGTAAAATCTAGGACCTTAGACAGCACCGGGTCAAACTTAGTCGCTGCTGCGATTTCCTTGGAGGTGATGGGTAGCTGGTAAGATGCTGAAAAGAATGAAATCTCACCTTCCTCCTCAGATGTCTCACATGGCAGGCGTGACAGGGCGTCAGCATTAGAAATTTCTTCGCCTGTCTTGTACCTGCTTTTGTAGTCGTAAGCTGCAAGGGTTAGCGCCCATCGCTGAATCCGCGCTGCCGCAAGGGTCGGGATCCCCTTTGTTGGACCTAATAGGAATGTGAGAGGCCTATGGTCAGTCACAAGAGTAAACTTTCTACCATACAGGAAGTTATGGAATTTCTTCACCGCAAAGATTATTGCTAACGCCTCCTTCTCGATTTGGCTATATTTAACCTCACACTTGGTTAGGGCTCTTGAGGCGAATGCAATCGGTCGCTCCGATCCATCAGGTAGAGCATGAGAAATTACACAGCCAACTCCATAGCTGGAACTGTCAGATGTTACAATAATGTCTAAATCGGGATTGTAAGGAATCAAAACATTGTCCTTTACAAGTAGTTTCTTACACTGCAAAAAAGCAAATTCACATTCTTTACACCATTGCCACTGTACATCCTTATTTAACAACCCATACAACGGGTGGAGCAATGTCGACAAATTTGGCAAAAACTTTCCGTAGAAATTGACTAGGCCTAGAAATGATCGCAGTTGAGTAATATTTTCAGGCCTTGGAGCATCTACGATGGCCTTAGTAAGCTCGTCAGATTGATGAATTCCCTTTTCATCGATTCGATAACCAAGAAATTTCAGACTTTTCTGAAAAAATTCACTCTTAGCCGTATTGATTTGAACACCATACTGACTCAAGCGTTTCAACACCGCATCTACCTTAAAATACATGTCTTGGGTATTTTTACTGTAAATCAAAATGTCATCTAGGTAACATACTGTACCCTCTAAACCGGACAAAATTTTATCCATCGTGGCTTGAAATAACGCTCCTGCGCTGGTGATGCCGTACGGCAATCGAGCATAACGGAAAAGACCCTTGTGGGTATTGATAGTTAAAAGTTCCTGAGAGTTTCGACTCACCTTCAGTTGGCTATAGGCAGCTGTCAAATCTAACTTAGAAAAAAATTTTGATCCCGATATTTTAGCAAAAATATCCTCAGGGTTAGGCAGAGGGTAGTGGTCCGTCCTTAGCCATGGGTTGACGGTAGATTTGAAATCTCCACAAAGGCGCACCGCCCCATTATTTTTCGGAACAACCACGATCGGAGAACTCCATTCCGACTGAGTGACTGGAAAAATGATACAATTTTTTTCTAAGTTGTCTAATTCATTTTCAACCGCACTGCGCAAAGCGAACGGGACGTTTCTGGCTTTACAGAAGACAGGCCTAGCCCCTTCCTTTAGTACTAGATCTACGGTGATGTCTTTAATTTCTCCAATCGTATTCTCAAATACTGAAGCATATGTCTTCTTAATTTCATTAACTAAGTCAGAAATTGGAACGGTCTTACCGTTAAGATGATGCACATTTGTCTCTGCGCTGGTGTCACCCTGGTCGCTGCATCCCATTGAACTCCAGTCCAGACGAAGCTTTTCTAACCAATTGCGACCCAGTAGTGTTGGTTGGCCCACCCCGGCGCTCTCAATGACTACTATCGGTAGATGCTGGCTGTCTCCTTTGCTAGTACAAACATTAGCCTGAAACTTTCCAAGTACATTTATATCTTCCCCAGTATATGTTTTCAATTTTAGAGAGCATTCTTCCAGTTTTGATTCCCTTTTATGAAAATCTTTAAAATAAATATTGTCAGGCATTACAGTTACTACGGCCCCCGTATCAACAATCATCTCTACTGGTACCTTATTAATCATCACCTTAGTCACAAAGCTTTTAATTTTTGAAAGTGTCTGATTAGCATAAGCAATAGTGTGAAGGCCTAACTCATAATCAAAGTCTGATTGGCCAGTGGAAGGTTCATCCTCCTCACTGCCGGACTCACACACATTTACACGGCCTGTAGGCCTACCATGAAATTTATTATTAGGCTTACCATATTTATTGTAGCTAGGCTTAGTATGCTTTCCTGACTGACACATATTGGAAAGATGTCCCTTTTTCTGACAAGCAAAACAAGTAAAATCAACATAAGGGCAGTTTTTAGCTTCATGAGTTTTTCCACAGCGGTAACATTTATTTTGAATCATACCTTTAGGCTTAGGCTTAGATTCTCCCGGCCCCTTTCGATTTGAACTAGAGGTAGGCTTAACAAAATTTACATCACCTACATTTCTTTCCGGGTGAAGAGATCTCACATTACGATCGGCATTCTCAATAACCAATGCTATTTCTAAGGCTTTAACAAAAGTTAATGCACCTCCCTCAGCCAAAAGTTTACTTTGGATAGTTGCAGATTTTAGGCCACAGAGAAACCTATCTCTGAGCGCCTCATCCAGAAATCTATTAAATTTACAAGAAGCAGCAAGTTTCTTTAGTTGGATAGAATAATCTGAAATGGATTCACCCTCCTTTTGAGACCTTTTATTGAACAAAAATCGCTCATAAGTGATATTAACCTTTGGCTTGAAGTGGGATTCCAGAGCTGTCATAGCTCCCTGAAAATCAGTTTCACCTACCGTCTTAGGATGAACTAGGTCTTTAAGAGTCGTATAAAGTGTTGGCCACATAATGGAGATGAAATATGGCAATTTATCCTCTTCCTTGACATTGTTAATTTTTAAAAAAATTACTTAGCCTCTCAGAGTAATTTTCAAAGGTTTCCACCTCTTCATTGAACTCACTGACTTTACCTATCAATTGTTTTGTCATGATTGATTTAGTAAACGACTTAATTACAGTTAATTTCCAACTCTGAAAACAATATAACAATAAATCTTCCACATTTCTTCAGCAAGCAAACATTCAACAAAGATTTTCCTGCAGATTTTCATGTCAGAACTGTTGAATTTGCAGAAAGCAGGAAAGTGGTCACAGTTATTCGTAACTGCTACTTTTGAAACAGCTTAACTGTTAGTTTTGGAACAGTTCCTCTCGCCACGGAATAGGTTTCTGGACCCGTTACTTTTGAAACCCGTGATGCCACGGTAACTAGTACTCTGGAACAGTAACTGTTACTTTGGAACGGTTTCGCACACACGTTACGCACTTTTCCTGCACGAAATTGCAAACCTTTTGCAAACTTAAAATCGCACTTTTTAAGCACACTTTTAATAGAAACGCGATAGGAACTTTGAAAAACACCTCGTCGCCACTTGTTTTAACCCCGGATAAACATATAATTAGGACTGTATTAACATTAATAACTTTAACTTTGCTTAATATAATACCGTATGATCAGAACAGATAGGCATACGTCTTAACGTACCTGGATCCATACTCGAACTGAGCGTTGTCTCGGCTCTTGCTGGGGTGGGGCTTATCTTCCAATTGTTCCCCTGAATCCAAAGTCCACTTTGTCCTTGCATACTTAACTAGGCTAGTCTAATCTTGAAATACATAACTTAAAATATTCTTCTCTTATTTACAACAATACTCAATCGCTACAGATAAAGGTCTTTAAAGTTTGGCAAAGTAATGAAATTTTTCGTCCCCCATTTTTTCTTGAGGCGTCAAGTTTGATGCTCTGTTTTGCTGCCCAAACTAACTGGTGTAAAAGTAATGTACCCTGCTATATACGTTCTTTGATACCTAAAGATTTGATATTGAGGAAATTTTCTTTGACATCAGTGAAATACTGGTGTAAAAGCAGCCCAACTACTTACCGCGGCCCGAAAAAGGGCATTTTTCATCGATGGTGCAGCACAGTCTATTGTTGACTCGGTCAGACGCAGATAAAACTGGCAGAACTAGGCTTTTAAAGTAAGAAGTCTTATCTGAACCTGTACCTATAGTTTGTCTTGATTATATTGATATTATCTATCATTTGGCATTAAATCACTTAATCACTTTAATAAGACAGATACCTCATTGAGGACGTTAACCTGAATATGAGTGAAGGATGAGTGTGATGATCGTGATGATTGTGGCGCGATCTTGTAGCCTTGTTACTGACTAAGGTTGGCATGTTCCTTAGACAGGATTGTTAATTAATAGCCCACCAACCAATGGCAGCTGGCTCCAGAAACAACCCTTCAAAAAGCTACTAACTTTTCTCGGGATCAACATCAACACTCATATTATAACGTAAACAAAACATACCAACATAAATCATCATATTTTTAGATTATGATTAGGCTATAACCCTTTATAAATCCTGGAAAATTGGAAAATTCTGACGTTAAAGTCTCTATTCGCTTTCGTACATTCAACATTCATAGTTAACTGGATTTTGAGAATACCATATGTCACATATAGCATTAGCTTTGTGTCAAACGTCAGCACCATATGTGGCATTGTTAGCAAAGCAAACGTTTTTAGGTCCCAAAGCTTTTTAAATGGAAGATATTATTCGTTATTTATCATATTCTTGTACACTTCAAGCAATTTCAGTATTTTTTCCGAGTTCCTGGTATCAAAGTTTTTAATTTGAGCCCTCTTTCATCATCCTGCGACTTGCCAACCTCCAATAATTTCGGTACAGAAATGTCCCATTCGTAATTTTACTAGTAGAGCGAATAAATCGAGGCTGAATGAAAGGGTACTCATCTATCTATTTATTATGATATTAATACATATGAAACATTACCCTTCAAGTGCGTAAATTATTGTTAATTCGAGAAATCGTTAACAACAGCTTAAGGACGGTGGACCAACATTTGAGAGTCTCAGACTCTCATAAGTCTACATTGCTTTGGTCCAGAACCCGCATATCACTACTACTGCCGGTCGCATGTCGGGGTGGCGTGCTGCTCTGCCACTAGCCCCTGTTATGCCGACATTATGCCCCGTATTGTCGGCCTACGCTCTAAACACATTCTCTCAATTATACCATATCCTTCTCATTCAATTTTCCTCCCACTAGCTGATGATTATAATCATTTACTGAAACTTGAATGTTCAGGATAATATAAGTGGGTAATTAGTTCAACTGAAGGGCCACAAACTTTGTTACAGTCTTATGTTGTACATAAGCTCTCAACCTCATAATATATTGTTTATTAAGTTTAATTGTCTAAATGATCGTGAGAAAAAGAAACATTGACAGAAACAGAGCTTACACATGATAAAATTATGCAACAATAAGTTATCATATTTAAATAATATATGTATAAAATTAAAAATATTAGATAACTTATTTAGATCAATTATACTATAGCAGCCCACGTCACTTCGTGACCTAAAAACAGCTTGGTAAAATATGCTTTAGTTTAATGTGATTTTGTACGGTATTTTGCAGCATAAAATACCTTTCAATGAGGAAGTGTGTGAATTTTTGTGATTTATTCAGTTTTATAGACTATAATTGTTTGAGTCATAACACTGCAATAAACTTGCCAGTAATTGACCTTTTCAACGGGGCAAACTTTTAAAAATGACTTATTACTTTAGACTTGAAAGTTCAACATGGTTAAGAAATTTTGTCTCAGAATCTAAGAAGTTCATTTATTTCATCTGCTTCAAAAGTGTCTATGTATACGTAAAAAAAATTGCGACAGTACAACAACATTCATTTTGCATTAAATGGGGGCTAGTTCACACGGATCTTCTTTGCTTGGCGCATCCTTATGACTCTGATGTAGAGTTTTCTTTTCAAAAGTATGGAACCTTTATGTTAATTCTACATCTGTTTAAATGTGTGCATCAGTTTGGTTTTAATTAACAACAAACGGTAAGAAGATGGACGAATAACTGATCTACTGATGAACAAATCTCTAAATAACATTTTTATGAAATAGCCATTCGCCGTAATAACAAATTATCCAACGCTCATAACGGCCGAAGAATTAAATTTTCAAATTGATTCGTTTTTTGAGTCGCATTTTAATACATGTCTGGCACATTTTTACCTCAGCATATAACATAACTTTCTATGAAATGCCTTCATTAAATAGGCATATTTCCAATGGCACATTTCAAAATCGAGTAAAATTGGCAGGCTGACCATTAATTAACACTTTAATATCATTCGCATTCCGAGTACATTTACAAAATACAGGTTAAACTTATAATAAATTTAAGCTATTGTGCGTTTTAAAACTTTAATTTTTTAGGTCAATACTCAACTGATATTGCTATTTTAAAACTCTATACATTGAAACATGCATCAATGTGTTAAAACACGTATCAATGTGTATTCACTATCAACATATTAATAGTTTGTTAAAAAATCCCATTTCCAGAGCACCTCCTGAGGTAACTTATGTTCCTTTTTAAGTTTCCTTTTTAAGAAAATAAATACAGTCTATTAAGATAACTAAAGACTGTCGGTCTTAGTTTCAATAGGGCAAACAATCTTCCTTATTTTCTGTTGTCCTAAAAACCGTCAATATTTTAAGAAATCAAAATCATAATGTGGATGAACGTTAAGTGACCTTTGCTAGCCCTGCATTCAGTGGTATATCTCTGGAACTATTTCAAACCTTGATCATCTGTTTTGTTAAAAATAATTGTGAATTGGAAAAAGTTCACAGGCTCTAACGCAGATAGGCCTAGTAGCACTTTCGCTAGAATTTCAAAAGCCTCCTGGGCGAAGGCTTTTCATGGGATATTTTCCAAACCCGCAAAAAGCACATCTAGAGAGTATAATAGCTTTAATTTGATACTAAATATGCGAAGAAAAATTAAATTCTAGAGGCCGATATGCTCTGTAAAAAATCCCAGAAATTCTTTTAATAGGCTAATAAAGAAGATTTGAATTTGTGCTTTAAAAAAATACCATACACATTTTAGAGCTTGCTAGAGCATCATGTGACCTCCACCCAATAACCAGAGGATGCCTCCAGGGGCTTGCCGTGACGTCATAACACATTTATACTGGCTCAGTGACATACGAGGCTCGGGGGGCGTCGTTTGTGTAGCTAGTTAGCAAATATGACGCATCAGCATCAGTATTAGCATCAGCATTGGCATCAGCATCAGCATCAATAATAGCATCTGTACCAGCGTCAGTCTAGCATCGGAAAATGCTGCGACGAATTGTGGTTGTGAGCTCAGCTCTGAAAATAAAGAATTACCTCAAAAATATTTTTAAATGCAGTAATACATGTACCTGATATGAATCAAGAGTATTCTATTTTTATCATTTTTATGCTGAATCCAGTACATCATGACGCATAATCATATCATAAAATATTTTGTTTAATTTCAAAGGCATTTTATTAGAAAATTTCACGTGTGGCCATGTATCCGAGTAAAGGCCATGCATATCATAATTTCCTATTAAAAATCGTGGGCTAGAATATTTTTATCAAAAATAAAAAGTTATGAATGGCATTGGAACACAAATATTTAGATTCTACGTAAATTTTCACATAGGAATGAAAACTTAAATATTATTCTCTGCGCTTATTTTATTTTATCTTACAAAAGCGAGTAATGGGCAGTTTCTTAGAAAAATGTTTTTGGGCACTGCGAACGAGTTTGGTGAAATATTTTTATTTATTTACTCAACACTAATTTTCTCATCTTACTTCTACGCAGCACTAATTTGCTAATTTAACTTTCCTTGTATATCTTATAGTTTATGAGGTCCCTATGTATGACCTACATGAAAATAAATTTCTTTACACTATAGATGGATTGTCCACTATTGAAATAAAATGTCGTTTTATGTGGCTCGGGTTTCCTCTATCTCTTTTAGCCAGAACTTGTTGCGATCACAGACAGCTAGACCTGACATCTGTAAAAACATCCATCCCATGAAACAAGTAAGAGATAATCGATGCTTATGTTTGCTACTCGACCAATAGACGCTATAGTAAAAGCTGTATACAAACTAAAAACTAACCATACACCTCTGAAGACTCAGTACTAATGCGTTGTTTCATCAATGTAAACACATAATTTCGTTTGTGTATTAAAGAGACATGACGCGTTAGTACATTTGTACCATTCTTTATAACATACCACATAAATTTTACATACGATTGAAAAGTAAATGTTTACGAAGCAGGAAATACGAAACAGATATTCCTTGCAGATATTAAAATTTAACCCACTGCCCCAGTCTCCCGGGCCAGCTGTGCCATAAACCTGCATTTACCCCCCTCTCCCCCTCGCCCTTCACCCTATTTATTGCACCCTCGACCTTGTCGAGGTCGCGAGGGGCTCTGCCCCTTTGTTTTGCGCTAGGCCTTTTTTGGGTCACCCACAGCCCCAAATTCCCTTAGTTCCCTCCCACCCGGTCGATGGCTCTCTCGCTGAAATTCCCAGATGAACTTTTCTGGTCCTAGAATGTTTCCTTTTTTTTATTTATCTGAAAACACATTGTTTTCGCAGTATGGAAACTAAATCTGTATTGTCAAAATGTATTACATATGGATCGTACGTTTAGCTTTCTCTATGCGGTTTTAAATGGTAGGTACGTGATTTCTAGGCCTTCCATTCCTAAAACAAATATGTACTTGAATTAATGAATTTTCTTTATAGAAAAAAATCCTTAGATTGCTTGAAAATATTATGCAAAAGTTAACTGTAAGCTATTGAAAAAATGAAGGAGCCACTGATGAAATAAGTAATTTGTGTTAATTTTATTGATCAGATATTTTGCCCCTGATCTTCTTTAAATTAAAATTGTTCATTGTTATACAATCTAATAACTAACTGTATACAGCTGAACTCAGTACTAGGCCTAATGCATTGTTTTATCATTGTCAAAACATAATTATATGTGCGTATTAAAGTTAAATATCGTGTTTATGCCTACGTGTTATTTATAACTTAACACATAATCTATTATACTAATTCCTTAAGGAATTTCTTGTATACAGCAAAACTCCTTTATTTGTGAACCGATTTTGATGATTGAGGTGTCAAATTAAAGGGAATTTCCTGCAGTCATCATGGAATAATTTTCATTGCCCTCAGCTCAATGTCCTTTGCCCAACTGGTCTTTAAAGTTTCCATATATTTTTAATGGAAGATTATTTTACCAAACATATGGTATATCTAAATTATTTGTTTTAGATGTCTTGAGAAAACCCGTAATATCTGCCTTCTGCCACTTAGATATTTATTTACATTTTTTGGTTATTTTTTCAGTTTACAACAACTACCTCATGAAAGCATTAATATCTTGGTGGATTTTAAAAATTAAAACCTAATAAAATTTAAATCTGTTGTAGAAAATATTTAGTTATATACAATAATTTTAGTAAGTGGATAAAGGAAACGTAATATGGTAAACCAATAGATTAAATTTCACCAAAACCAAACTAATATAATATCCATTTCAAAATGCCTGTCAACAAGAAACTCCTGATAAGTTCTTTAAAGACTGAGACAAACTGATAAGAAGTTTGATTTTAAAAGTGTTTCAACTTCCAAGTGGGACTCCATCAAGGGTTTTACACTCCAAGAAGAAATATGCAGGATTAGGAATAAGGAGGATAGCATGGGAGATATGATTACTGGATCGCAAGTAGGAAAAATACCTTATGAAAGAAGTAATTAGTTATCCTTAACCAATTAATCAAGTTTTGATGGAGACTTAATTTTTTTTGTTTTTTATGGGCCTCCCAGCTACAAAAATAGAAAACGATATTTTTATGTGTATAAGCAAGTCTTAAATGCCAAGTGTTGAAGAAGTATGGACTATATCCAGGGAATGGGGGAATTACCTGAAGATGACCTATAACGGTGAAGGTTGGCAGAGCCCCTAATAAAAGATCTTGTAGGCAATATGAAACGTATGTGAACTAATAAAAGAGAGAAAACTGGGAACCAGACGAAGAGGAAAACTGTCTATTTTGGATGTTGGGAGTCCAAGGGAAAAATTGATGATAAAGCCATAATGAAAATGAACCAATAGTAAAGGCTTTATAATAAACCTCACATTCAGGTTCAAGACCATTTCTACACAACCAGAAGAAATTCACACACGGGGAAAATCTATAAACACAAAAACTATGCTGTACCTCAAGGGAGAGCAAATATCGATTAATTATATTAGACTTCATTTTAGCCCAAAGCAAATCTTAAGCAATAATTATATTCAATTTAAAAAAAAAATACAACATTCATAAGATAGCAGGCAAATCTTCAAAAAATCTTTTTCAATTCTTAGAAACTGAAAGCATATATGAACTAAAGAGAAACTAAAACTAAAATCTTATTAACGCTAAGATAACATAAACTCATAAGATTTAAACTAATAACATCAATTTTTTTACAAGCCATAAAATATATCCGGTAGGCCTACCTGCTCAAAGTTAACAACATTTTCTCTCATCATTTAAATAGTTAAATTTAATAGCTGGAAACGACTAGTTTTACATAATTTTAACCACTTAATTTTACTAACTACTTAAGTTACAAGTTAGGTAACTTACGCCCTACAAAAACATAAAGCATTTGCTGTGTACCTTTTTAAGGTTGGTTTTTATCACCTTAGGTAACCTAGTACTCTACAGTCGTGTTATAACGACCCAGCTAGGCTTCGATACTTCGATAGCTAGGCTTCGATACTTTGATAGCTAGGCTTCGATACTTCGATAGCTAGGCTTCGATACTTCGATAGCTAGGCTTCGATACTTTGATAGCTAGGCTTCGATACTTCGATAGCTAGGCTTCGATACTTCGGTAGCTAGGCTTCGATACTTCGATAGCTAGGCTTCGATACTTCGATAGCTAGGCTTCGATACTTCGATAGCTAGGCTTCGATACTATGATAGCTAGGCTTCGATACTTCGATAGCTAGGCTTCGATACTTTGATAGCTAGGCTTCGATACTATGCGTCGCATTATCCTCAGGCTTGCATGGAATCGTGATCAGTGGATAAAATGACTTGGTTAACATGAATTAAAACTGGCATCAGCACAGTTGATATGATAACAATTAACAACATTTAACCCCGGAAACACGTTAGGTAATAGTTGGAGACCGCTCGCCGTGGCCACATGGATGAGGGGTGGTGTCAAATTGTGTTGTGCGTTTGTTCGTGACCTATTAGATGTTCAATATTCGGTTGTTGTAGTTTTTTTTACGTTGTTGTAACTGTGTTAATTAATTGTTTGCATACGATCTGCAGGGCCGGCGTCAGGGGGGGGCAGAGGGGGCTAATGCATAGGGGCCCGGGCTCGCAGGGGGCCCGGAAACAGCCAAAAAAGGGCCCAGATCGGCTGAAAAGGGGCCTAAAAGCACACAAATCATGTAAAAAAAGGTCGTCAGGGCCCGGGCTCGAAGATTGCACAGGGGCCCGAAATTCCTGTCGCCGGGCCTGACGATCTGTGTTACTGCGAGTTTTAACTTATTCTAACGACTTCCAGTGGGATGGATTGATTTTCTTAATACTGGTTGACGTAACCCAGAATTGAAACCTAGGTCGCTCTAATATGGACTGTATTGAACTGGATGACGTAAGGTAAAACAAAGTAGCAATATTTAATGAACTCATATGAATTTAAATTAACAACTGACTTTGTGAAGAACATTTGTCGTTTCCATAAATCATTTTTCCTTAAATTAAAACTAGGTTTAGATTGAAGATTTATAAATTATGATGTAGCTCGACGTTCATATAGGTTGTTTAAATCTTTACTTTGTCCATTATGATAATAACCTGGGTAGGTCGCCGATCCAAGTACATAATGTATCTGATGTATCTAACGTAGCTAAAACTTAGTTAATATTTTAATTTATGGTTAGACTTATAACAATAATGAGCTGAGCAAACTATGTGATGATAGGCTGATTAAAATAATGTTGCCTGTCATACCCCTTTATTGGTATGACAAATCTATGTTGAGGAGATTAATTTTTAAATTTCCTCACAATGAATCTTGGTAATATTGTTTATAACAAAAGATAAAATTGCCCTCATGAATATGCCCCTAGGAGATCGAAAAGGTTTTACTTCATCGTAAGAATTAGTAAAAAAAGCTTAAAGGAGATAAACTTTGATCGAATACTGGGCCAAAGATTTTAACAAAATATTTTTGCGCTTTAAATTTGAGGCGTTTATTATTATTTATTTTGATTATATATATAAGAATAAGTTAATAAAATAAAGCTAAATTTCGTTCAGCAAATAGCAAATGGCAAATGGCCTTCTCTCCTTTAGAGGAATGATCTCCCCCTGACCTCGGCATGGATTTACTCCACAAAGAGAGGTCAGTTCAGTAAACGTCCAGAACATTGATTGTGGTCCAGAAATAGACACAAACCAGAACCAGGTCACCAACCTGCGTCCCACATCAGCACGCAATGAACAACACCACCACCGCGCATCTGTTTACCTACGATGTATAATCAAAAATAAATAAAAGCTCACTTGATCTTAAACCGATGAGGGATAAGTCGTGGCTGCGCGAGAGCCTACTACAAAGTAGGTTAAAGATAATGGATTCGTGTCCAAAAGCTTAGTCAGTAAAAATTTCAATTTGGATATGTTAAGGAAAATTATAATTTGACCATCTGAATTTGAGTATGTTTCCTTTCTTTACTTCAGTACTACTTTTGAAATTATTACTGATTTTTGCCTGAACGAATAGTCTTTTTAGTCAAGCTTAGAGATTAATATGTTTACTTTTACAAGTCAGGTTTTTTCCAAATCGATTTTATGTGTCATACCACAGAGGAGAATAAAATCAATTAGATTAGCTATTCTGTGTGGTCATACTTAGAATTTTCATAACAATTAAAATTAACGTCATATTTATTTTCGATAGTTGCTTCTTTGATAGTCAGTTTTAAGTTTTCAATTTAATTTGCTTAAATAAATTACATATTTATGAAACGTACCGCAAATTGTAAACTTATGACATTTCCCCTGCCATTTTTTAATTGAAGAGATCAACTATGACCCAAGTATAATATGCAAAAGGATAGGATGGGGGTAGACTCGTTAAAACCTACTTAAGTTTATGAAATTTACAAATATATTAAAACGATTCATCCCTCTCCTATATGTGAAATGGGAATCTATCTATAAGGAAAGGACAATTTGAAAAAAAGGAATCTAAAAGGAAGGGAACAATATAACATATTTGGCGCGTTCAGCCGCAGCCACGGGTGACTAACCGGTCACCATAGTCCTTAATTGGTAAATCCACTATCTTGACAATCAACAATGTCCGGTTACTTACCAAATCCACCGTAAACATTTTTCGGTGGATGCAAAACGATGATCGGTAGGCTATAGGTGGTAAATCCACCACTACTGTTCACATATTAGACTACAGGTTGGTAAATTACTCACCGTTAACTGCGATGCTGAACACGACTAATGTGTTTTTTCAAAGAAGTAAGTAAAGGAGTAAGCAACAAAAGAATGAGCTCTTTACAGCTTAGGCTCAATCCTGAGAACAGTATTAACACATACTGCATTATTATAACAAACATAATCTGTATACGACTTAAATCGAGTCTTCTCAAAGTAACTGTCAAATAAAATTAAATGAACACGAATAAAAACAACATTTAAATTTTAAGACTCTTATAATAAATTCCTATAATGAGAGTTTCTGATGAGTCTCATCTTATTGCTTAACAATAAAGGAGTTGCCATATCATATTTAGGCCTATCATTAAAACCTCAATTTCATATTCATATTCTTCTTTATTATGGTTTGGGTTGGCTTTTGGATACATATATTTTTAGAGGGGGACATAGGCCTACTTTATGGATTTTTGTTCTAGAATCATATGCATTTGGAGCTGTTTCTTATCAAAAAATAAAACTGCTGACTTTTTGCTTTTACGAAGGCCAGATTCAAAAGTTGTAAGTATTTCAATGTAATATAATCGCCTTTGCCAAGGCATTCAAGGAAGTTTATTTCATACGGAAACTCAACCCCCGAGGAATTAAAAATGTAAAAATTCCGTTTCCATCGAAGTTTGCGGGGGAAATAAGTGATGAAAGAGCATTGTTTCTTATAATGAACAACGAGCCTTTCATGGCAGCGCTGCCGGCCCACATTGTCCGCTCACAATCCAGTAATCACAAGCACGCTGTTGACATTTTTCATGAAATATCTAACAGTAAATTTTTGTTTTATATTAATTTTGAATATTATCAACGCACGATACAATCCCAGGGATACTCCCCTTTGATACACGGGAACAAGGCTGATGTACCACAGAGGTTGAGATCCACAGTTGGTCAGCAGTTCCTGATCAAAACTTTAAAAATTGCCAATTGCGTAGGAAGATTCAAAATGAAAACAAAGTATAAAACACCAAAAATCTCATATTTTTAAGCTGTACTCCAAGCAAGCGTTAGGGGACCTTCCATAAATCACGTAGGTCTAATCGTCTTTTGGTCATTTTAGACACTCCCCCTTTAAAATCATCCAAGCGTCAAAATTTAGATGTCTTTCCCGTTAAAAAATGAGCAAATGTCCCCTTCGGTGGGTTTCGTACATTAAAAATAAAGTCTGATGAGGAGTGCAATTTACTTCAACAGAATACAGGCTACAACAACACTCAAACAGGGAAATCCCCTCTAATCACGTCATCAGTTATCTGGGCCATAGGGCCTACTAAGCTTTATTTCGGATGGTTCGTCTACTGTAGATTCATTTTTTTTACTTTATGTACAAACACAAACTTGATATATTCTGTTGAAAACTTTATACTGAAAATTTAAAACCCTGTTTGTGTTAATACGAGAGCCGTAAAGAAAGGAAGGAACCTCCGCTCCATAGCTCAAGAAGTAGCCTAACAGCCTAATTTGGTAAATATCAGAATTAATGAACTGAACAAATACAGATTGTATTTCTATTGCTGGGTGTTTTATTGGTCCTTTTGTTTATGATTTTCTCTTATACTTTTAACGGTCTGTGTAGGTTCAAACTAATTATTTTCTAATAAATGATGGGCGGGCATTAACTGCGCGAACTGACCTGAGTCATTTAGTCGGGTATTCCTGAACTGCGCGAACTACTCCAGGTAGCCACCAGAGTGGCGGCCCTCTTTGACTGGAGATTTCTTGGATGTGAGCATTTAAGAATTTGTCAAAGCCCAAGTCATCTGCAGAGAGTGCATTCATTTCGGATTTTATGTTCTACTAAAAAAGAAAGAAAGTGATTTCGAACTGAGGTAGCGTATTTAAGTTTGTAATGAAAATAAAATAAAATGTATAGAACATGTTAATGAAAATGAAATGCATCTTTTTTAGGATTAGGAAAATATCATGACTTCAAGACGGCGACCAAAGTGCATGCTATTCAATCGCATACGTTACAAATAACATAGCAATATGGGAATTTATAAAGTATTGTCGTAGTTTTTCACAATAAATTAATCTGAACGAAAAAATAAGTAAACCGTAATTTCAAATAAAATCCCGTTACTGTAAAATAAATGGCATTTATCAATTAATATTAATGTTTCTTACCTTTATGTGTATGTTCCCTGAAAGAAAATGTTAATCTTCCAAATGTTTTTCTGTGATGTCATAGTAATACGACTACAATAAATAAAATGTAAATATCACCAAGGAAGGTACTGCAGTAAAAATTCAGAAATTTTAAAACACACTTATATCTTTATTCAAAAAAATAACGTCATAATCACAATCATAATCAAGGCATCTACACAAGATAGATTTTGCTCGAAACGCACTTTACAAATTGCAATCTGTCAATAATAGTTTGCGGTATGATGACACGTAAACAAGGAAATTCCTTCTGCCGGCAACTTACCCCTACCTGGCGTGGACTTCGCGCAGCTGAGGAACATTTTTTGGGACCCATAGAGGGATTAGCGCAGTTAAGGAACTCTTTCGCACAGATAGTGCACGACCTAAATGGTACATTCTATGAACAGATTAATAAGACACCAATGGGTGGAGTATTGAGCCCGATACTCGGTAATTTATTTATGGATAAATTTGAGGATGACGTGTTGAGGTTGGCACCCGTAAAACCCCGTCAATGGTTAGGATATGTTGATGACGTTTTTGTATCAAGGAGGAACCTGTTGATAAGCTGATTGAATTTAAAGATTTGCTGAACAGCCAGTATGATTCAATAAAATTCATAATTGAATTTGAAAATGACAGTAAACTACCGCTTCTTGATGTACTGGTGGAAAAACTCCCCAACACTTGGAGAACTTGTGTGTATCGTAAGCCTACCGCCTCGAGTGTATACCTTAATTATACATCGAACCATCCTGAGCATGTAAAACTAGGTTTAGCTATAGGACTAGTTAAGAGGGCCAAGACGATCTGCAGTGATGAGGAGTCTTACGATAATGAAATTGGGAGGGTAAAAAATGATTTGAGGAACATTGGGTATAGTGAAAAAGTCATAAACAAAGCTGTGCTAAGAGCAAATGTACAAAAACCGGACGAAAGTATTGATATCGAACAGCCAGTGTCCACAGTGTCCATACCTTACTATAAGAATATTTCTGAAAAAAAAATTGCCGGATCAACAAAAAATATAACATTAGAACAGTTTTCAGGTCTGGAAATTCCTTAAGTAGCCAGCTTACAAAGGTAAAGCCAATCAATTGTGGACAAAAAATAAGAATGTTGTAAATAGGGTACCGTGCTCGTGCAGTAGGAATTATTTAGGCCAAACTTCAAGACCGGTTCAGGTGAGGATTGAAAAACATCATAAAAAAGTGGATCTTTTCCGTTAATTCACCACCATTATTTTTTGCTTATGATTCCGTTAATTCACCACCAAATCTATTTTAAATTAAAGTAGGTTTAGTTTACAACATTTTACAGTATTTACTAATTAAAAACAACAAGAAAAAAGTAAAATAAATAACGAAATTGAAAACTCACACAATCTATTAATAATTGACGACGTCCCTCTTTACTGTGGTGGCTGAACTGTGAAATATGTTCCAGCATTTTTTCAAACTGATTTTCCGGTCCGTATTTTTTACGCCACATGTACTTGCGTTAGTAGCCATTTCAGGGTCTTTTTTGTTATACCACGCATTCACAAATTAATATCCATAGACTGAGAATTAATAGGGATAGAACTAGTACGCGAAATAATATGTTTACTCACCATTTAAACGTTTAATTGTTCGAAAAAGAGTATTATAACAACTTTTTTAAATTATTCTTGACATACAAACACAAAAACAATACACATATTAATTACGTTGTTACACTTTAAAGCTACTTTATTTGGTAGCCAGAACTACTTAATGTATTTGATGAGTTGGTTAGGTTAGGTTATGTTAGGTCACATCGACTGATAACCAGTACTACAACAGCCGGCGCTCAATGAACGTAAAAAACGTACAGAACTCCCCTCACTGTTACATTCACTTGCGACACCTAAATTATTAATTGTTGCCGCTCGCTAATCACTGCCTAGACTGGCCGCTGAGCGCGCGGTCAGGACGGTCCGGTTATCCGATAAGAAAAGGCTTTCACAAATACTGCAGGTAAAGGAAACCCCGAATTCAATATTCCTAATTACTCAGATTGACTCCCTTACTGTATTTTAGATTCTGAGTGGTGGTGAACTAACGGAAAACAAAAGAAAATAGTGGTGGTGAATTAACGGAAAAGATCCAAAAAAGTTATTAATAAATAATCATATGGTTCAATAAGCGAACATGTGCTTCGTATTGGACATGATGTTCTGTGGGATTCTAGTCAGATTTTGTATAAGAAACGGGATTTGAAAAAACGAAACTTAGCTGAGTCTCTTTTTATGAGCATTGAGAATATTCCATATCCAGACCGTCGGTTGAAATTAATGCTAAGTTTGTAGAAGTGGTGAGTGAGTAAATAAAACAATTATTAGCTAGGGCAGATGACAAAGGCTCAGTCTTATCTATAAAAAAGTAAAGTCTATAAGGAAGGTAAACAAACCACTTCCCCCGCCCCAACAGAATGTGTCACCGCGCCGTCGCGTCAGTTCAAATTCGGCGCTCGCGGCGGATACGCGACCGACAACGACAACGGCAAGTTAGGGAAAATCCCCCTGACGACGCAGGACGTTTTTGAGGTTCCGCGAAATATCGGGAGTGCGTAGACTAAGTTTATACTGTAAGTGTGTTAAAAAAAATGTGTCTGTGTGTAAGAGTTTTAGAAAGGATTGGAGTGAACATTTTTATCATGCCCTTTTAGGAAAAACATTTGCGAAAATTTTTTTCTTTTTTTTTTCAAAACATTGTTGATTGTTTTTTATCGATTGACATTTGAAGATTCATAGATTAGCCAAGCAACTCAAAATCTTGTGTGTTTATTCAATGATACGGCATTTTTCATGTCATTATATGATTTTGATTTCTTAAAATATTGAAGTTTTTTGAGACATCAGAAATTAAGGAAGAGTATTTGCCCTATTGAAACTAAGACCAAGAGTCTGTAATCATCTCAATTTATTGTATTTCTTTCCTTAAAAAGGAAACTTAAAAAGAAACATAAGTTACTCAGGAGGTTCTCTGGAGATGGGATTTTCTAACAAACTATTGAGAGTGATTACACATTGATACATGCTTCAACACATTGATACATGTTTCAACACATTGATACATGTTTCAACACATTGATACATGTTTCAACGTTTAAAGTTTTAAAATATCAATATTAGTTGAATATTGACCTAAAAATTTCAAGTTTTAAACTTGATCATCTGTTTTGTTATAAACAAATGTGAATTGGAAAAAGTTCACAGGTTCTACACAGATAGTAGCACTTTCGCTGGAATTCCAAAAGCCTCCTGTGTGAACGCTTTTCATGGGTTGTTTTCCAAACCCACAAAAGGCACGTCTAGAGAGCAATAGCTTCAATTTGATACCAAATGGCTTTTTGTATCTACAGGCCTGTAAAGTTTTATTCAATGTTTGTTCGTTTTCGTCCCGTGATAAGTGTTATGTGTTTGTGTTTTTTATTGATCCTGACGATGCCATCAACCGATGGATAATTAATCTTCACACCTTTTATATTCAGCTGAGGATGATGCGATTGCATTGAAACTTATTCTGAACATGAAAATTTCAGTTTGAGCTGTTTGAGGGATCTACGTAGGTAATTTAGTCTTACACTGTAACTCGCAGCTCAGGGGCTAAAACCATGGATAATAATATTGATACCAAATATGTGAAGAAAAATTAATTTCTAGGGGTCGATTTACTCTGGACAAAATTCCAGAAATTCTTTTAATAATGTAGATAAAGTTGTGACAGTTTAACGCATATATGTATTTAATGTTAACATTATATATTTCTTTTACAAACTATAATTTTAGTTTGATATTGTATTCGCACGATTTGCTAGAATGATAATCTCTAAACTAACATCAACATTGTTATGTTGGAGGAAATAAAAGTGCAGCGATCGTTTAAAACTACCACTGTTCTAAATAGACAAAAGACCAATAGCCCCAAGCCCCAGAGCGTCACAAGGGAATCTGGCTGCATAGCTACACTTCACTAAATGAAGTGGCTTTGTCCAATTCGTTATAAACATCGTGATTGGCGAAATGAATTACCTATTCACTATATGGCCTATCGAGGTATTGACCGCAAAAACACTATATGAAGACGTCATGTGTAGTGTGTGTACCTACGCCCTTATTCTGATCATGATTAATTGCTTCTTCACTCAACATATCACAGTACAATAAGTAGTTTTTTTAGGGCCTATTGAATTTTTTATCGTAAACTATAGGAGTTGCCCGTGGCTTCGCTCACAATAAAAATTACAGCTGATCTTATTCAGTATTTGAATGTTTACATCATCATAAAATGTAAACATTGAAACTGAAGACGTTCACGGAGCGTAATCCGAGGGGATTTCAAGGAAGTGAATAGTCCTATGTGTTTCCCAGGTTCAAGATCTACCTCTGTGTGAAATTTTAACCCAGTCGGTCCAGGATTTTTCGAGCTCACTTGCTACATTCATCCATACAGAAACCACCTTGTCTTTATAATAGTATATATAGATATGTTTGACTCAAATTTTGTACTTAGGAATCGTAATCCGGTAAGGTATTTCTAAAGGTGATGGGCGTGACGGGTCAAGAAAATTAATCTGACTAAGCCACTATGACGTAACAGAGCGAACTAAAAGCTCAAATGAGGCATAAAACGTAAATTAGTAGGTACCCGTATGTATAGTAGCCTCTTTTCTTTTGGCACATTTCATTATCAATGTTTACATTACGTTTGTCTCGCAGGTTGGCGGCAGCTCAGGAGGCGGCAGCGCAACAGCGGGCGGGTCGTGACTGGTCACCCCCCGCCATGGGCCAGCCTGGGGGCCCCAACCAGCCCGCCAAGGGCCCCTCCTCGCTCTTCCTGCTCAGCGAGGACAACCCCCTACGCCGATACACCAGATTCATCATCGAGTGGCCATATCCTTTACCACAACTACGTTTTGTTTTGATTTACCTACATGTAAACATATATGAGTTCTGATTCTCGTTACAACGAAAGAGAACACTAGTTGGTGCTTAAAGCAAACCTCTACTATTTAACTGACAAACCTTTTAATACAGTCTTTTGAAGAACATTAAGTGTTGATTTCTATTATAATATAAAGCAATAATCTTAAATTAGTTGTCGTTCAGTAATTTTTTTGTCACACTGATTGTGACATTTTTACCCTTTACCCCTCTTTTTACTCTGCCTTGAAAAGCCAAACCCCCTTCTGTCCCTGATATAGCACACTAAGGTCTGCTAGTTTTATTTTTTGTAGTATGAGATTTTTTGTAGATTCTGACATATGATTCTGAGGAAAAAGTGGATTATGAACCAACTTGTTATTTACTTTCTTCACTCAATTGGTTGTTCCATCTGTTTACCTGTCAGAAAGAGAAGAAGCAGAACTATAAAAGAAGACAGACGATGTTTTGAAATTTAAAGTGTTGATGTGTTTTGAATATTTTAAATTTTCTTATTAAGTTAAATTTAGGTTATTAATATGGTTGTTTTTAATAATATTCACATCGAACTAAGCTTCACCTCATCGTCCACACTTGGTACTACTTTTTTAAGAATTTGAATTAGCTGATTACCGGTAGGCTACTTGTTTTTCGGCCCAGAAGTTTAGTCGCAGGCGTAGTGCAGGTGAATTTAGTTGAAGTTAGGAATTAGATTTATACCTGATTAGCGAGTTTATCGTAGCGTGCGTTCGAAAAATTCTTCATGATCTTTCTCTTCGACATTTGGATTTGACTGTTGAAGGTAAGTAGGCCAAGTGGTTTGAAAAATTATAGTTGAAACTTGGCTTGAAATCATAGACCCAAACAAAACAATCTTGATGCAAATAATACACAAGCTTAAGTCTAAAGTGTAATTTGCAATGGTTTTGCATATCACCAAAGTCTTGAACAATGGCAATGTTGTTTTAACCATGTTCCGGCCTGATGACCTCGACCCTCATCTGTGCCTTGGTGACCTTGTGGCGAACTTATCACCAAGCTTGTTACAGTTTAAATTTAACCAAGTCTACATGGATTTTAATATAAACTTGTTAATTTAATGAATGGCTCAGAAAACAAACGATATCTTAGTGCTTTTAAGCATTATTTTTTACTTGTGGAGGTTCGGTAACTTAATTTGTCAGATTTTAAATATAGTTCTTATAGTTTAGTTGTGTCAATATTTTGTTTTCAACAAAGGCCGCCAGTTTAGTTTCCTTAACTGTTCCTCACTCCGTTCGAGTATGCAGTCCTACTCACCATCATTGCCAACTGTGTTGTCCTGGCTCTGGAAGAACATCTGCCACAGAATGATAAGACCCCGCTAGCAAAGAAACTGGTCAGTGGCCTACACCTACAATTTACAGTTTTTATTTTTATTTTGTCTCGCCCTAAGTAGCCTGTTCAATTTCTCTGTTACACTCTGGAATGAATTAGCTCAGTACAGATACTCACTTAACCACCAGATATATAAGCCTATGGACTCTCAACTGCCTTCAATGGGAGTGGATAGATAGCTAAAAGAGGGTTCAAAGCATCAAACTACTTCAAACTAGCTTAAATATGGTGTCATCAATATTTGGAAGTCCAAAGCTCATCACTGTCAGTTGCCTTTTGAAAGTAGGCCTACTTTCTCAAACTTTTTATATTATTAATGGTAATTTTTCATATTTCTTCCCTTACCTCCTACTACTGTCCATTTCAAAAATCAATATACTCGAGTTTGAACGCTTGTCATGGACAAACTATTTGGCCTATTGTTATAAATTTTATATCATAATTTAGCTTATTTAACTCTACGTTACGTCATATAAGTTGATTTTTTTTTAAAACCTATTTCATTTTTTTATTGCGGTCGGAACACAAAAAAACACGTTTTCCGAGCGCTTTCTGATGAAGATTTGACTTTAAAAATTCATACACAAAAAACTACTCGGCCGAGATCAAAGATATTTTTATATCAGGCAATAGACATACTTCTCTACCTTTTTGTCGAGTTTCATAATTTTAGCTTCACTCAAAAAACTTTTCTTATTGTTTTAAAAAACCCTTGCATTCTCTGAATCCGCTAATCGAAAAATCGTCAACTTTGGCACAATTAACCAGTACTGATAGAAAAATAGAAATATGTTTCTCATTTATTTGTAATAAAAACCTCTGATTTTATATCACATTATTAATAATGGAATACTTGTGAGCGGCGGACTGTAAATAACACACGCTGGCGGCCGGTCTCGAGGTTGTCCGAGGGTTGCCGGCATCGTCGCGGGGCGAGCGGTGTTGCCATTTCTTTCACCTGAGGTAAAACAAATACAACACCTGTACACAGAGTTTTTAGTGAATTTTTTGCATTTTCCATTCGGCCGTCCTCGCTGAACACATTGCTTCTTTCTTGCAGTAGGTGAGGTCAAATTTTCTTCGTTTTGTTTTAAACTTGCACTGTACTTTTACACTGTGGCTAGCGGAACTCCCAAACATTCATGTACCTTCTGGTTGGCTGGAAATCTCTTGTCGTTCAACCTCTCGTCTTCAGACCGAAAAAAAAAAATATCGCACTTAATATCATTGTTATCTCCCTCTCAGATAAGGGCGCGGGCATCTTGAGGAGATGTTCATCCAACAAAAACAGCAAGCAAAATGAGCTAACCAAACTATGCAACATTGTAAGAAAACAAGAAATGACTCATATACCCAGGATAGGGTTTTGTCCCGGTGTCCCGGTATTGGGGTAGATGCCCTGCGGGATGACTTATTGGGAAGTTCAATCGCAAGACGTGGCAACACCGCTCGCCCCGCGACGATGCCGGCTACCCTCGGACAACCTCGAGACCGGCCGCCAGCGCGTGTTATTTACAGTCCGCCGCTCACAAGTATTCCTTTAGGCTATTAATAATGTGATATAAAATCAGAGGTTTTGATTACAAATAAATGAGAAACATATTTCTATTTTTCTATCAGTACTGGTTAATTATGCCAAAGTTGACGATTTTTCGATTAGCGGATTCAGAGAATGCAAGGGTTTTTTTAAACAATAAGAAAAGTTTTTTGAGTGAAGCTAAAATTATGAAACTCGATAAAAAGGTAGAGAAGTATGTCTGTTGCCTGATATAAAAATATCTTTGATCTCGGCCGAGTAGTTTTTTGTGTATGAATTTTTAAAGTCAAATCTTCATCAGAAAGCGCTCGGAAAACGTGTTTTTTTGTGTTCCGACCGCAATAAAAAAATGAAATAGGTTTTTAAAAAAAATCAACTTATATGACGTAACGTAGAATTAAATAAGCTAAATTATGATATAAAATTTATAACAATAGGCCAAATAGTTTGTCCATGACAAGCGTTCAAACTCGAGTATATTGCTTTTTGAAACGGACAGTAGTGAAGCAATTAATTTTACAATCGTAGATTAAAATGAGGTAAGGGTGCCCATCCCCTCCTTAGGCAACAATGCGAGCCCCTCTCAAAAATCAACCCCTCACCCCCCTGAAATCACTTAGCCCCATCCCTCACCCACACACGCACCCTCTCAGCAGTATTCGTTGCAAACATATTCTAATACAACCGTACACAAAAAGACATGATACCTAATATCTAAAATTAAGATGGGGCTGAAGGCAATTAGGTGTTGCCCTCACGAGAGAGATGTACACACATTTTTCCGCAATGACAATGGAAAAAGAAGTGTGACACAGTAAATAACCAGCTTTTCCTAGTATTATGGTCTTCACTAGTATATAAAGTACAGTAGAACCTTGATAAGAAGACTCTCAAGGAGATAATGAAAAAAGGCTTGTTATCAAGGGACTCTTCTTATTGAGCTTCATTTTATAAAGACATTAAGTGCAATTACAATTTCAAGGAGACTTTAAAAGTGCACTTCTTAGCGAGGTTCTTGTGTTATCGAGTGTCTTCTTAATGAGTTTCTACTGTACTCACTTTTAATGTAAAAAATATAACTTCAGAGGGTGATATAATGTCGTCACTCAATCAACCCATTCGCCTACTTTGATGAAGTGGTCTCGTCGCCGGTCGCATGGCTGCTGTTAGTAGTTCACTGGTTCGCCACCAGGCCGGTTGCTCAAGCGGTACAATGGATCGCTACTAGGGTTCGCTGGAGCCGTAGGCTTTATGAGTCAAACGAGCATTGGTCTGACGGTACTGTGCGGTCGTTTAGTCTAAGGCGTTGACTGACGAGTCAATGTTGAAGACATACACCGCGGTGCGGGTTCGATTCCTGCACCATGAGCAATCCCTATTAGGCTTGCAAATGGGTGGTAAAGTTGGTGGAAGGGCCCACCTAAAATAAATGGTGACCGGCTTGGGTGGAAGTTGACGGCATTTGTAGGTTTAATAGGGATTGCAGTGGACACCTGTTTTGCTTTTTTTACCCTTGTATAGAGGAGGAGGACATTTTTTTATTTTTTATTAATTAATCTAAATATATAAAGGAGAAGGGGTTTTCTATCGGACAGCAAATCTCTATAACTGTATGACCTAAAGAGTTGAAATTTGGCACATGTGCTCCCCTTAGGTCTTAGATGCACACTAAGAAACGGTTTTACAATATTCCCAAAGGGTTTAGCCCTATGGTACTTTAACAAGTTTTAATGTTAAATTATAGGGAAGGATATAAGGTTGTCATGGCAACCTTAAAAAGTATGACAAATTAAATCCTAAAAAAAGACAGGGGAAGTTTTTATGTTTTTCCACGGGTGAAACCGTGTTGATCAGCTAGTTCAGTATATTGTCAATACATATGGACAAACAAAAAGGTCATAACCAAAATTAATTCGGTATATTGTCAATACATATGGACAAACAAAAAGCGAGTTTGTCATAACCAAAATATTAGACCAAATACAGACAAAATAAACATAGGTTATTTACAATTAAAAATTGAGAAAGATAAAAAAGTGGTAGATCAAAGAGTTAATATGTGTCCAAATAGTGATGGATGTAGTAAATAGGCTATTTCACTGCGTAGTCTGCAATCAGTGTGTATATAAACTTTCATGGGAGAGCTAATTATTAAGGCAATATTTACTTTAATTTAGAGAAAATTGTTTATTGCACCTTGAAGAAAAATAAATTCAACATCAGTTTTGTAAGATACTAAAGTAGCCTTCATTTAAAATTTTCTTTTTACATTCAGAGTTATTTTAGCTCAAATATTGTAAAGATCAAAAGTTATGCCCAGTTAGTTTAGTTTACTCAGAGAAGGGGGTGGGTTCATTTCTGAAGGTGGAAGATGTAGTCTCGCAGGGAAGGCGCCACTTTGTTACGCTGGAAGTCACTTGATCCGTAGGCCTAACAAGGAAGTCCCACAGCAGCAGGGATAGAAGATATTTTATTTTGATTTACCCTTGAGGACCCACCAGCCGATCATTAAGGCTCACAAGAAATTTACTAGACTAATTAATTAAACAGCATTATATATCTAAGTCGTAACCAGGATTCATTGAAAGTATGGAATTTAAATGTTCAATGCCTTAACACCTACTGACTTGAGGCTAATAAAGAACAAAACATACAGAAAATCTTGGTTTATTTAAATTGAGCAAAATGTAATATAATATAATACGTGTGATCAGCTATGACCTTCCAAGACTCTTACAGTTGATTTTGGTGGCCACCTTATTTAAATATTCAACATAGCTACAATAAGCTATATATTTTGAACACTTAATACAGATAAAATTAACAACATAAATTACATTATAGGCTACTCAACCTATTCAATTTTAAAGAAATATGACATGACCTGCTTGGCTTTATAAGTGCAACCAAGTTTACAAAATAAATTTAGAAGGTTGGGGGTTTTCTGGATTAAAAAAAAGCTAAGGCCAGATTAAAAAAGGTTCAGTTCACTTATCGTCACTTCAAAGCATAGTCTCAGCAGTCTCACCAGTCCACAGCGCAGGGTGGCGAGCAGTAGGCAGGCTGAGGTTGTTAGCGAAGCCCAAGGTGGAAGGCTCGTGGCGGCTCCAGTAGTGGAGGGGAGGGATGTTCAAGGTCTTCATTCAGCTTGCTGTTGTCACTGCCGTGCTCATGCGCCGACTTGAACAACCTCGTGCATATTCCTCGAGGGTTCATTAAAACGGCAACGAGGGAAGAGAAGAAGAAGTTGGATGAATCCGCTCTGCTCTGTGTTGGTGGCTGAGGTTGTGGATGAGTAAAATTTCCCTCCTAAAAACTTCCCGTAAACATGCAAGATTGATGTCAAACTAATTTCCACCAATTAAAATCTGCCAACTCGACACTGTATTGCTAAACCTTAGAGGGGTCTAGAACTTTCTGTTGGCAGTGGTAGAGTCGAAGCTAACAAGACTCTATAATATATAAAAAATATTACAATGTAAACATTTTTAATATTTTGACCAGCGGGCAGGAGCAGTCTGGGTGTGCTCCAAGACTGAGGAAATAATTATCGGGCGATCAGTCCGAATTCTGTAATAATTAAATGCTGGTGAGAAATTGAATGTTAGAATATCAAATAGCTAAAACCCACTATTTATACTCGTTGCCAATTACTCTTGTATGACATAAGAAATTAAAAATTGCATATTGTGAAAATATTATTTTTTAAATTTTGACACATGGCTTATTGTCGTATGTTGAAGAATAACGTCAAGATATGGTTCCGCGCGATGTTGTAACCCGTGAAAATCACGAAAATACTCCATGTTATGTTCTTATGTGAGGGAACGCATTCCAACTATAATATTCAATTAAAATTTGAAACGCTATATATAAAATTAAAGAAAAGAATAATATCCTACAAATTGTCACCGTTTGCTTCCACGATTCTAAGAAAAGTAAAGGAATAATCACACCTGAAATTCAGCCGATGATTTTCATGTGACTGGTAATAAGGTAAATTTGATAATGTCAATTTAGAGGCTGATTACTCGTTAACTTTTCCTTAGAATCATGGAAGCAAATGGTAATGATTTGTGGGATTTGTTCTCCTCTTAAATTTGGTTTGTAGCATTTTAATTTTCAATAGAAAATTATAGTCAGAATGTGTTCCCACACACAAGGTGCTATCATAATTTTCACGCGTTACAACATTACACGGTGCCATTTCCTGATGTTATTTTTTAATGTACGACAATAAGCCACAAATCAAAATGAAATTGAATCAATTCCTCACAACGTACAATTTTTATTTTTCCAATATCATTAAAAATTGAGGAGTAACTGGCATCTGAGTTTAAATTGTGGGTTTTAACTAGTTGATAGTTTGATTACTTGGAATGTAAAATAAAATTAAAAATATACTTTACAAACCTAGAGTTGAATTGATTTTTCTTAAAGATGGAATAAAATTATTTCCTTTAAATTAAAGTATATTGTCATAATTAGCTCCCATGTGCTACATGCGTTGGTCGTCAACCCCTCAAAGGAATATTTACTATATTCGTCACTGATTGGACACTTATATTAATGGGCGACAACATTATATCAGCCTCTGGTGATATATTTAAGACATTAAAAGTGGAAAAAAGTACTTTATATGCTAGTTATGACCATAATTTTAGAAAAACTGGTTATTTACTACATTGCACTACTTTTTTTCCATCATCATTGCGGAGTAATGTTAAATAGTAATGTATGTCATCCGCGAGGGCGACACCGAATTGCCTTTCGCCCTTCTTTAACAAAACATGTCATGTGAGTGGGAATAAATAAGTGAAGTCTGAATAGGCCTTTATAAAATCAAGTTAATTAAAAAAAAGAAAAAATAATGCACTACTAAATATATACTATTACACGGTTATCTTCGCTTATCGTAATAGGTGAATATTTTCAATAAAGGAATGGGGTTGAATATGGTTAAGTATATTTCTTAAAGTTTAATTGTGTCAGTAATTTGTTTTCAACTTAGGCTTTCTAAATATTGAATAATAAGTGCTCAAAGATATTTTCAACTGTTTAATGGATATATTAGGGTTACTGGGATTGTACCCCCCGGATTTGTATCACCCAGAAACAGCGCCTACTTCATTTTAACGTCACAGGTCTGGGGGTGGAATTCTGGGTACGAAATTTTAGGACGGATAAATTATTAAGTATTTTAATCAACTGACATTTCACGGTTGGCTGAACAGTTGCATAATTGGTATAGATGCAATTAAGCCTGGCTTCTTAAGTTCGGTCCCAGAATTGTACCCCCGGATTTCTACCCCCCGTGGTGAAATTCTTAAGTCCGATTCGGAATTATACCCGGATTTGTACCCCCTGTGGCCAAAACCTTAAGTCCTACTCCGGAATTACACCCCTGGATTTGAACCCATTTGCTCAAACCCAATTTAGAAAAAAGGTTTTGATTATAAAAAAGCTATATAAAATTAAAAACTATTTAATTTTTAATATGCATCACAAATTATGAATATATACTTTTAAGTACCCAGTATCTGGGGGTTATATTCCGGGATCAGACTTAAGGAAGATAATTTAATTTCAAATCAATTACGTGTTGATAATTTCCAGTCGTGGGCTGTTTCGTGAGCAGGTTTTTTGGAGGATACAAATCCGCTACCCCTTCAATTAAACAGTAATTGTTAACCTCATTTCTCTAGTTCCAGCTTGATATAAATTTTTATTGCTGTCAGGTTTTCACTCCCCCCCCCCCCCTGTACATAGTATTATGGAGAAAGTATTAATCTAATTTAAAAATACATTGTTTATCGGGAAACTCCTTAGATATACTATAATATCATATTTTTGGTTTGGAGATGTCTTCAAACATTAGTTAAGCCCTGTTTTATCAGCAAAAGATTCAGAATAGTGAACAATCATTGTTTGATTATAACTTTGACTTCACTAATTAAAAAAAAAAATCTGAGTGAGAGCCGGACAGAATTGAAAAGCGGGAAACCTCCACTTCCCCCCACTAACAATTAATTAACTGTAGTTTGTAAAATTAATTTAAAATAACATAGTAATTATGCATTTCTTCTGTTTCAGGAACAAACGGAGACTTATTTCCTTGGCATTTTTTGTGTAGAAGCATCCCTTAAAATCTTAGCATTAGGTTTTGTACTTCATCGCGGCTCTTACCTTCGTAACATTTGGAACATCATGGATTTTTTCGTTGTAGTAACAGGGTAAGTGGACAAACTTTTCTTTCATTATTGTCAATTGAATAGACAGGGAAAACAAATTATTTAGGAAAGTTTACGTTTGTCAACATCAAGTGTGACGCGATGTTTTAGGTCTATGACCATATTCGCAGAGTCGAATGTGGACGTCGACCTAAGGATGTTGAGATCTTTCCGCGTGTTGAGGCCTTTGAAACTGGTGTCGAGAATACCAAGTAAGATGCGCCAGGCTGAGGCCCATCCCTAGTCTAGGTTCTAGTCTCGTCCACATAGGACTAGTTCTGTTTGTTGCACTGTCCCTACTCAGCTTCTATGTGTAATTTTTATGACTAGGCTCTATGGAATATAAATACCCTTGTTATTTTGTAGAATATTAGTTACAAGAATTCTTAGTTAGTTTTTCAGACTAAATGTTGTTTTGAGAAAACATCCTGAACGTGATGGTTTTCAGTAATAAGAAGCAAAATTTGTAATAAGTGTTTGAGCTTAGGATATTATTCAACTCTTTGGTTTTGATGTACAAATTTCAAAATGAAAACCTTCATGGTAATTAGTCACAGAGATTTACGATTGCAAGTCGCTTATTTACTGGACTGACATTGTTTTCAATTGGAATCTTCTTGTGATCCCTTTGCACATGTCGGAATTGACTGAACTTGAACTTTCATGCTGTTATCTACTTCGTTGTTAGATAGATGTATGACTCTTTGTACCTATTTACTGGTGGAATCGTTGTTTACAGAGGTGTGCTACTTATTGTTCGTTTCCTGTGGAGTTTAGCGATATTATAGTTAACGACAGAGTAGTTATTAGATTGTAGTAATAGATTTAGATAATATAACTAAAAGTTTGTGTGTGCCAATTGGATTAGAATAGTGATATCAATGTTTCGTTTGTGTAGTTTAAACTATCCCAAATGTTAAACAAAGATTTACGTTTCATTAATTATTTCCTTTTCCATTAAGTTAGTTTTGAGATTGTGGTGTATACTTTCAGTGTACAACAAAATCATCTCCTAGTATTTTACCTCCTTTGTGTTTTAAAAGTTATGTCCTTGATTCAAATAACATCAAGCTATTTTTTCGGTATCCAGGTGTGTATAAAATATATTTCAAGGAGAAGGAGTTCATATCACACCTTTTCAAACTATGGGGTTTTATGGTTGTTTCAAATAGTACCGTTATTTTGCAATCATCTTGTGAATTAATATAAGCTTTCTTTAGAAGAAATTCTCAAAACAAAATGAATCTATGTAAGTTTTACAGTTGATTATTTTCAACTAACTGAAGGAGACAGTACAAACTTAACTATTTCCTGAGATGGTCTTAATAGTCCACATTGATTTGATTTTTAACACAAGTCAAATTCGGCAGGCATTTAACATTTGGGATTCTAGCGATAGTGTAGACTAGTCTAGCAGTGTGGGTAGTGATAGCGTTATATTCCACAGGTTCGTCACAATAGTCTTTACGGATTTCACAAAATTAGATATGGATCTCCGCACTTTGAGGGCAATTCGAGTGCTCAGGCCCCTCAAACTGGTCTCTGGTATTCCAAGTAAGTAATTAATTTCATTCGTTAGTATGGTTTTATGGATCAAAACAAAAGTAGGTGTTCACTATATGTTTGAAAATTTAGTAAAGTATCTTAAATTTCTAGAAAAACTGAAAATATAATTCTCAGAAAAATCCCAGCCATGATGAAGATTCCCCCTGTTATTAGGGCTTGCATGTTTGTACAGTTATATTACTTTTCAGGGTCTGGGAATCAATTCTGTTAAGAGTATTTCTGCCGTTTAAAGTTTAATGATTAATTTACTTTTCTGTAGGAAGAAATCCCAATTCTCGAGTTGCACTTGGTTGAACATAGTGTTTAAAATTTGTTGCTTCTATTAGAGATTTTAGTTATATTTTGCAGTATTTGGGTGTTCTTAAAAAACTTAGTCTTAATGAGAAACCATCACAGTTACGTCGCAGTAGTGTAATATTTTGTTTCATTTCTCTAATTTCATAATCAAGCACAACTATCAAGAAAAAGATAGATTCAGAACCAGAATACAAATTTATGATCTTTATTACATTATTTAAAGTCCATTGAACTGCCAGTTGAATATGTATTTGAAGTTGGTTCTTGTGGACTTCTGTGGTTACTGCCTTTTTTAGCACATTCTCATAGCCAATTTAAATTTTATTTAGTAGCTTTTCTTTGTGAAGTTAATTAGCACAGCATAGAGAAAGTGAGTGACAAAACTGATTTTAGAGGAAACAGTTAAAATAATTCATTAAATATTCTAATGTAGGACACAAGCAGGAGTTTTTTCTTGGCACTGGTTTGAGTGCTTTAAAAAGAACACAGTTATAATATGCAAATTTTTTTGTTATTAAGATAAATGATGAATAAGCTAGTGTAGAACCTCGATTATTCAAATTCACTGGGACTGATGTTGATTGAGATAGTAAAAATATTCAAATCAGAGGTTGATTTAGATAGTTCAGGTAGTTGGATATACTTAAGAGTTAGAGTATGAAACTAAAATAAGAACTGGAATAAAAAAATTTTCCCTTAAAACATTTTTCTTGATACTGCATTTATCTTCTTGGTACTGCATCTATCTTCTTGTCTTGCAACACTCTTGCAATAATTTCATAGTAAATCTCACCTAAATTAGCCTTCTTATCTTGATCTCCGAAGTTTAAATTGTCGTTCGACGATCACGACCTAACCGCTTGTACCGTTCCCGCCAGGTCTGCAGGTCGTGCTCAAATCCATCATCAAGGCGATGGCACCGCTGCTCCAGATCGGCCTGTTGGTGTTGTTCGCCATCGTCATCTTCGCCATCATCGGACTCGAGTTCTACTCGGGCGCGCTGCACAAGACCTGCTACAGTCTGGAGGACTTGCGCAAGATCGTGCCAGAGGGCGAGAGCGAGACCCCCACCCCCTGCAACACCGACAATAGAACAGAGTCGCCTACAGGTAAAACACACGCGCGGGGACGTACGCTGGATGTTGTGTGTCTGTTGGTGTTGTGTGCTATACTGGTAGAAAAGGGAGTTTTCAGTTTGGTCTCACTAGGAAAAAATAGTTTCTTTAGATAAAAAATGTTGAAGATTACTATTATTTGAAAAAGGATGTTGCGTTAAGTTTTCTATTTTGATGATCAACAACCCACCCATAGTGATTGGACACAAAAAACGACAGTTATTACAAAAGTATAAATGATACGATATGATATAAATGTGATCACTAATCACTTTTTTGTTCAAAAAAGTAACACGGTACAAAAAATATAGGAAATAAAACACAAATATGATAACACAAAGTGTTGATAGGCCAACATAATAAAAAATATGAATAGCAAAAATTATTACACTAGATGTTTTTGCATCAAATTCTTAATCTATGACATAATATTAATATTCTAGGTTCCCCCCTTGCCAGACTTATGATGAAGTGGTGGGGGGTAAAAATATCCCTTCCAACGGGCACTATTGAAATTTTAACATATATATAAATATTGAAGATGCGTAAATCGAAATATAGTGAGTTTTTTGTATCAGTGTTTCATGGAAATGATTATATATATGTATAAAACTATGCATCCTATAACAAATTATCAAAGTAAAAGTTTAAAAAGGACTAAAAAGGAATAAATTCCTTTCAATTTGAGTGCTCTTGCAGCTCTGTAGCTTTAACTAGAGCTCTGGCTCTGGCTCTGTAGCTCTGTGCTTTTGCAGCTCTGCAGCTCTGTAGCTCTGTAGCTTTTTTTTTGTTGGGTTCATCTTGAGATTTAGCCCTTCAAAGGTAAACAAAATTCTTTCATGTGATTTACATAGGTCCATTTGATTAACATGGGAAATTTTGAAAATATACCCCCCTGAAGTAGTGGATCTACCAGACCCTACCAGAGGGTCTACGAGATATGAATGAAATTCCTCCTAGTGGATGAGTCCAGGGGCTTCCAGAAAGTATTTGAAATTAAAACTGTAAACTCCAGTTGTTAGGCAACTTATATACATGTATGGAAATAAACTCTAGAAATTCAAAATAAATGAGGCTAACGCCTGATCTGAACTCAGAAAATTCAGATTACCCAGTAATTTCAGTAAATTGTTCTTTGTATAATAAAAAAAGTAGAACATTAATCTTTCAATAAATTGTTCTTATTATTCTTTCAATGTTACCACTGTCGGTTGGTTTGTGCAATTGATTTTTTCCTTCCATTCACATTTTTTGCATATTTTTTTGTATCCATTCACTCCCATCATACCATTTACCCGTGTTATGCAATGCATACTTTACTGTCATGGCCCTCGCAATCCACATCCAATTTCTCGGTACAAAATTATTACCTCTTGATGAAATCCAAAGACAAATTCTTGGAACAACATTATTCTGCCCTGCCTCTGGGTTCTGGTGACAGATTATTATTTTCATGGAAACCACATTCATTGTATTGAACCTTAACATATTAAAGTTCTATGGCTTTAAATGAAAAATAGTAAAATAGTTCTCAGAATAATTAGTTTAAATATTTAAATGTTATAGCTATTTATTATACAGTTGGAGAGTTATAAAACAAGTTTGATTAGCCCTGGCTTTACAGGTTATTGTATGTGAGTCTGAAAAACTTCCATTGCAGCCTATTAAATTTAAAAACAATTATTTGAGGGATCTGGGAAGGGGATTAACTGTTTCTAGATATTAATTCCCACCCAACCTTGGATATGCCCCTGTTTCTAATACCAGCTTGATTAATATTGTTAATTGTATTAATTGAATAAATGTTAAGAATATGGTATATCTCATAACTGCGGGAAAGTTTAAAAGTTGACAACCGACCAACACACTGACTGTAATGTAGATTTAATGGCTGTTAGTCACGAATGTGTTAAAAAGGCCTGTACTAAAAAAACAAAACAAAAAACATTGTATACATAAATTAAAACAAAGGACTTAATTGACAAATATCTTGACATATCTTTAAACTAAATTAAAAAAAAATTGCATTTTAATTAATATTGATCATATGAATGGGTTTAAAAAATTAGATTTTGTGGTTTATAGGTGTTAGAATTTAGTTGAACTGGGTTTATAATATGTAGATAATGTCAGATGTATAGCAAACCGTTAATATGTGCTTGCAGGTTCAGGAAGACCATATGATTTCGGTGGTATGGTTTAAAAAGTAGTTCAGAATTATGACATTTTCATCTTTTAGTAAATTGAATTAGGCATTGCAGTAGAAAACTCTTATATATCTAGATTGAGCTAGCCATAATATGAGATTTAGTCGTAAACTAGCTTTGGCTGTTAACTTCTGTAGTTTAAGTTTTTCCAAAGCAGCGCCAGCAATTATTTATTTGTAATTTAGCTGTAATCATAAGCATTGCTATTCTTTTAAGAAATTCTTACACAATCACAATTAGGTTTACAAATAAACCAATGAAAATAATTCCAAAAATAAAAGCCTCATTTTTATATGTGCTATGCTTGGTTAAAAAACATTACGTATTAAGGACAGAGTAATATTCTTGCTTGGTGTGAATTGCTAATACTATTGAATCGTGAATTGAAAATATGCTACTTGAAACTATTTTCAATGAGAATACTGCAATCACATAGCTCAAACTTCAGCTCAGCGAATCATTTTAATGAATGCTTACAGATTCCGGGCAGCCTTTCGATTTTGGTGGTATGAAACTCATATGTTACTGTAGTGCTTAAATCCTTATTGTTTTTGCTGAGTTTGTCGCATAGCATTGAGACTTGCACTTCGGACGACATTGACAACCAACGACTTCGCGGAGTGCATGACATGCTTTTTACAGGGTCTTGCACTCATGAGAGTAGTAGCCGCTATTTTTGTACTTGCTGTAATTTTCTTTTAAAGCTACAATTAATAGTTAACAATTTTGTTAAATCATTAACAGGTACAGTTTTAGCCTGCTTTGCCTGGTTTTGGCTGCTCAGGGTGACTACTATTCTTGAAAGTTAGGAATTTTGTATAAAGCTGGAAAAGTCAGACTGAGAAAGTTATACAAAATGGGTTAAAAGTATGTGTTGTTACTTTATTATCATTATGATTGATATGTGTTTATGTCATGGCCTTCCAATAACAATGTCTTAGACGTGGTGATCATAGTAGGCACCCTGTTACTTGCACTGTTATGGTTAAAAAAAATCTAATAAATAATTTTGAAGCAAAACGGGTTAAGCCATGCATCAACTACTTTTAACAAGGAAAACAAGTAAAAGAAATCCTCTTAGCAAAATAAAATAACATTTCATAATTTTAAAAGGGCACCTTTATTGTTAGTAGTACACCGTAACTCTAAAATGTGCTTGACATAATTACACTTAAATATCACTATTGTATAAAACATTTCTGAGCCGTAGCCTGTATGCTTCCATCTTATAGAATAGAAAATAGTGTCTTTGTAGATAGCTCATTTTAAGTTATTACCAGCAGTTACATGGTTTATTTCATTTTATGCATGAAAAATAGTTTATTTCAGGGTTTAAGCTGTGGTCGCATTTGTCGCAAAATGCGACTTGCTCCACGAAAATGCGACAATATTCGGACAGGCTGTCGCCTTTTTGCTACAAAGCAAAGAGTGGAAATTATTTAACTTTATTGCAGAAAATCTCGTTTTAACCAATACAAATCTCAATATAAGCCCATCTACTTCCACAAATAACTTTGTATTACTTTAAAATAAAATAAGAGTTAATTTAGAATGTAGTCTTCAACGTAACCCTCGATCAGATGCCACATCACTAAGATCCACATAGTCAAAATGGAGACTGACACAGAGAACGTATAGAACGTCTATATGTTCTCTGTGTCAGTCTTCTTCAGACGTTCTATACGCTCTCTGTGCCAAAGAGCAGTTGGCGCAAACTCTGTAGTGGCCAAGTCGCTGAATCTAGCCGAGCAGTGGCGAATGCGAGAATGTGGGTGGAGGGCTAGTTCGCCACCGCTCGGAATGATATATGGCGTAGAATAATCAATATAGTCATTCAATAATTTTAGTTTCAAGTCATGAATACCCTATTGAAGGGGCAAGAAACGTTGCCGTGGATTATGCGGGGATTTTTAAAGATGCTGCCGTGTAAAACCGGGGATTTTTGTAACTCACGGTGGTTAAAATCTCATGGCCAGTCTGGCAACACTGGCAAAAACAGACGTCTTGAAAATGGTGATGCGAAATATAGTTTGAGGTTATGTTGTTCGATTAAGTTGTTTTGGTTTGATGACATGTGCCATAACTTATTGACATGCAATAAAAATGCTAAAAGGAAAATAATTTTGCTACAAACATCAAAGAGCTTGTAGCATTTTTGCTCAAAGACATTTTTTCCCAGCTTAAACCCTGGTTCATTTACCCTATCAGGAAATGTTTTATTTTACATCAAAATTATGTTGAACTTTTTTCAATAGTTCTTTAACTCATTGGAATGTTATTTTTGTCAGCAACTAAATTGTTACATATTTATGATTGTTATAAACCCTGTATGCCTTGTCAACCCTTTTTATTATTTTTCTGAATACGTAGTAAAATTTAATGTAGTGCCTATTTGCAATCTTTTCTGTGAGGTTGTTATTTGAAAGCAACTTAACTGAGTGCTAAATAGTCAATTTATTCCTTTCTTTTGAGGGTCCTCTGTATATCTTAATCCTTTAGTTATAACAAACAAATACATAGAAAACACATAACTATAACTATAACCTAACTTAATTCATGTTAATTGTGATTTTTTGTATTCAGTATCTTAAATTTATATTAAATCAATTACTAAAATACAGATTTAAATGTTTGCTCAATATTTTTGCCGAAATGACATGAAAGTGACTCAGTTCATAATAAATCTTTCAGCCTAAAAATGATTTTAATTATTTCAGTTTTAATTGATATTGAATACAATATTTTGATTGCGTCATATGCTTTTTTCAACCCAATCATTTAAGAAAGTTTTTCAGGAATTAATTATTTTCTAAAATATCTGTGAAATTAGATAACTAGATTGCAAATAAGATCTTAATAGATCTAGTCTTATAATTGTAGTCAATTACCTCAGGTTATGATTGACTTTTAGTTTAGCCACACTAATTTTAGTGAAACAACTTTAAACTTACTAACATTCTGACTGGTAAGAAATAGTTTATGATTTCCATTTCCAAAGCACACACAGACAGTGTTTTTATCTTTTATGCCCAACCCTTTGTTGGAACCCCTTGTGATTAGTCTTTGAATCTCATTCATTGAACTATTGTAACATAGTCTAATCCTGTTACCCTTTAGATAAACATTAGATGTTTAGTGTCATAGTAGCTGCCCAATAATAGCTCTTCCTAGTTCTCAAACTTCACTAGTTCTCCAAACCGTCTTATAGTTCTCTCATCTGTTGGCTCAGAATTGTTACTAT
Source organism: Flexamia atlantica (assembly GCA_035578135.1). Taxonomy (NCBI): domain Eukaryota; kingdom Metazoa; phylum Arthropoda; class Insecta; order Hemiptera; family Cicadellidae; genus Flexamia; species Flexamia atlantica. Next base: position 23,880,249 of record JAQJVK010000012.1, read on the forward strand.
TTAAAATTTAATGAACCCCAAAGTATATGAGAAGTTTTGTTGTTCAACTCACAGATCACGTGAATTGTATAAGTCCATTGTGAGACAACATAAAAACCCCAATGTGTGAGAATTTTGTTCTCATTCATGGTATTGTTGCTATAAAAACATGAATGGAAAACAATTTTGCCTCAGTTACGTTATACTCCACAAGTGACAAGTGGTTTTTGTCTAAGGCATTTTTTTGTGTGTTTGTAGGGAGCTATGCCTGTGATCCAAACATCTCCGTTTGCGTGGAGGACTGGGAGGGGCCGAACTACGGGATCACGTCATTCGACAACATCGGCTTAGCCATGCTCACAGTGTTCCAATGTATTACTATGGAGGGATGGACTGCTATTTTATACTGGGTGAGTAATTTAGTCATATGTATTTGTTATTCTTTACTATTACTAATGAACGTGGTGTTCGTATTCAAGTAAAACTGTTTTGGGATCTTATTGGAAATTTTACATAATATGTGTTTATTTGATTCTCGGGGAGGAGACATGCTCTTGTTGAAAGATTTTCTTATAGAATGAGGGTTTCAGTAAGCAACCAAATCAGATGGAAATACAGTACACCTCCAATCATCCGGACCAAAATGTGATGCGGGAAATGAAAAGAGACCTCAAGTCGCTGGAGTAAATTTTACAGTAAGGGCATTTTAGTCGAATCGGGTCAAAAATTTCGATTTTCATATTTTGATTAGATACGATTCGTTCAGGACTACAGAATAGAAGGGCTGCACCGCGCGGAGTCAAAAAGTGATGCCAGCCGGCAGTGGCTGTGACGTCACGGTGATACAGACTCACTACGGCGAACGCGCCGCGCCAGTGTATGTCTTGACTCGTTTACACACTCCTCTATGCTTCTAAAAATTGTCTACGTCAAACCTTATATATTCATAATCAGCATAAATCGAGGAGTCTAACAGTGTAAATATGTTTTATATAAGACTGAAAAATAATTATTTATGAAGAAAAAATTAACTGTATTGTCATTATTGTGACTTGAAAAAGTTAGTCGGCTACTACTTATTTTATTTTTTGGTCAGGTGAGTTTCGTCTCTACGAAAGTTGTAGCTAATGAGATGAACTTTACACTTTGTATTTAAACTTTTTTCCTAGCACGTCTAGTTTTCCCAGAAACTCAGGTTGAACAAAGGAGACTACTTCGGCTGCGAGTCCAGGACGCGCCTGCCGCCACACCCGACCCGTCATTGGGTCTGGCATAATTAATTACATTTACATCATAATTATATACGATTGTCCATTATGTCTTACAAATAACTACTATCAAACAATTTTAAACCTTCGATGTATAAAAAAACAAACATGAGTTAATTTGATTTATATCGCAATTTCAATACATAGGTATACATGTAACTCTTTCTTACAAACTAACTAAAAATAATAACTTACAGCAGTTTGAAATTAGTTTTTTCGTGATTTGGCCCATTTTTCATTCTTTTGGGCGATTTTCCTCTTGTTCATGTACTGACATTTGTTCTTTGGATGTCTAATTCTAATAAATAGTTATAAAATAGGAATAAATAGTATTCTAAGTTCGGGAGTCGTTTCTGCAAGAAGCTACACTACAGGCCACCATTATTTAAACACATTTTAAACTAATAAACAGTTTATAAAACAAAACTAAACCTAAATAGGCAAATAATACACTTACATCGACACAAACAACAATTGTTTACAAGAATGTAGGCGCGCGAAACAGCGTGCACGAGCAAAACAGTGTGTCCAATTTACGAAGATAATATCCCACAAAAAAAACAAAAATTCCCAATTTATCCCTCATTTTTCCAAGTATTGTCCCAAATCCCATCTTTTGGATAAATCCCTAAAGTGGAAACACTGATGCAGTAGCTCAAGTTAAGACGCGGCCGCCCGGGTTTTTCGCGCGCTCCACTAATCAGCTCGCTCTCCGGTCTGTTCAACCTGCGATTCTGGGAAAACTAGACGCGCTAGAAAAAAAGTTTAAATACAAAGTGTAAAGTTCATTTCATTAGCTACAACTTTCGTGCAGACGAAACTTACCTGACCAAAAGATAAAAAAAGTAGTAGCCGACTAACTTTTTCAAGTCACAATTTATGACAATACGTTAAGGGGGCGGTCTCCCTCAAGTTCCGAGCGCTAAAACGGTTTTGTATCTTATTCATTGATCGCTGGATTTTCATATGATTTCCAATATTTTGGTGTCATTTTAAAAAGGATATGTTTTTGTAGGTCGCTATAATTTTAGAATTTTTGATTTTATCCCCGTTTATTTACAGGAGTTGTGTAAATCTTTCAAAAAAAGGTAGTTTTTTGTTAGATTTTAAAGTCTCATAACTAATGACAGAAACACTTTATAGAAAAATAAAAGATGTAGAGACATATAAAATATTCTGAAGAACTTTGAACCCACTCTCATTTTTATTAAATCTTAAAAAATAAACCTTTTGTCGCGCAGATACGAAACGTCTGCAAGCGTACTTCAGCGCGCTTTAGCCCTATCTTTACAATGTTATTTCGCTCTGTGACGCAGATTTTTCTGTCAAGGTAGACCGTCCCCTTAAGTTAGTCGTTGTAAAAAATTATTCATAAGTCTTATTTTTAAAAAGCTCGGCTCGAAAAAGCTGGAGCTCAAAAACTTTTGAAAAAGCTCGGCTTGGCTCAGCTTGAGTTCAAAAATCACTATTCGCACACCCCTACTATTTACCCTGAAAAATGTGCAATACCATACTTCTTACTTCTTCTATCGATCGTTGACCAGCTGAGCTGGATTGATCTTGTCAAATATTATCATTAAAAACTACTATTTCACTGAAACTAATATTTACAAAAACTTAAAATTATATGGCTGCCGGCATATCTTCTGTGACGTGCAGAATATCTGTGGTGCTTACTTTAAGAAATTCTTCCACAGAATAGAAACATTTACTTCTAAACCAAATTGTTAGCTTAGATTTAAAACAAGAGCTACTAAGATTGCGCACACTAACCGGTAGTTTATTATAGAGGGCCAGAGTTGGATTGCAGTCCTGAGTGAGGGCCAGTCTGCATCTTTGGATATCTACGTTCTTGCCACTCCTAAGATTGTAGGGTTGTAGCTGTTCTCTGGTCTGAAGGTTGCTGAGTTTCTCATTTTTGACTAGAATCAGGGAGTTCAGGATGAATTGGCTGTGTACGTTAAGATGCCAAGACTGCTAAATAAAGGCTTGCAGTGGTCACGGAAACCACTTGCTGTTAGTATCCTCACAGCGGCCTTCTGAAGTAGAAGAATTCTTGCACTGCCAGGCGCATGCCCCCACAACACCAAACCATAATTAATATAGCAGTGGAAGAGCCCGTAGTAAACCGTGATCAAGTGAGCCTGAGAAACTATAACTTTCAGTTTTCGAAGCAAAAAAGAACCCTCGACAACTTTATACAAACCAGATCAATATGGGTATTCCAGTTCAACTTACTATCTATCATTATGCCAAAAAGTTTGACGGCATTTAGCTCACCATGCAATTCAGCCACATACTTACTTCTCTTTTCTTAGGATCTTTACATTGACATTTAACTCATCTTTACTCATCAATAATAATCATTCTATGACCAATTATATGAATTGTTGGTGCTCTTTTTCTCATTAGTTTTGTACCTTTGACCATATAAATAGGTGAATGAAACATATATCAGAGGTCCAGAATATGTGCAATCTGGTGAGGCTCCGGGCAAAATGCAGCTGCGAAAAGTGCAGCTCCGGGGAAAGTCATTGCGAAAAAAGCCATGAATCTCCATACAAATTTAATTCACCATTGAGTGAATTTTGGGAGTACAAAATGCACATTCTCATGTTGATTTTATTTTTAAACAATTCAATATAATATCAAATTAAATCAAATGTCAATGTAGAAAAGAGATTATTTCTCCTGGGTCATTATCCTTTTTATGTTTGATAACAAATAGATGGTCTGGCATATTGCATGAAAAATTATTATTTTAACATAAAAGAAGCATATTGTAAGAATATTTTGTAGGTGTTATTGGGGAAGATTTCAAGGGTCCAAGACATTTCTGCAACCTTGTCCGATAATTGTGATTATCAAAGGTAATCCGTGTAATATTTCATGTGATTCATTTGTAGCAATGAAAATACCCAGTTCCTCATGTTATTACTTAGGTGCTATTATATTGATTACTCAAAGGATATGTACATTTCAATGTCTTGTTGTTGTTTGCAGATGAATGATGCTATAGGTAGTTCTTTCAATTGGCTTTATTTTGTTCCCCTCATCGTCCTCGGTTCATTCTTTATGCTCAACTTAGTTCTTGGTGTTCTTAGCGGGTGAGTAAATGCATAAATTGCTGAAATAATAATGACAAGGTTTTTTCATTTAGGTAGAGTTATTCTGATTTAGAATCTAAAATAGGGACTTAAAATCTTTGGTTGTTTGGGTTCAATGCAACCATTCCAAGTCAGATGTTGAAAAGATACAGCATAAAATTAGGCCTGATATATATTTTTTCAAACAGCTTCATGTGTTTGTCCACAAGAATTGACTAAAAAAAATTTGGACTGAAAACTTGGAAACAATTGTTCCAATTCCCAAAAAATAAACCTTTATTTCGTTTTTGTGTCTAGATAGTTAAGCACATACAAAAATGTTGAATTTCATTTGAAAGTCAGAAAGTTCTTTGTGTTTGGTAGAGCCAGTATGTTCAAGAAAAAAAGATAAAGCTCTGGTAAATTACTATATAGACTACTATACACAAAAAAAATTATTACTCAGTATATTCAGTGAATACATCAAGTGAGCATGTTTTCAATGATTATTTGATATTACTGGAATGTAAATGTTCCATGTATTCAAGAAATTATTCTGCCCATTACTATCTCTAAACCTCCTATCACATTTACAGATATGAGTAACATGAAATATTTACATATATTATAATGAACAATTATGAATTGGGCTTCAAGCTCTCATAACGTAACATTCTAATGTCACACATTTTACTTCTCAAGTAAAAAAATATTAAAAAATAATTTTATCAAAACGATAATCTCCTCTTACAGTATAAAAGTTTGTGTTTGAACTCTTAATTTATATTTTATTCAATAAAATCATACATTCTTGCAGTGAGTTTTCAAATCAACGAGCAATCGTTGAAAGAAGAGCTCGCTATTTAAAGATGAAGTACAAGAAGCAATTTAAGGCACAGTATGGTGCTTATATTTCTTGGATATCACAAGCAGGTACCCTCAAGAGAGTGGACCCATAAACATGTTCAGTTGCTTTGACTAGGCCCTATTAAATAATTTGAACCTTATTGTAATCCAGGAATCATTAACTAGATTTTTTGAGTTGATTTAATTAGGTTGCCTTGTGTGTTATGTACTTACACTGTCCTTAAATATAACTTGTAAAAAAGAGTGTGTTTGGTATTTTCATATTTAGGATTTAATGTGTTTCAGCAAAATGTAAAGTTGAAGTATGCGATATTTCCCTATTGTAGTTCTAACAGGCTATATTAAATGTTTGAACTGCAACAGTACTTGTGTTTTGTTTGGATTACATGTACATTTGAACCATAAAATGTAACTCTATATAAATATTTAGCACATTGATCCATTTTTGTAGTTTGTTGCACCCTGTTTCCTTTCTGTACAGTGAATTTGCCAAGGAAAGAGAAAAGGTTGAAAATCGCCAGACTTTTTTAAAGTTAAGGAGGCAGCAGCAACTAGAGAGAGAACTGAATGGCTATGTAGAGTGGATATGCAAAGCAGGTAATGTAAACTGTAATAATTTTAAAATTTATTGGAACCATTCTAAATTAAACCAAGCTTAGAAAAAAGTAATAGCTTCGTCACGTGTATCTTTCTTGAGGAAAAACCTCAACGTTTAAAAAATACTAATACTAATACGTTTAAAAAAATTGCTTGAGACACTTGAGTATTAGTAGTATTAAAGACTATTACCTATTCCAACCCTTGAGTAAAGACAATTTTACATATTCAGCCACCCTTAGGCTCTTTTTCAATATGTTTATTACCTTAAACTCATTAGAAAATAAATCTCGTTTGAGTAAGCGCTATCCTTCAAGCTACAGGAATGAAAAAATAAAATTTTTGTTCCTCTTGGTTGTACTAACCTGGAGTAGCAAATTTTTGTTTGTTAAGTTTGCTATTGTAAACATGCCTTATAGTTAACGAATGATTACTCTTTTGATTTTGAATATCTTAAGCATAGGAACAGTAGGAACTAAAAGTGTAATGTTTTATTCCGTTTGTACTGGTGACAGATCATAAACCGATGTTGTTGTATGTTGTTCACAAGTAAAATTTAAGCAATTATGCTGTTGAGGGGAAATATTTGAAGTTTTTGAAAACAATTTTCATTGTTAGATTTGTAATGTTTCTTAGAGCTAAACATTTTATATCAAGATCTGGTTTTTAAGTTTAATAATGATAAATGTCTTAAAATACATTTAAGAAGTGGTTTGAAAAGTTAAAGTGCTCTTTGAATAAACTTTTGGTTTCAGAGGAGGTAATATTAGCAGAAGAAAGAACAACAGAAGAAGAAAAAATGCATATAATAGAAGGTAAGAAAAGTGGTTGGATCATTTAGACCTAATCATCATTATCCTAGCATTGACAATCAAGTGGTACTGAGTCTCATTGGTTACCATAAAGTTATCACCTAATGGTAGGGCTCAGTTCTCCATTTGAATAAAATCAATTGTTCACCCATTGACTCTGGTCAATCCAGTTAAACCTGGTGGACTAAAATCATAAAAAGTCAATATTCTTAAAGTGAGGAGAAATGTCACGTAATAAGTGACCTTCCTCAACTAAATTATATACAATGTTTACTTTTCTGCTGAAAGTCTAAACCTATATGGAATGAACTGAGGGACATATGTCATAGAGCCACTGTAAATGCTGTCATATATCTTGAGATCTCAAATTTTCATCATTTTGTCACGATCCTATCTTTTACACTGAGGTGAAAGAAGCGTTTAGAAATAAGTTGACTGAACTTGGACATTCCTCCATTTGCATTAGTAAATAATTTATACAGTAAAGTGTTTTGTGGTATGCACATTAATAGTCACAATTAGATCTAAACCAAAACTAACTCAAATGTTTGGTATCAAATCATCAATCAATGTTTGGTAGGTTAGCGTTTTCAATCAGTTAATAATATCTTTATTCATCAAGTACTCAAAGAACAAAGAATGATGTCTCTGGTTAATAAATATCTACTGATCTAAAAATAGTAATCATTTGTACATTTCAGGCAATGTTACTTCTGAGTATTATCTGTTAGAACCTTCACCCAAAACCTTCCAGTCATTGTGTTCATTCATTAAATTCCTCCAAAGAATATAACAGTTTTGATGTAAACTATTTCTTCACTTCAGTTCAAAAAGTTTCAAATCTGTAAATTTTTTAATTTTTTGCGGCATTGCATTATAAAACTTAATTCCTTTATTGGTTGACTTTTTTTACAAAGTTTTGTTTTTACTAATTACCAAATCCTCCTTATTCATTGTGTTATAACTAAATTTTGCTATGGATTATGGATTAAAAATTTGTCTAAGTTATCTTTCCATGGAATGTGGTCTCCAATATATATATAAGCCGTACTGTAATTATTCCAAGCTCAGCAAAATAATTTTGGAAAGAAGTCTGAGGATTTAAATTTAAAACTGTACGGATTGCTAGTTTTTGGATTTTTCATGTGTTTTTGACAAATAAATATGTAAAGGGTTTTAAAAATATATTTTGTTTTTTTAAGTAAAAAACAAAATATATTTTGTTTCAAAAGTATATATTTATTTTTTTAAGCATATATTTTTTACAAAAGTAAAAAATATATGTTCATGCTCTGCCTGCGTTTTAAAAGCAATATTATTAACAGTGTTTCCTATTAGTGGTAATTGATGCCTTACTTTTAACTTTATTACAGCAAGGAGAAGAGCAGCAGCAAAAAGAAAAAAGTTAAAAAACTTGGGAAAAAGTAAAAGCACAGACACAGAAGAGGAGGAGGGGGAGGAAGAGGGGGAAGATGGTAAGTGGGCTTTCATCATGATTATTTGTTTCTTGTACATTTTCAAACGTTATTTAAAACTTTTACTCTTTATCAGTGTGTTTCATGTAGAAGGAGTTACCTATTTTTCTCATAATATTAAAAATATCAATACTTCACGGCTACCAGGTTTGCATGTAATCTAGATAATAGATGATGGTTTGATTCTTTAATGTTTTATTACTTTGGGAAGAGTATTTTTGTATTGTTACCTCTAGAATGTTTTTAAGACATTAATACTAGTCTATGAACTAACTTCATCTTTAGTTGAGTGTAGTGTGAGATTTACATTTAGCTAATTTATCGAGTGTTCAAAATACAAACTTTAAAAAAAAAACAAACAAACAAAAAACACAATAATCTTATGGAAATAATCATAATCAAACCTTTTGGCACTGCTCTGATTCCAATGAAATCAACTGAGTCTGATAGTCCTGTCTATCCTAATACAAACTTTACACAAAAAAATCTTATGAAAATAATCACAATCAAACCTTTTCGCAATTTTCTGATTCCAATAAAATGAACTGAGTCCTGCCTATCCTTTCCTACATGTATCACCTGCTCATTTTAGCAGATAAACATTTTCAACCAGTTGAATTTTGGAATCCTTGTGTACTTGATTGATAATTCCTTTTTACCGTAACAAATTTACACTTTTGAAATATACAAATATGAGTAAGATTTGATGAAGATTAGTAAGTTTTGATTATTGAAGTTTGTAAAATGTTGGTTAGTGTCTGCACTTTGAGGTTGTTTATTTTTTCATTTTTTTAAAGCCAAACAATTATTATCTTTTTAATGAACTCCGATTCAGGATTTAGCATTGTAAAGTAATGGACTAATGAAAATAAGTGGTGTGCACAAGAAATATTAATTCAGTTTGGGTGGAATAGTTGTTCAATGTGTATCTCAGGTTATATCGGAGGAGCTGCATTTATATCTTAAATTATTCCTCAGTTTTATTTCACATCTTAATCAAAATTAAATTAGATATTTAAGAGAAGCCTCCTTAGATAAAAGTATAAGTTGTAAATGTTACAGTTTTTTTGTTATTTTTAAAGTTTAGATTGGGATTTAGACTGGGGTCCAAAACCGGGTGACTCAGCCCAGCGACAAATGGCAGTTGGGACCAGTTTCAAACCTGGTCAGAATTCAAAACGGCAAACTTCATATAATGAAGCACACACTGAGCTAACATCTAAAAATATTAGTGGTTTAATTACCTTTGTCATACAGTTCCTTAGTGGGTCACTAAGGAACTGTATGACAAAGGTAATTAAACCACTAATATTGCCTATACCAGTTCAGGGGCAATACTCATCTTTTTAAGATGGCTAAGATAACACCTAACAGTTGCTCCAAAACCAATTGCTGTACACTTTACTGATGGCGCCTTTTATTTACATTGTGGTAGCTAAGATAGTTTGGTAAAAACCATTAACGGATATTTATTATCCATTATCTACAATAATGCGGCATAGGTTTTGTTTAATAGACATGCTAAATTGCTTATTTAAATTTGTTTTGTTTCTTTGTGGTAGTATGTTTATGGCCTCTAAGTATTAAGAAGACTACTAAAGACAACCATAACAAATATGTCCTTCATATGCCATGAATATTGGTGGGGTGTTATGTTTTCTGTTATGTATATACTGCTGAATATTTTGTTTCAGTGCCTGTGTTTTTGGGGGGAGGGGCGTTACCCACTGTAAAAAATATTTGTGTGAACAAAATTGATTTCAACTGCCCAGAGCCGAATGTCCAATCATGACTCTATTTTCTTAAGTCGGGTGATGCTAAAAAAAAAATTTAAAGTAAAAAAAAAATTCGGTGTATCTTCATGGTTTTGTTAATGTATGATAGTTTTTACTAAATCAATAAATTTTTTAGAAATCGATAGTTTGGCACATTTGGTAACGATGACGCATCAGGCGCCCACAGTTTGGTATCAGCTAGTTTGCTATTTAATGTTTAGTATACTGCGTCAAACAGATGATTAAATCATTAAAAACATTAGAAGTTAAATTCAGATTTTTTTTACAAAATGTGATTTGTAAATGTGCGTTGTCTTGCAATTTATTTGTTTTATTTTTATTTTTATTACTTAGGTTGTCTCACACTTTCACAATTTTTCATTTCCTGTATTCCACAGTTTATTAATCCTTAATAACTAGGCATTTTCAGTAGCCCTGCTCTTTTTTGAATTAATAGGCTTTTTACAGTAATCAGATGAATAATTTAATAAATAACTTACCTGTGTAGTTAATAACCAAAATAACAAATACGTTAACTTAGATGGTTTATAAAATTCCTACAAAATTATACTTACTTAGTAATACATATTATAGAAAAAAAATCATTAAGGTTGAAATAATTAAGTAACGAAGAAAATGTTAATATTGTTTGATATTTTTTTCATCTTTTTCATAATGTGAATATTTTAGTTATTTTTTTAACTTCACAACAGTGTCATTGTATTGCAGTTAACAGCATTTTTATTTAAAAATTCAATTAGCTTAACCTTCAGAGCACACTTTATGGTAGTATGTTTATGGCCTCTAAGTCTTAAAAAGACTTCAAAGGACAACCATAACAAATACGTCCTTCATATGCCATGAATATTGGCGGGGGGTTATGTTTTCAATTATGAATACTGCTGCATATTTTGTTTCAGTGCCTGTTAATAAGAAAAATGGAAGAGGTATGGTAAACAGAGTAAACGTAGCGTTAACATAATGTGATGTGATCGTAACTGTGGTGGCCATTCTCTGTTGTAGTTAGTCTACGCATGGAGATAACTTGCGACTGTTAGATTGTGTTTGTTAGGCGTCAATCTCTTCTCACTCTGTCTGCCGCTGCGACTAAGCTTTCGTCTCGACCGTATCACATCCAGGCTGTGGAACAGTGGGATAATCTTATTTCAGAACTTAATACTGGCTTTTATAACAATTTTTTATGGTATATAGTTTTATGAAAAGCTTCCTGTCGGAAACTAACTTCCTCCTTCTATGCAGTTGTCGCTAAGGCTTACAATTGTGTTAGGTTTTCTTATGGTTCAGGTATCTTTGACGCCTACTTGCTTTTTGCAATATATAAATGTTTTCAGAGTATCCTGGTTTTTATTCATAAATACTTATCTAGTTTATTAAAGATCATTGTTTTTCTCAAGATAAAGTGAAATTTGTTGGGTTCATTTGCATACGACTTATTTTGTTGTTGTTGGAAAGCTCTTTGAAATGTTATGTAAAAATTAAAAAAAATTGAGTATCATGGTGAATCATGTATTATTTTTCAAACTGAGATTTTTTTACTAGCACAAAGGTTATGGAATGCTATACCATGCTATTTTGCTGCCTCTCAAAACTAAGACCAAAAATCATGATTATTTTTTTTTTAATTAAAATCAATTGGACCTGTTTTATTAAATGTTTTATTAATGGGATAAACAAGTTCAGGAGTGTTTCAAGGACCAACGATTTTTTAAAGACTGAAAATCATTGTGAATATTTTAGTTATGTTTTAACTTCACTTATGTTTCAACTTTAGTTATGTTCTAATTGTATTGCAGTCAACTGCATTTTGAAAAAAAGCTTAAATGAGCTGATTTCGAAATAACCTAAATTAATGAAATAAATTATTTCCAATGATAGTTATTTAATAACAAAATTTTATTTTCATCATCTAATCTAATGATTGCACATTTGGTTAATAGTAAGCTTTTGAAATAAAATTGGAAAACGAATAAAAGTTCTCTTGTATTGAAATGGTAATGCATTACAGTGAAATTCAGCATTTAAATGTTAGGAAAAACTCTAAAACTGTGAATAGTGTACAGTCAATTAGTAGTATAGTTATTGGACTAGGTCTTTAGCTATGGCTGTAGATATAGAACTGCTTGTAGTGGGAAATGAAGCTTTTGTACATACAGTGTCATGACTGTACATATATATATTTCAGTGCCGAGCATAAGCATAAGTAGTACAGTGAAAAGCATCCACTTATAATACTAGTAAAAAAATATCTTAATTTAAAGATGAATAGAAATATTTGTTATAGTAAAATTTGGAAATAGCCTCAACAATATGCCTCAAACTTAAAAGTATCAAGAACCTATTAACTGAACATTATGATCACACATTTAAGAATATACTTTAGCAATTTTAATTTACTGTTTATGTCACTTCTGAAATTGTTTTTATTTTCTGCAAGAATAAATTCCAAACCTAATTTTTTAAACCTTAAATATCTTAGTTTAACCACCTTTCTCCTTACTGACGACAATTAGACTGTACTTTCAGATGCAGCTGGAGGAGGGATCTTCAAATTTTTATATTACACCTATGTGCCTATTTGAAGTATTCGTTAATTTTTGAACAGACTTCTTACTTGCAGATCCAACTGGAGCTTCCTATTTGAAATCCAAAGTTAAAAATAAAGGAGCTTGCCAATCGTTTTGGAGAGCAGAGAAAAGGTTCAGGTAAGAGCAAAACGCTGACTGGTAAAGTGTGTTAAAGAACTCTTTTTGGTAAAATATCAAACTGAATTTCCAGGTTGATAAGAAAATCTTCAGAGAGAATTTAGCCTTTTCAATTCGGTTCTTTTCAACAGCAATAATACTGCTGAATTGTTTTGTTAAAAAAAAACTTTTTTACCATTCCATTTTATGTTTCTTTGTTTTTGTGTTTACAAGTTAAAAATCACCCTAGAAGATCTTGCCAGTGGGCCAGTACAAATTGAACTTTTGGTATTATAAATGAGAAAGGAACTGAAAGTAACTATAAAGAGAATGGATGGACATAGCTTAACTTCACAAGAAACATTTTTTCAGCTAATTACTGTTGATAATATTTTTTGGAAGTAAAACATGCTTATTGAAAAACAGTTGAAAGGAAGAAACATGATATCCTTACTGATGAACTTGAGGGTTTAGCTTAAAGATATGACAGTGAAATAGCAAATGCCTTACCATGTAAAAACTAAAAAAAATAATCAAAATTTAAACAGAATCCACAGCAGAATCTAATTAATTGTTTCATAATTTACCCTGCTCGTTTCAGATTTTGGATCAGGCACACAGTGAAGACACAAACGTTTTACTGGTTTGTGATAGTGTTGGTGTTCTTCAACACAGTGTGTGTGGCTGTCGAGCACTACAACCAACCCCAGCACCTTACTACTTTCTTGTGTAAGTCCTCATTTCCATTTGATGTTAGATGTTAGAAATTAAGTTAAGTATCCAAAAATGACATTAGAATTGTCTAATTTGTAATGTGTAACAACTTAAATTCCACCTGCAAGATTGCAGCTATAAATTTTTAATCAAATGAATTCATTAGCAACACAAAAATGAGCGTTGTTTCATTCAAAGCCGTAGCCAGTAAATTTTTTCGGGGGGGGGGGGGTTTGGACAGGGCCGGCGGGTGAATTTCCGGCTCGTCGAAAGTGGTGACCTTTTTTTTTTCTTTTTACTGTGTGTGCTTTTCTGCGCCTTTATCGTCATTTTTGGTCCTTTTCAACTGTTTTCGGGCCCCTCTATGTTTGCTTGGGGGTTTTTTGGGGGGGGGTTTCCACTATTTCGGGGGGGGGGGGTTTACCCCCATTAACTACGTTTTAAATGCTATTTCTACTATTTCGGGGGGGGTTCTGACCCCCTAACCCCCCCCCCATTGACTACGGCCTTGGTTTCATTATCAAAGCTTTAAATCATTCTTAATACAGATTCCAAAGGTGAATACGGAATTGAAAACCTCATATTAAGATTCTTAAATTAAACACTATTATTATGTCCCAACAGCACTTTAATATTTGTATTAAGTTAAGTGAAACTTAAAGCGATTTTTACAAGTAATATTTGTGTTTCATTTAAAATAGTGATGTTGAGGTTTCGGTGAGATTCAATTGTTTTTAAAGCTTTCTTCATCAAATTTTTTACAATACTGATTTTATCCACTTCGACCTAAAGTTTATCCAAAGAACTTTTAATTTGCCATGATTATTTTTTTCTAAAACAAACTTATTCGTTAAATAAAAAAACTACGTTTAAAATTTGCCATTTAATTAGGAAATATAATTTTTCAAGCAGCAAAAGACAAAAAATTGGGAATGTTCAGAAATTTTACAATAAATTCTCAAAAATTAACAATGGATTGGCAACATTATGAAATGACATTGTCATCATTTTACAAATACCATCTATTTTACTAATATATAAATCAACAACTTATCTATGTTGTTTTGTTACAGATTATGCAGAATATGTTTTTCTTGGCCTTTTCATGATGGAAATGTTAATAAAAATGTATGCTCTCGGACCTAGAATTTATTTTGAATCTGCCTTCAATAGATTTGATTGTGTAGTTATCAGTGGTTCAATTTTTGAAGTTATTTGGTCAGAAGTTAAATCCGGTTCATTCGGACTGTCTGTTCTAAGAGCTCTTCGCCTGTTAAGGATATTCAAAGTGACGAAGTAAGTGTTACAGTGTGTTGGTATATATTCCGTGAATTTGTTCACTTCTCCATTAAATACATTATCAAATATTTGCCATAACATTGATTATTTTATGTTGAATCCACGGTCTTAGTCAGTTGTTATGTTAGCTACTAAATAAAAGAGTACATTTTAAGTGGCCATATTTTGTACTTAAATATCCATTCCTATCAGTGTTATCTCCCTGTTATTTATATTATCCTGAATCACTTGCAACACTTAAAGTGGCTTTGTCATGCAAGCTTCACTCTCTTACTTATTTGATTTTTTTCGATATAATCAGTCTCCTCCTTTAATGCCTTTTTTGTGGCTTCCTTTCAAAAACCTGTCCTAAATTCCAATTTAGAATTATTTGTTTCCTTGTTATCTACTGCAACCAATTTCTTCAATATTGCCTTCAAAATTTCTTCTGTTTTCATAAACTTTTTACCTCCTCATTTTTATCTCTGACAGTTTTCATCAGATAGCAGCACTTCTGTAGCCAGGGTAAAAAAACCTCCTTTTTTAATTTTCAAATGTCCAAACCAGTCCATAACTGCAGCTCTCCACTGCAGTTTTAAAACTTTTTCCCTCTTCGTGCATGCAGTAGTTTAGTTTGACTACAACCCTACTGATTTACTGAGTTACTGATTTTTCCCTTCAGCGTTAACTTGATTTATCCAATTTAAATTTTTTTTTTCCACTCAGTGACCCTTCTCTCAAATATTAAACATTTACTACAAAAATACTACAAAAATAACAATCACTCCTTAAAATAATCACTAAATTCTGCCTTATCTCCTCAATAACTTCCAAACCCCAACCCTGGATTCCATTACTTAATCAAATCTCTCAAGTAAAATTGTTAATATGTTCATGGTCTTAAACCAAACAATCATTTTGATAATCTATTTCTTGCAGAAGTGAACATAATTCACTTTCAAAAGTGGTTTATATCTCTTTGGTGTGGAAGAAAGAAGATAAAGTGAAGAAGTTTATGTTGTAATTAATTTTAAATTATCTTAAGTAAAACCTTGTAAACATAAGATAACTGTCAGCAATAATGTTTGGTAGCCTGGCAGTTCTGCTGCTCATAGTTGTAGTAATTTGCATAGCTTAGATGGAATGGATTTGAAAATTGACAAGCTCTAAGCTACTTATGGGTTATCAAACAGCGCTTTCTGTGTTCATAAGTTACTGTGTCAAAATGCTGATTACCATGATAGTTTTCCATTTTCTTTTATATTCACTGTTCTATAACTGTTATTAATCTTGTAAATATATAGATTAACTCAAAATTTCAATGTGCTTCTAGTGTAAACTAGAAGCATGAAAGCCAAGCTGACAGCTATCGTATGGTTTAAAACATATGTATTTTTATTGTTGATTTTAAAAAAATATTTTTTGGGGAAGAAACTTTTCTGGTTTACATGGGTTTAGTTCAAAAAGCCCCAATTCTCTTAGAGAAGTATTTTGAAAAAATTTTAAAATATTCAATTTAAAGAATAAATTGAAAGATTAAATTCCTACTTTTCTATCACCTATCACAGTGAACCATCACGATTGCGGCTCTTATTAAGTTAATATTGGGGAAAAAATGTTTGAACCAAACATAACAATTTATTGACATGGATTTTTGGATAAGCTCATTTGTCCAAAAGCTTTGAACACTTTATTCACTTCCTTTTTACATTAGTCCTAAATTATTTTAAACAGAAGCCTAATGTTTGAAATATACTATATAGCAGTGTTTCTCAACCTTTTGGTGCTCACGTACCACCTACCTCATTTACAATATTTTGGCGTACCATCGTAAGGACCTCCCCCCCCACCTCTAAGGGATCCCTCCAACAATGTTTATAGTTACCCCTTTGGTGGTTTTGTTTTCGCCTGCTAAATTTATTTTATTTTACTCATCAATGCAAATTTTTAGATCTTATTTTGATTATAAGGACATTTTGGCAAATTATATGTTCACCTCAGTTATGATCGATAATTATTTTGAAGTCAATTTGGCGAAAAACAGTATGGATTTGATCACAAATTTCGTTCATGTGAAAAAATATCTAGCTACACGGGGAAAAAGTAATCTCTGGCCGTTATTTGGAACTTATCATGTTTCTTATGCTTTATATTGAAAAATTAACATAAATTAACAATTCAAAGTTTAATGTATTTTCACCAATGATCTTACATTCAAGCATTTACAACAATTTAAACAACGGATTCACATAACTTAACTGTGCGTTCAAAATTTAAAAAAAAATACGTTTGGTTAGTAAATTGTACAACAACTATAGTAATACCATCGAATAAACATTATAAAACTGACAGTTGTTTTAATGGAAAGAACATTTTTTTATGCCAAAATGTTTTGTAAAAAGAATTACTCTTAAAATGAAAGAGTAACAATATTTTCTGAAATATGGTACGAAATTGACTTATCATGGCCGAAACAATTATTGAAAAAGTTAAGACATGAATAGAAGTGCGACTTTACTGTTCGACGGTACAGCGTTTATTTGTAAACCTAGTATTTTATTTTGTCCTACTCCTTCAATCTCTTGCGTACCACCTGAAACACCATCACGTACCACTAGTGGTACGCGTACCACCGGTTGAGAAACACTGCTATATAGAGTTTTAGAGTCGGGAAGTTACTAATCATCAACTGTAGGCCACACTAATGGTTAGTACTGCTAAGTAAACATGACAATCCTCTTTAAAAAATAATCAATAACAAACCACCTGAAATACATATTGTTGCATTGTTAAAATGAAACATTCATTTCCAAAGTGACCAAATTAACAAAACAGTGGAATTGAGAAAATATTGTTTAAAGTTAGACCTTCATTGCTTATGCTTGATAATCAAAATATTACAATATAAAGTGTATTAGAATTTGAATGTCACACAAGATCAGATAAAGACACGCAAAGAAATGTGTATCTTGCAAATTAAGTGCCGTTTACATTCCTTTGGCTTATTATATAGTAATATATGATGGTGTTAAGGCTGGTGGTTAATTTAATCTGGCAATGAGAAATACCCTTTATAACCAGTTAAGCCAAACAAAGTATTAAAAAAAGAATAATCCCTGTAATTTTCCTGGTAGGTCTGAACATTTGGCTGCATGAAGCACATTTCACGATTCTCAAACAATCAAAAACTTTAATTTGCCATTTTTAGTGCTCAAGTCACTTTGGCGCTGAATGACTAACTCATGACATTTCTTATTTACCTTTTTAGGGAAGACTTTAATTTAGGATAATTATTATTGCATAAATTGTAAATAGTTAAAATTTACTTATGAACATTAAAATATCACCTAGTTGCTTAAAAATTGTAGTAGCCATGTAACTGATTTCATAATTTGAACTTAATTTGAATGTTCTTGTATATTTATTTCCTTAGAATTAAAAATTCTTGAGTTGAAACTGTGTGCTGAAACATGTTATAGTTTAAGAAGTTAAATAAAGCTCTTATTTACTTAATGTTGTTTTAAGAATCAGAACTATATAACTGCTGTTTTGATACTAGTTTAAGTTTGAGATATATTCAGTCTTTGAGACTTTTGCCATTTCTTTTGATAAAAAGCAATACTATTGTAAATTTTTTGTTGCAAGAATGTTTAATGTTTCTTGAGGGATGTCAAGAAAGTAACCTCTGCTCATACATAGTTTGGGAAGTAGAGGCGGCAGTGCCTTCATTCGAATATCCACCCATTTTCTAGCAATCCAATGTATGTGAGATGAATTATTGTTCTGCTGCACTTGCTAAATATAACTTTAAAAAAATGTAAGCGCCTCCTCAGTGAAAAATTTGTTATATTGGAAGTTCGCTGAATGTTGAAATTTTTTCAAAAGAACACCAACATTCATTTTTAATTATATGCATAGTATTTCTAAAATGATGAGTGAAGGCGTCGTTCATCAATGAGTATGATTTTTTTTTGTGGAAGGGTAAATATTTACAATAACGACTGGAGTGGTAGACCTTCTCTTGTCGAGGAAGACCTGGTGAACACAGTGGATGGAAAAATTCCCTAGGAAGGTCTGTTTAAAATCATGGATATTTCTGATTATTTCCCCAAAACTTCTCGGCATCTTTTAAATGAGATGAGAGTTACAGAGTAAATTGAAAAAAAATCCTTATACAACACCTCTTCTATTTTGTGTGATTTACTATTGAGGCGCTCATGTTTTGAAATCATATTTAGCTAACCAGCTGAAGTACAATTACCCCCCCATACATCTAGAAGCTTAATGAGTCACTGCACTCACTGATGTGTAAGTTACATTGCTGCCACCACTACTTCTCAAGCTGTGTATGAGCAGAGGTTACTCTCTGTCGCTCATATTGACGTATTATTTTAGTTATTGTTATATTTTGACTGGCCTGTTAATTGAGTTGCTGAATTGTTTTACAGATAGGTTTTGAAATTATTTTCTTTTAAATATTGACCTAAGCAGAACTAATTGCAGTGGATTTCTCAAATGTTTCTGATCTCTCTCACATGGCAAAACTGTTTGAGTAAAGCTACAAAAATCTGGAAAATAATAATTTAAATCAGTTCCTGTTAGCTGGGCTAAACCAGCCTACCCTGCCTATGAAAATAATTTATTAAAATAGCACCGTGCATGTAATTTAGGTTTCATCCAAAGAACAATGTTGGCTAATTATTTTTTGCTTAAGATTTTTGTAAGTTGCGATGTAACATCAGATTGCAATAGTAAGTGATATTTGTTAGTTAACAAATTATAGAACACAGTTTTTCCCAAATCTGACCTTTATGCCTGATAACCCGGAACTTGACATCCTCCCTGTCTGCATAGCGATGGGTTGTGAGACTTCGCTATAAAGTAAAACTGAAACCAGTTTCTTCTCATCATTGTAGTCCAGAGAATCCCTTTCCAATTTGAACAAAATTATCAGCTGCCAACAACATAAAAAATTTCTTTCATATTTGTGGATTAAATAGGTTACAGCCAACATACTTCAATGACATTCTGGCAAAAATTAGCTAGCTATTGTACTTTAGCTACAAAAGATAAATCCATTGTGAGAGAGTAGAACATGTGAGAACTCCGCTCCAGAACATGTGGATTGTTCAACAACCTGTGACTTTCTGCTCCTTACAGATATTGGTCTTCTCTGCGCAATCTTGTGATATCCCTGTTGAATTCGATGCGTTCAATCATCTCCCTGTTATTCCTGCTGTTTTTGTTCATTCTCATCTTCGCGCTGCTCGGAATGCAGCTGTTTGGTGGTCAATTCAACTTCCCCGAAGGCACTCCACCCACCAACTTCAACACGTTTCCCATTGCTCTGCTCACAGTCTTCCAAGTAAGTGTGTTACTAATTTATTATGATAATTAGAATCATATTAGATTCTCATTGTGTACTATCTATAGTGATCAAATAAGTTGTACTGGTGATCGCTCTACAATGCATTTGTGCACTTGTTGAAGTAAAACAGATCTTTGATTTTTAAGGTGGGCTCAATGAGATAGAGTAATTTAGTAATGAAGTACCGATCTTTGAATGCACTTCAAAACTATTAGAATCTTATAAAAATTACTAAAGATTCGAATCAGTTCTCAAAAATATGTCAGGAATGCTAATTGATATAACTCAATATGTTTCAGTATATTTTCTTAAATTGAAGTACAAGAACACCATTAAACCATTTGATATAGTATTGAAAAAATATTTTTTTGATGGATCAATCAAGTGGTTTAGCTCTCATTAATGAGTCGTTCATTTTGGGTCATAATCTAATACTCCCTCCCATTTTGCCAGTCTGACAAGATCAGAGGGTCACAAAAATGCTATTGCATGTTACTTCAGTAACGGAGTATAACCTCCTAGATTGTGATGTAGCAGAACCTCCATGCCCCACAAGCAGAAGACCAAGCCATGGTCACATGACATTCTTGAGCCAATCACAGTTTGGAATAGCCATGACCCTTGTCCAGTCAATGTTTTCCGAGGAGTCGTTTTCTTCTTAGGTTGGGAAAAAGACTTTTAAATGAAAACCGCAGATTGAGAAAATAATAAATGCTCAATTTAAATTTAATAATTATTCATGATTATTTTGGTTATTAGAACCTACAACTTACCTCTCTCAGTATATTCCGAGAAGTAAAATGTAAAATTAAGGTATAAATGTCACTGTGTTCTCTATGACTCCACCCCGCACACTACACCAGACAGAATCTTGACCTAGTCATATTTACAGATTTTAACCGGTGAGGATTGGAACGAAGTGATGTACCAAGGTATCCAGTCCCAGCGAGGGCCCAACAGCAACGGGATGATTTACGCCGTTTACTTCATCATTCTGGTGCTGTTCGGCAACTACACACTGCTCAACGTGTTCTTGGCCATCGCCGTCGACAACTTGGCCAACGCCCAGGAGCTGACGGCGGCCGAGGAGGAGCAGGAGGAGGAGGACAAAGAGGTAAGGAATAGTTATTTGTGTATTGAGAGCGCAAATTATGTCATTGCCGCTCGAGAATTGTAGATGCCAGCACAAAGCGTTAGCTGAGTGCGGCCAAACATTTCGAGAATGGCATTGACTGTTTGTGCTCGCAATAGATACAATATTTTTCCTACCACCATTTCTTAATCAGTTTAACTTATTAACTAACCTGCATAAAAAAGTTCAATGAGTTTATGTTTGCTTATTCTTTTGGAACAAACCGGAAGTTGAGATAGAAATGTTGACAATGAAATCAGCTGATTTAGATCAAGGCAACTAGAATATAGAATACGGTGAGTGTCATGGGATTTCTGACCAATAGAAACTGGTCTGTGGTGTTTGACGTCACATTTGTCTCTTATGTATGCCACCTTAAACTAATAAGTAACCCTGATTTAGCGAGCGGGAATGAAATAAAAGCGGAAATGAACCGTTTTGCATACTGTTTACAGGTGTGGCAATATGATTATTTCCGGGCAGTGGTAGGAAAAATATATTACTTTTCTAAGATATATTGAAATTTCGTATTATATTTAACAATTAAGTTATTTTTAAGAGTTCAGTAAACACTTTTTTGATAGGCAAATGTTAGAGCCAACAACTGAAGGGCTCTATTTCTCAGATCAGAGAAGCCCTTCACAATTAATTAGCCAATTACTAAACAAAGAGGGCTCACCCATCTTACACTTAGGCATTAGGGTAGTTGCGGTGATAACTATTGAATATGAAATAATAATGAATAATACAATGAAATAAGAATAATAGTGATTGTTGAAATGATACACCAGTCACTAATGTGACCAGAAATATCTTATATAGACACATTACAAACATGAGTTTGGTTCACATTTAAATATCTTTGATGATAACATAGCGCTCTTTAGAGGCCTTGAATATCTCAATCTTCAGAGGCCTTGGTGTCTCGAACTACCAACTCATTCTGGGGTTGTAAATAAGCAATTAATTATATTCATATTCTAAAAAGCCCTAGGAAATTGTCTACTCTCATGTTTTATGTTTATATAGTGGAGTTGATATAATTTTCCTTCCACTTATTTGTTCATGAATGACCTCACCAAAGACCGTTCACAGAGTTCTCCCTTGCAATCATTTTTACATCATACTACACAGAAAAATATGTTTTTGTACCTTACTCTTGACTGGAAAGTTACACTTTGCTGATCACTGCACAGTAAATTTACTGTGCACTAGGAAACGGAAATAACAGAAGTCAACAATCAAAACATTCAGATGATTGCAGTAAACCAACTTTTAATGCATGTTTATTGGTTACTTCAGAGGAATGTAGTGGCAGTAGCAAATGTTTGTTTGTTAATTATAGGCTAGGTTTGAGAAACGTAATAGTTTACATTGTGAGAAACAAGGAATAAGTTGTGATTTAAAAAAATATGCTTTTTCTTTGAGTAGTATGATGTAAAGTATTGTATGTCACACGACCGGTAAG
The DNA here is from genome assembly GCA_035578135.1 of Flexamia atlantica. Classification (NCBI taxonomy): domain Eukaryota; kingdom Metazoa; phylum Arthropoda; class Insecta; order Hemiptera; family Cicadellidae; genus Flexamia; species Flexamia atlantica. The sequence goes on from JAQJVK010000012.1 coordinate 23,902,770, forward strand.
TTTTACTGTACTCGCATGGAAGTCCCCCACTCGCCTAGCGGCTCGCATGGGAACTATCATGCTTGCAGGGTAAAATGGTACTTACCAGGCTAGTAACATAAAATACTATAACACTATTTGTCGTTGTTTTCCACAGAAACAACAGATGGAGCTGGAGAAGGAGATGGAGGCCCTCCAGCTGGGCAGCGATGGCAGCCCTCCGCAGGTGGAGATCTGCCCTCCCTCGCCCCACTTGTGAGTAGACCAGCGATCGATGCACCTTCCTATTACAGAACTTCCATCTCGGTGTGTACTTTCATTGTAAAATATCAGACCGAGCTTGTGAGGATTGATTAGCAATGAGTAAGAAAAGAAGTTCTGAAAAGAATTTATGCCAGTTGAAAGGTTTTGAATTTTTTTCAAAATTCCTTTGATTTGTTGAGTGAAAGTAAATGATGATTGGTGCAATTGTATTTTTTAGATCGTTAAAGACATGAACCATCAGTGATTGTGATCGCTTGTGGAGACAGCATTGTTTCCACCATAATCCGTTACTATTATAGTAAATGATCTAAACAATTTCACTTAATTACCCAAAACAAACTCAAAAATTGCCTTAAAATTCCCCTTAAAATAATAAATATATATATATATATATAGAATTTTATCAGTATGGTAGTACTGTGCCTTTCCCAACTGTATATAAAAATCACTTTAAAATATTTGCATTTAGGAAACCTTATAAGATCCATGAATAACAACTATTAAAAAACACCCTACAAAGATGCATATCTCCTCATAGTACAGTAAAAAAACCATCTTTAGCTAAACATCAGAATATTATATACACTCTACATGAACAATTTTGCTCAAGTAGGAGTATATTCAAAATCACACTGATCAATCCAATTCAGTTTGTTTATTTTGAAAAAAGTTACAGATTTGGCCCTGAAAGTTAACATACACTCATCAACAGGGACCTTATTAACAAACTATGATCATTACAGTACACACGATTCATATCTAATTTACATATTTTATGGCACTAGTTGGTCATAAAACTATAAAAAAATAGCATACAAATTTCCTTTGAATAATTAAAAACACAATTATATAAACTATGAGCAGCCCCTGCAGGTGGGATACTTATCTATATAGCATGGTAACCTCGCGACTGCATAGTTGAAGCTACCAAGACAAGATGGCAAAAAAGAGAAAGTTAGTGGAAATCTAAGCTGATGGACTCTGTGCTTTCCCTATATAATATTACTGAGCAATTAAAGTTCTCAATTACTCTAAGAAATATTCTTGCTATTTAATATTTTATCTTAGTTTTTAAAGTCCTGAGTTGAAAAAATACTGTTTACACAGCAGTTCTTTGTATAAAAAAAACTTTTACCTTGGCTACCTTAAGTGATTTAATTTAAATTGCGTCTTTAGAAAAATCACTGAAATTTCCAGTTTTCTTTGTTAAATTCAAAAGTGTCTAATCGAATGATGCTTTAAATGTCAAAAATATTTTTAGCAACAAATCGAAAAACAGCAAGAAGGAGGAAGAAGAGAAAAAGGCTGATGAAGAAGAAGAAGGACCTAAGCCAATGCTGCCATATTCCTCAATGTTTATTTTAACCCCCACCAACCCGTAAGTCATAAATGTGTTAATTTATTTATGAATTCATAAAACTTTAGTTTCTTTTATTAAATTGTTTATTTTTCCAATATTATTTTGTCGACAATTTCCCTTCTGCTTTAATCAATATACATTGTTAGGACGGTATTTTTTTAACTAGTTATTTACTACATGACTTCGCTTTAACCATCTGTATTATTTGTCAGGAATTGAATGACAAACATATTCTTCATCTTGAAGACTCAAAATACTTATTATTAACAGGTCACAATGTGTATTATATTTAGCTTTCTTCTGGTTAAGTACAATATTGTTTTTGAAGTTTACTTGCAGGTTTTGTGGCATTTTTTATGTTGTTGTTAATTCAATAGGAAGTTAGGTCAATTTAAATTGAAACTTGTATTCCATAATTACTCTAGATATTTAACAGGCTATAATTTAACAAGTCTTATGATACCTCAGTTTATGAAATCAAACCATAATTCAGTCATGATCTATGTAACAAAGTGACAGGAAGGAAGACAGCAACCATAGATTTATCATATCAGAGAAGTTCACATACAGTAGACCCCTTTTCATCCGGACCCCTAACTACCAAGGGCTGACCGGAAAAGGGTATTTCCAGTTAATAGACGTTTCCTAAAATCAATTATTATACCCTAACCTTTGACTATGCCCTAACATAAAAAATTAGATGTCTTACAATAATTTTTATATTATATGCGAGGAAAGTAAAGAAAGTAAAGAACGTTTTGTTATACATCTAGCCCTGTTGCCCGACACCGCAACTGAGTGTGCAGTCTAAAGGTCCTCTCCTGGATTCAATTTAAGCGAAGTCTCGTTACCGACTAGTCATGCATTCCCTTCTTAGCCTACAGCTTTTCAAAATGGCGGTACTAACTGAAAATCCCGACCCTCGTATTTCCCATGGGAATCGTCGATATTGTATCTCAATCACTCAAAAACTAACTCATTTTACTTAAATTGAAGAGAGCACAGTATTTTGACCAGTCATTACTGGTCTCAACTATTTTTACACAAGAATCGTCGATACAGTTTCATCCATTTCCTTTCGATCATGTCTGGTTAAACTGATGTTTTGATACAAATTGCCTTGTTAAAAAGATCTTGTTTCCGCCAGGAGCAGTTCAGTTAAACGAATATCAAGTTAAAAGGTTACTGGAAAAGTAGGAGTCTATTGTACATGATGTTTTGATGTTGACAGATTGGGGGTGTGATGTTTTCATTCTTGATGTGTGATGTTACAGGCTGCGCAGGGCGGCCCACTGGGTGGTTAACATGCAATACTTTGACTTCTTCATCATGGTAGTGATAGGGCTGAGTAGTATTGCGCTGGCCGCAGAAGACCCTGTCGTAGATAACTCCACGAGGAACAAGATCCTCAACTACTTCGATCATGCCTTCACCGGGGTCTTTACCTTAGAAATGATACTCAAGGTTAGTCGAATCATTGACTTTTGTCCATTTCTTCATAAAAATACAAAACAGTTCAAGGCAGTAAAAAAACAGTTGTCCGTTGATAATCTGACTCTTAAGGCCTGTAGTCCAACACACTCGGTAATGCAACCCTGGGCTAAATTAGTCATTGGCTGTTGTCTGTACAGAACTGGATTTTGATTTGTGTTCTGATAGAAGTTTTGGGCCTTTCCAGCCACAGTTTCACAGTCCTTATTTAATTAAATGTTGTAGCAAGTACACTCTACGCAAGATCACTCTCTCTGGGATAGGGAGAGTGCAAGGTACAGTTTAACGAGGCTTGCCGACTACACGGTGTTTGCTTTGGCTTGGTCTCACCCTGTTCCAGCAAGAGTGTACTTGAGCTATAAGCAACATCAACTTCAAATACATTGATAGTTAAATAGCATTTTGATTAAGGATGTATTGGTACCACCTCTTTCAAAGTCAGTACTGGTAGGCCTACCTGTTCTTAACAAGGTAAATTCTCAGTTCTTGGTACAAGTACCACCGGTGCATAGTATTTGTTCTAATGTGTTTCATATTGAAATGTACCTTACATGTGTTTCACAAGCTATAATTTAATAAGTCTTATGATACCTCAGTTTATGAAATCAAACCATAATTCAGTCAGAAATGTTTACATGTGTTAAGGTACATGTGTACTTTACATGTGTTTCATTTTGCTACAAACTTACAAGCAATCTGTTTTATATGATTGTTTAGTAAATGTTTAACTCATTCAGCCTAATTGAAGTCAACAGTCAGTTTTTGTACTAACTATGATCCTGATGTTCGCCACTAGTAGCACAATGCAAACTTTCTAAAACTCCAACGTGGAACAGTGTGAGTGGCACACTGTTCCCATTTGATTCAATGCTTTTTTACAATGCTTTCTCAGCTTTGCTGGGTTACTTTATAAGTGTCGTATTTTAGGGTTATGAAGATAGACCGTGGGCTTTTGTAAAGCTTTTTTTATATCCTGAAAACTAAAGATGATGTAAACAAACCAAAAATAGCAGAAGTGGTCATCAGGAGTCACAGGAATGTAAAAAAACCAGGTCAGGTCAGGGGTGTCAGGTTTGTGTAAAACAGTCACAATAACTAACGTATCGTTCCCTGTTCGCTGCCTGCTGTGCCATCCATGAATAGTGGCGCACCACATATGGCGCACATCAGCCTGTGGAAATTTTATTTTGCCCACCAGACGACACCACCACTGACATGCACCACCAGTGGTACAATATTAAAATGAATGAATTTCACTAAAATTTGCTACTTTATGTCTGCATAAGGTAAAATCAACAAATATTTTTAAGATTTAGTTCAAATTATGAGTTAAAATAATTTTACCTTTCCGGCCAAGTTATTTGTTATTGAAATGTAGTTTTAATCATTTCGAAAATTCCTAAATGTACCACCGGTGGCTTACATCGGCTGAATGTGTTGATTTGCATATATAAGTTTCACCAAGTCATAAAATACCATCTCACTTTTTATTTTAATTGTTTAACCTTCTATTAACAGGTAAACCTGTTTGGAATACTTGCTTTGACCATAATCTGTTACCTTTTTTTGAGCCGCCTTGAGAAATATCTAAATATTGAAGTCAGCTTTCTCCCTAGGCTCAGCAGCTCCTAAGTGTCTGAGTTTTATTTTTTGCATTTCAGGTCCTAGACATGGGCATCATTTTACATCCAGGCTCCTACCTGCGGGAGTTCTGGAACATAATGGACGCTGTTGTAGTTATATGTGCAGCTGTCTCCTTAGGATTTGAAATAAGGTAATTTATTATTAAGTTAATAAAAAATTCTCTAGCAGAACTTGGGATACATTAAGAACGTATTATTCAATAACTATTAATCATAAGTGCACACGCCTGTAGTCTGTAAGTAAGTAAAAAATGTTTATACTTAGATTTTCATCTTATAAAATTTGTTTAGATTTTTTGGGACTCTAGGCCTTACCAATAAAGGTAATGGCCAAACTGAGCATTGCGGGCAGTGATTGATGGATCCACGAAAAGGTGCCTAACTGCTTGACAGTGTTGCCAAATATATTTAGGGCAAGATAAAATTCCATGGGGTCTTTTATGTCTCCATGTACATCGGGACCTAAGGGTTAATATTCTTCTCTCAAATCTTTATATTGGTAGAGGAGGTCATGCTGAATTCTAAGAATCAATAAGAAGTTGAATAGAAACAGTTTTAGTTTCCCTTTGATTAAGCCTAAATTGCAATTTTTTTCATCTATAATTTCTAAAAAGTAGGGGTGTGCGAATAGTGATTTTTTGGTTCGAATCAAAAGTTTATAACTATTCCGAATATCGAATATTTTCGAACGAATATTAATGTTAATGGTTTTTCGTTCAAATGAGATCAAATTTTAAATCACATCATGTAAGTATAAATACTCTTCCGCAGCAAACCTGTATACTCAGCAAATTACCAAGCATTTTTTTAGCAACTATTCAATAATTGATATAATGTTATCAAAACAAAAGTGTTATTTCATTGTGTTTCCTTGATTTTATTTACTCTTGATTTTACTTTCTCCCTCTCCTCCCTGTATTTATCTTATTTAATTATTGATAGCATTATAACATGTGAAAATAATATAGGTCAAATTTCAATTACTGAAGAACACAAAGGTACAACTAATCAATTAAGAATCTAGAAATTTATTGATTCACCTTAAGCATAGGTAATATTCATTTGAATAAGCCAGTAGCAATTTCAGGATTAGGCTACTTAACAATTCCTTTTCTACTGCAACCTAAATTTGTTCACTTTTAGGCCTCTGCGTCCCTTTGTTCCTTTTCTTTTTAATGAACCAATAAATTATTTGATCAGGGACTAGGCTTAAGCTATTAGACCAAAGAATTACAAATAAAACTTGGTTCACCAACTACTTCATATTTGAAGAAAGCCTTACAATTTTATTTGTGCATTAATGCCTGAGAACAAAGATTTTGATTCTCCTAAAGTAATACTATAAAATAATAATAAGTCAGACCAGTAAACTTAACCTAAATTTCAAGATAATTTACATTGGCCATTTACTTACAACAAAGATTATTTGTTTTACATTATAAACAGCAAGCAAACTCATTAATTAGGCTTAAGTTGTCAAACCAACATTGTACCGTTATCTAAAAATGACCATTTTAATCACGTATTCAAAAAAATACGCGCCGCCTGATTCACCAGATTTCAACAAAATAACCAAATTTTGATAATTCAACGTTTCTATGTCTACGTAATTGCTTAATTGAAAAATAAAGAAATCTGAGCGATTGAAACAATAAAGACGCGATAGACGTTCTCAAGTTATTAACAACAACTCAACTTCAAAAACAGACAAAGATTAGAACGACGACGACATTCAAAAACGAAAAGACAAATAATGAACAGGTCCGCCAATTCTGTCAGCCCAAAATTATTGTACTTCATCGTATCAAAATTGGAAGCGATGGTGATCCCGGATTCCGCTTAAAATATTTACGGCCTGAAAAAGTCGTACGAAACACCAACACGACTATTTATTTATGGGGTATTTACGGGATATTTCGTTTTGGCAATTGAAGACGACTCCAGACACTGTCGGTCATCGGTGAACGATGAACTTTGATTGGTCTTGATTGTAATTCTCTCTTTTACCAACTGATGTTTCGTCGGTATCGGATACGGGTCGAGACAAAACTGATGAAGGATGGACTATTATTTGTTAAATTATTTAATGCTGTGATATGAGAATTTATCTTACAAAAAATTTGTTGTCGCATCAGGTATTGGGCAGTATATTAACCTAAGTACTGCACGACTGATCAACACGGCAGAGGGAATTTGGTTGCAAAACTGCGATGTCAGTATTATTATTTTACAGCAGCTATTCATCTGTCGTCTGTCCATGTGAGGACGCAACTGTTTCTGATGTAGAAAATGGATTTGTAGTTGTTTGCAACTACATAAAACGTACTTTTATTTTGAAAATGGGTATGTTTTCACCTACTTTTGATTTTATGCCAGTCCTTTAAATATTCGATTCGGTCATATCAAACTTCTTTGCAATCTCGAATCAAATCAAATATCACGATATTCGATTCAAAAAAGTTTGAAGTTCGAATATTCGCAACCCCTACTAAAAAGTGATAAATTTATTGTTGATGTTAAGTTTACCTATCAACCACCTAAAACATGTTTTTCTGCTGTTACAGTGGCAGTGATGCGGGTCAGAATCTGTCGACAATCAAATCCCTGAGAGTGCTGCGTGTACTTAGGCCGCTCAAAACTATTAAAAGAGTGCCGAAACTGAAAGCAGTGTTCGATTGTGTAGTTAACTCATTGAAGAATGTAATCAACATCCTCATTGTCTACATACTTTTCCAGTTCATCTTTGCTGTTATCGCCGTCCAACTCTTCAATGGGAAATTTTTCTTCTGTACAGATGAAAGCAAATCAACTGAAAAAGAGTGCCAGTAAGTCTATTAGTAATTGAAATATTTTTTTTGTTTGCATTTAAATTAAACTTAATCATTTAAACTTTAACCTTAATTGATCCTTTGTAAGACTTGTGAAAGTTTTAATGATGCTCAATAGTTCATGCAATTATAAGGTATTTAGTGAATTAAATGGAGACCATAGCTTTCTATTGTGTAAAGGCATAATATACATTTAGGGTATCTATGACTTACTATGTTGTGTTTCTTTTTTTTATCTAGTGTCTGAAAAGGGCCGACCAGCTAAGAGATTAGAATCAAACATTTGAGAGAAATATGGGATAACATTTACATCTTATAAGTACAAAAACAAAGGCTGTTTTTCTCAACTGCCTGATTTGGATGTTATCAATCACATTTCCATTTATTAAAACCAAAGACCTGTTATTTATTTTTTTTAATATGAAGAATTAACCAACAAAGCAAAATAATATACCACCCCTTAACTCTGAAAACGATAGGATTGTGAATTCTCAAAAAACACTGTTCCCAGCACTTTTACTCATCAGCTGATGGCTGTTTCAGAGGAATGTACTTTGTGTTTGAAGAAGGTAAAACACTGCCAAAAGCTGAGTTGAGGGAATGGAAACCTCGGTGTTTCCACTACGACAACGTGGCCGCAGCCATGCTGACGTTGTTCGCCGTGCAGACCGGAGAGGGATGGCCTCAGTGAGTGAAACACGAGTTACATCGATCGATTGGATAGCACAGATGTAGTGTGACTGCCTGAAATCCAAAGTTTACGATTAATTTCTAATTTGCAACAAATTATCTGTGTGGGGAATCATTTAGAAGTTTTTATAAAGGACCAGGTCATAAGTTGTGTTTCGTTGAAGAATTAATAATTTGGTCCCGTTTGTTATTGACTCAGTGGTATAGCAGACTCTTTTTATCTGGCCACCAGGGGACCTACTTTTGGCCCAGTTAATTATTTGCACTGTTAAACCAACAAGCCCTAATTATTACGTAAAACCTAAACCACTGCCAGTACTAATTATTACGTTAAACCTAAAAATCATACATTTTTAAAATCATTTATCTATGGTACTTCCCACAAAAATTGTTGATATCCCCCAATTTCTGCCGATTTTAACTGGTCAAACCAACAGTATGATAAAAATCAGCCTATTAAAAAGAAGTAATTTCTGCAGATTGTAGACTGATTAAAGCAATGGCCCGTTGAAATTTAGCAGGGTAAGAGAGAGTCTGGTGTATAGTTAATGTAACAGACACGTACATTGTTCTCATTTTTACGGTTCATTGTTCTCATTGTCGACTTCAATTTCCATTTTAATCCTCAGCATTAATAAAAAAGTAGAACTAATTATTTTGATTAGAGCGATACAAAAAGGCTCCTCCTTGAAAAAGGCATTTTTGCTATCATCAGCATATTATCATTTGGGGAAATGTACATTTTGTTCAGAATTTTACATTCATACCTTCATGTTGTTGGTGTTGCATGATTACTGAATTATAAATCCCAAGATAAAACTGAAATGGAAAATTTTGTTGAGTAGAATGAAAAATAATTGCTTGGACTCAATTTCAAAAAGAGAATCCATAGTTTTCATTAGTACTATTGCAAATTTTAACATTCTGTATTTAATTGTTTCAGGGTGCTACAAAATTCAATGGCTGCAACTTATGAAGACATGGGTCCAATTCAAAACTTTCGTATAGAAATGTCCATTTTTTATATTGTGTACTTTGTGGTCTTCCCTTTCTTCTTTGTGAATATATTCGTTGCATTGATTATCATTACATTTCAAGAACAAGGCGAAGCCGAGTTACAAGACGGAGAAATTGACAAGAATCAGGTAACAAAATCATCATAAAGTCAGAAAAATCTGTGTGTGATACCCTTTTTTTCTGAGGAAATTTTAATGATACAAAAGAAAAGTGGCTTTGAGTTCTAGAACCATTGAATCTTTGAGTTGAACACTATTGGAATTTTCATTCATTCTTTTTGATTTTTTGAATGAATATTCATTCATGAAATTTTCATGCTTGATAATTTATGTAAACGTAAACCAAACAGTGGACTGGATGAAGTTTGACATTAGTTTTACTTATGTATTCAGGACTCTGGCTTGTTGTCTATAAATTTTTAAAAATCTTTTATGTGGTACGCACATAGATTTCTTTAGTATTATCTTTTTACCCAAAACAAATATACAATAATGCAGAACAGTTTGGTAGAGTTCAGTTGCACTACCATTGAAGGTAAACTGGTATAAGCACTGGGACATTCAATGAACTATTTATAGTGGGTTCAGTTACTAACCAGAATGAAGGTTTTAATCAGTTTATTGCCAAGATTTGATGGATTTGCTTTTACTAACTGGTAACTGGTGACTGACTGGTGAGTCGGGCTGAACTTAGCATTGTGCATTGTGTAATAAATTGACCTTTTACTTCTTTCTCCATATTACCTAAGTGTTCTGTAGAGTAACTCCGGCTCCAAATTACTTGAAAAGTTTAAATTTAAACTAACACATTTGACACCTTCCATAAAGCAAAGTTAGGCCCTCAGATTTATGTTTATTAATTTTTTTATTATGATGTGTGATTTACTAAATTTTAACCACAAGAAAGCATTGTAAATTGCTTTATTTGTTAATTACAAAATAATCTGTGTTTAATTTTGAATGTCACTAATTTTTTTTTACTTTTCAGAAATCCTGTATAGATTTTACAATTCAAGCAAGGCCTTTAGAAAGATATATGCCGAACAAAAGAAACAGTTTCAAGTACAAAATCTGGAGAATTGTTGTGTCCACTCCTTTTGAGTACTTCATCATGATGCTCATCGTATTCAATACTCTGCTCCTCATGATGAAGGTAAATTCACAACAATTCATTAATTAATCAATGTTTTCCTTGGTCATTAAGTACGATATGACATTTGATCAGTTTAAGATGATTCATTAACTGAGTGAATTAATTATATCTAAAAAAATATCTTTTAAGTCTTTTGGATCATTTTAACACTCTAATGCCAATTTAAACCCTACAGGAGGATATTGACGTCATTCATAAAATCTGTTATTTTATAATTTTTATTTATTGAGCGTATTATTTTGCATGAGTGCAAAACACAATTTAACAGTTTAAATTTGTTGCCCCCTCGATTAGTTCATGTTAATTAATTTGGTGTCAACAACAAACATATCATGTCCTTCGATTAATGATGCTTTAGTTTAAAAATACAAAATTCAGATCAAGGTTGTATAAGTTAAACACAGTAAATTGAGTCATTTTACATTTAATATTCAAGCGTTATTAATGCTGGTAACAACCAGAATATTATTTTTAAGATGTGTAGTCCAGGGCCGGATCTAGGACTTTTGGGCCCCTAGGCTCACTCAGTGGTGCGGGCCCCCAGGGCCACAGTGCCCAACCGTCTGTTTTAGGAGGATATGCCCTCCTTTTTAACCATTGTCCTCAGTCCTTTCAGACTTGTCGGTCGCATTGCGGCCGACAAAATCAAGCCTTATTGTGGCCAGAAACTCTGTCGTTTACACTGCAGCTAACGGGAATATTTCTCGGTCGTTTCGCGACCGACAAGTTTCTCGCTCTTTCATCATATCTACTGACCACTCTGCTGCCGGAAATCTATACCTGGTCGTTTATAATACCGCACCTGGAAAATCTGTCAGTCGAATCGCGGCTGTCAAATCGCGATCCTCAGTCATAATACCGCGGCTGACAAATCTCTCGGTCATACTGTATTGCGGTCAGAAAATCGTCCATTCTTTTCGAGGCCACCAAATTTCTCGGTCGCATTGCGGTCGGTAAACCTTTTAACATATCGCAGCCGGTAAATCTGTTGGTCGCGCTGCGGCCGTCTTCATTTTACATCAAAGACACTGCTCAAGTGTTCAATTTGAAAGCTACATTACTAATTTTACTGGTCGGAATTTTTTAATGGTCTAGAAAAGTAAGAAAAAAGTTGGAAATTTAATATGTTAAATCTGGTGGACACCCTGCTTTAAGTTTACAGCGGCTAACAGATTTCTCGGTCACATTATGGCAATAACAAACAGCTCGTGGCTAGAATGATTAAGAATGATTAAGGCTAGGCTATATAGTAACCTGCGAACATCGGTCGTATCACTGTCGGTAAATCTCTCAGACCTTTCACGGCCGTCATATTTTTGGCATAGATTTTTCAACAAGACAGCGTCAAACACATTTTAAAGGGGAGGGGGGTTAAAATTAAGCTGTAGAGCAGAGGTCTGAAAATCTTGCCCCCCCCCCATTAAAATTGCTGAATTTACTCTCGTGAATATTACTATCCTGTCATGTGTCTAACCCCCGTATGACACCAAATTAGACTTCAATTGTAGACTCATATCCGCTTCTGCAATCTCTATTAGCCTATGGGTATAAAATATAGCTTCAATGAGGTGCCAGGAATATTCTTCCTCTGATTGGCTAACATTAATTTTTGCCCTAGCTGCAGGTTATGTTTCCGGTCCTCAAATGACGTCACAATTTTTTACATTTTCGGCTGAGATAACCTGAACACTATTATTATTCTCTTCTCTTCACCACTACAAACCTTGCCCCCCACCACGTCGAGAATTTTGCGGCCTACAAAGCGGCACCGTCTGCAACAGCTGACCTACAGTGGACTTGATGTTATATCTTTTGAGCTGTCTGCTACTCGTATTTAAGTACTTATTACGTTATTCATGTTTCACGTTCAATTAGGATAATAATTATTAATTCTTTTTTATTCTTGGTCGAGGTTTAATGAGTACCAAGCGACAATAATTCCTGGATTTAAAAAATATGTTTATATATTTTTGTGTGGCGCGGGCCCCTAGGAGCGCGCCTATGCTTAAATCCGGCCCTGGTGTAGTCATAGATATTGCTAACTAGGTTATTCTGACAATTCCTCAGGCATATATCGTCAACTCTGATGCTGTTATTGCTGCTGCTGTTGCTGCTGCTATAAAAGAGACAAAATGATTTCCAAACTATTATACTATTTTGCATGAGTGTTTTTGTTAATTATTAATGTCAATTTTAATTTGATTGTCTTTGTAGCATGGAATTTCCTTGACATTTTTATCTGAGTTTTATTGGGATTTGCATGCCTGCTGGACTGTACAAAATAACGTCATTGTTATATATATATTTTTTTTGTTTTTTAATTTAATGACAAGTTTGGTAGATTCTGTTATGTTTAGCCCTGAAAAAAGAGTAAAATTTTGAAGTAAATGGATTTTTTTACTATTCTTCTTTTTAGCCATTAATATAAAGTTTTTAATGTTTTTATTGTTAAGTAATCTAAAAAATTAACAGTATTAAAAAAGTCAGTAGATAAAAGTTAATTTAAAAGTTGATTATCTCTTATCTCTTAATTGATTTTAAAATTATTTGAGTGAATTTAATGAAAGAGAAGTTTATATTTGATTTGGTATGAAAATATCTAATTCATATAAATTATTGTAAAAGAACATCTCAATTTTTCCTCCTATGATTTTTGTTGTGTCTAACAATTTATCCAAATGTAGAGAAAAAAATAGTTAGTTTTTTGTTAATTGTTAAGTAGATTAGTTTCATTTAAAAAGCATGCATGGTAGTTATCCTTTGTGTTTGTTATTTATGCTTCCTGGTATTTATGTTTATTGCTTTGAGGTTCAATCGATCAGCTTTATCATATAAACTGATTTGCAAGTTACACTTACCATAGGTAAGCAAATCAGCCAATACGCCAATACTCACCAAATGAGTGTGGGCAGAAAAGGTGCTATCAGAAAGGTCGTTACATTGGTTGGTGCTAAACTTGTTACATTACACAATACAATCCAACAAACTTGGTATTTTGAAGCTCAAGAGTCCAGATAATTCCTTTGACTCTGTCAAAGCAAAACTAAAAAAAGCGCTTGCATTAAACTAGCACAAATGGAAAGAACAGTATTGGTCTATAACTTCCAATACAATTTTACTTTGATTTCATCAGTTAAAAGTAATAATAATATTCTATGATCAAAAATCATAGAATATTATTGCATTGCAAGAATTGAGCAATACAAATGTGAAAATATGCCATAACTCCCTATCACACTTGTCAGCCCCCCAATTGGGGGATGGCACTAATAATAATCATCTTACCATCACCTCTCATTCATACTTAGTTTATAATACCTACCTGGGTAAGTCGCCATTTCAAGTAATGTATAACCTTCTCCCCCTCTTGCGGGGTTTTCACACATTTGCCCCTTCATGATCAATACTATGTGGTACATTAATAGCATTTTAGTTAGCTCATTCTTCAGATTTTTGTTTTTTTCAAATCTTTGGCTGTTTTGTAGTATTTAAGAGCTGCAGATTAGTGAGACAGCTTTGTAAAAGTTGGACTGCTTCAGATTTGAAGCTTGTATGGTATGTACCTTTGCTAAAGTAGATTGCAATGCTTCCATTACTTTACATACAGAAAAATGTACATAAAATCTAAATTTACTTTACATTTTAAACTTTAAAATTTCTATAAAGTACTAAAGAAATTATTACTAAATATATAAATGATTAAGCACAAGTTTTGAAATATGTTTTCTCATTTATTATTGTTATATGTACATAAATATCATTACTCACTTTATGTTTGTCACATTACAATTTGTGTCATTCTCTGAAATAGACTAACAAGCTCACAGAGAGACAAAAACTGATTCAGTCTAAGCTGAATGAAGTCTTCACCTCTTTCTTTACTGTGGAATGCATCTTGAAGATTATCGCTCTCGGGTACAAGGTAAGGCTTGAAGTGTGAAGCAAAGATTAATTGGAATTTTTTGTTTTTTAATGTTCACCAAAAAAATGAGTTTTGAAACTCTACCTCTGTACATGATGCTAAAAGACTATATGACTTTATTAAATTTTGGGGCAATACTGTTGGAACATAAAACCTTTTGACAGGAAAAATTAATTTTAATAAATTTCATTAACATCAATATTTATAACATCATTAAGTTCTAACATTGATTATAAAAAAAGAAATAGACAGTCCAAGCAATGGTAAATTTTGAAACCAACAAATTTGATCATATGTTTTTAAAATTAGTAAATTCTGGTGGAGATATTTGGTAATCCCATTTTAAATCTTCCATGTGAAAGGTGAAACACCACAGCTGGCGCAATCTCTAGTGACGAATGTGTTCTAAATTTGCTTGGAAATTTCTGGCTTCAAAACATGTGTTAGCATGAGCAGTCTCCTTTTAGGTATAAAGTCAATGGTTCTAAATAACAAAATTTACATATATTTCTCAGTTAAAGAAATTGTGTAATTAGTAGGTCTAGTATATGTGTTATTCAATAGGAAATATTAGTTTTTATTTTAGTCTTTAATTGCTTTGTTACTCAGAAATTATGAGTAACATTGGAACAGAAACAAAACGTTATTTCATCATGATTTTGGCCTTTAAAACATTATTGGATTCATTCTCATTTCATAATTGACCGTTGATTAAAATACATTGAGACCTTATTTAAAAAGTACACTTTGCTTCACATCAGGCTACAACTGAGACTTTTCACTTATGAACTAAAGGGTATCGCCAGGTAAGGTAATTATTTTCTCTGACATTTTATCCTCTTCACCTAACTGCTTCTTCTCTTCAGTCAGTCCAGGTAAGTTGCTGTCGGCTTTAAGCTAACTCAAACCGCTTGCATTATAAAACTTCTAATTTTTGCTTCCCGTCGTTAAATGTTGATGAAAACATTTACCACAGCACTTCATTGTAAATTATTCACGATTTAAGTATTTCATTGTGGGTATGGATGTGTTTGTCCTTTTTCTGTGTTTTAAAATGTTTAGTGTTTGTGGTACCTTTTAAATCAATTTTCAAATGTTGCTATCTCATGATGACAGTGTACTCTAATATCTGAGCTGTGATTTGTATTAAGTTAGATTTTCAAGAGAAGACACATCGCCGAAGCAGACGGGAAGTGCGGATGGGTCAAGTTTTGCAAAGGCTTGCTGCTCTGCAATCTGTGATTTATCATTTAGCTGATCAGACTTTAATCATGAACTATTTACAGGAATAAATGTGCTGCAGCTATTATTTTGGCTTCCAGTTGATTGGCAAAAGCTTCATTAACATTACTATTATAAAGTTTCCTCATTTATCTCATCACCATCACTGCCACAAGTTAAGGATTCATTGCCTTTTGGGCAACTTTTCTGTAATTTGTTATGTGTGAACCATTACTCTGTTTGTGAGGGGATTCACCAACAGTTGATTTAATTTATCCATCCAAATTCATGTGAAGGATAAAAAACTGCACTTTAAATAACATAATTTAATCAAAATGGTTATTTGTGTGTTGAGTGATAAAAGTACAACATTGTCTCATGAGTGAAAATGTTGGCGCCTGAGCTTGTGAAGGCAAAACTTTTCACGAGGAAGACAATGTGCTTTACTGACAAAATACACACAACATTTTTCCTCCATCTGCAATAATTAATACCCAATGTGTTAACATCTATTTCATTAACTTAGTAGTTAACAAACAATATCCATTTTATTTCAATCTGCAATTAGCGCCTGCATTTGAGTCGCTGCAACCATTCATGCACCGCGATCAGCTCATTGTTGCAATGTTCTTACATGCCTAAATCTGGAGGTTCTCACAGCTGATTGTCATTGATGTTATTCTTATTTAATTATTCCTGTCACGAAATCAGCTGATAGCACCTGCATTCGTTTACCTGCAACAAATTCGCATGTGTGCGTGGAAATTTGAAGGTGCTCTAATTTTTGAATTATTGATTTCATGTTATTCTTATGTATACTTTGTCTCCTGCCGGTAGACAAAGTAATCACTTTACTCCTGCTGGGAGACAAATTATTATTTTACTTAGACATTAAAAGGAATAAAAGGCGTCTTAAACATAGCAGGTGGGGGAAAAAATTCTACTGTAGTTGAATATTTTTTTATCTTCTAATAAAATCAGTTTATGGTATTAAAAAAAATATTAAATTAACTCTTGAAAATTCTGGCAGTGATGGTTTTGAATTACAGCTCTCAGCAAATGTAGATAAGTTGCAGCCTGTCTTCTTTGCTCTATGCTCTCTTTTAAAAAAATACCTCAGTGTTCCATCCAATTATTTTAATTTTTTTTTTCAGTTTTGTAAGTAAATTTGCTAATGACATACTTTTTATCAATCGCCTACTCAGAATCAAGTTTAAATCATTTAAACTTCATAATTGAATAACTTATTTTCAGTTCAAATCATTCCTAATCCTTTAAGGCCCAACGGGAAATATAACAGAAATTGCGGTTTCTTTGGGAAATGCCAGAAGCAATATATCGATATTCGCTGTAGTTGCAAATATGGCCATGTGCCGATGTATAGACACAGTTTCAAAGGAATATTTTTAATAGCTCTCTAATCAAAATAAATTTTTTAACAATGTAATTAAACAAAAAGTAGCGAGAAAACCAGCTTTATGTTAGTTTGGCTGGAACATCGAGTATGGCTGAGCTATGCAAGCTGCTGTATTTACGCTCGCATTGTTCTACAGTACCGTGATGCTCCCCCCCTCCTCGACGACATACTTCAGATCATGAACTTGGTCTTCACAAGTTTTTTCCTAATCGAGTGTATTTTGAAACTCATCGCTTTTGGAATCAAGGTAAAGAATAGTGTTGTTAATTTTTAGTATATTGTGTCTGTGTTGCAATTTCTTTATACATTATCTGCTATTTCAAATTTGTCATAAATTAGTATTAGTATTGTAAGTAAAATCTTCAATTCGTTTTTTTATATTTAAAGTAATGTTTAGATGTAATACAAATGCATACAGTTACACAACATTGCTTTCGGCACTTTATTCTGTATTTTAAAAATATCCTCTCATCATCAATTATGGAAGATCTTCTTCCCTTTAAGTTATCTTTCAGTATCTTACAGCATGAATTAAAATCCTGCAATTTAGTTCTGAAATGAAGCACTACAAGAAGTCTTAATTAAGAATGTCACTACCATCATACAACAAAATTTATCATTTGTGCTGAAAAGTTTGAAAATATACATGAACCCTAGTTTCATGCAATATAAAAGTAATTATATTAAATAAATTTTCAAACTTTTAACAAGTAAAGTTTTAAAAGAATAAATATTTTAAAGCCAAAATTAAGTTGTTTTTTTGTTGTTAAAAGCCTTTATCTTTAGCAGTAATTGTAATAATCACATTAAAAATATCTTTTAAGCTTTAGACCCCCATTTAAATTTAATCTGTAGTTTTTGTGTGGTGTCAGTTTTTGTCTTTAATCACAATTACTTTTAGTCTATACAGTATTTTCATTCTTTGATTATCAGCCTCCTATTTATTAATCAATTTCCAAACTATCCAATTTTTCTTACACTAGGAATAACACTCATCCTCATTTTCCCTCTAATTTTAATAAAAACTCTCTACTCATTATTTACTAACCACATTTGTCAATAATATTATTGGTCAGTACTATTCTAATTATACTTAAAATAACCCCAAAGTGGATGGTAAAGTTCAATGTTTTAGGCCAACAAATTCATAGAAAAACATACTAAGCAAGAATTCTACAAAATATGAACAGCTTAACAACTCAACACTTTTCTAATATAATATCAAAGTCAAATTAGGAAAATTATTAATAAAATGAACAAAAAACTCAATTAATATCCTATCCTACTTCCTACTAATATTATAAATGTGAAAGTATGGATGTTTGTGTGAATATCTGTCTTTCAACCACGTAAAAAATTCTGGACCACCTGAGCCGAAATTTGCAGGAGTAGAGCCATTATACCAGAAAAGGTCATAGGCCTCCTCTTTTCCTTAAAATCCTCTTGGGCTACGCCCCGTGAAAGTCCTTAGCTTCAGTGTTTACATTTTCTGAAGATGTAAACATTCAAATACTGAATTTTGAACAGCTGTGAATATTAACATTCGACAGTTCAAAGAGCAGAAGTAAGATCAGCTGTAATTTTTATCGTGAGCGAAGCCACGGGCAACTGCTAGTTAAAACATATTTTCTTTGCATAGCAATACATTTATTTTACATATGGGAAACTGAAGATATTTCGTATCAAAACTTTGTAATGAGTTGAAATTTATTCAAAATGAGGAAAATGCAAATGACTATCTTCAACACATTATTGTGTATTCATAAAAAAAAGAGTTACCGAAACACCCAGACGCAGTTAAAAACAAATTTAAGAGTACTAAAATATTTTTCTATAATGTGATTTGAATATGAAGAGTTTTTCATAAATCTGTTATTTTATTATTTTGCTGTAATTATTACAGAACTTCTTCAAAGACCCTTGGAACGTTTTTGATTTCACAACAGTCATTGGAAGCATAGTTGACGCCGTTGTATTAGAACTGATGGTGAGTACTTTGTCCACTTCTCTCAGTGTCTGTGTACCAGTGCTTGTTTGTGTTTTATGATTTTCCTATACTCGATCTATCAAAATTTTATGTCCAAGACCATAAAATATAGTACAGTTAGCAAAAAATATATTTTATGAACTGCTACATTGAATTATTAGAAGGGCAGACTGTATATCACTTCCTGTTATTGGAAGTCAATTTACTTGAGTAAGAACTTACGACTATTAGAAAGTGTTATGTTTTTTTGTTGACCAAAGGTTTGCAAATTTCTTCGTTTGCAATATCGTTTTTGGCAATTGTAATTTATGCCTAAGGGAAATTTTCTTGCTTTTAGTTAAATCAATTACCAATTAATTATTCAAGATGACACTTTTAGGATCCATGGCCTCTCCCTGGCAACGGGTTTGGGGCTTTAGTTCTCAAAATAATTTTGTATAGTTCAATATATCCTGATGTATAAGTTTATTTGGCCAGGAAAAAAATTATTGTTAGAACTGACCAATTTAATAGTAAAAAGTTATAATAACTTTTTTTTTTAATTGGGGAAAGGAATCGTAAACTATTGCATATAACCAGGGCAGTTTCTGTAAAACTGTACAAACCTGAACGCAGCAGTAGGTAGGGGACACAGTGGCGATAGGATACAGATGAGGCTGATGCCGGCACAGGCTTCATTTTGAAGTGACAAGAGAAGTTTCTCCTGATATTAATACAAGTTTATTTAATTTTTGTTACACTATTGAAGCATATGACTCAGGAATTCTAATACATTCATCTGTTTACCATCAGCTAAACACGGAGTCGGTAAATACTGATCCCAAGTGTGGTTGTGTTTTGTAGTTACTGTTTGATTTTGGGTTTGTGTAGTGATCGAGTTTCGAATTTCCCCCAATAGTAACTTAACTAGTTTTACTCTACTGAAACCAATAAATGCCCTTTTAGTCCCCTACTATCAGCAGTATTTATATATTAAAGTCTAGTACTAGTAATATTTAGTTATTGAGAGTAAAATATAATACAATTTCGCATCTCATATTTCCTTTCCCAAAATGTGTTAAAACAGTGTTCTGGTGTGTTCTGTTGCAAAAACTGCTCTGATTATATTGCAATGCTGTCACTATATTGGTAAGCCTGTGATGTGTCTAAAATGACTAGCTTCCTGACATCTGAGTTCCTCCTTATGTCTCTGGGAACTTTCATTCCCAGCGAAGCTTGGTTACCCAGGCATGTCCGAGCTGGGACCAAAGAAGTAGTGATCATCCTGGGTTGTCCTTATGGGACAGGATGAGAAACCCTTTCTTGGCAGGCTCCTAGGGTCTGGCAGTCTAGAGGTCGAAGTGCCCTGGGTGAGACTCTTCTTTACAATATGAAGGGCTCCTGGGTAGTCGTCCCTGTATACACCCCAACGGATATAACGAAAATGATCCTCTTTTCCAGGGACAAGGCTGATTGAATATGCCATATCCCCCCAAATACTTCCTTTTGTAAGCTGCACAATATCCTAAAGAGAGACGTGCTCAGCCAGCATTCCTGAGGCTTCGCAATCTATAAATATCACAATACATATTTTTTAAAGAAGGATAATTTTTTGTTTCACAATCGAAATTGTCAGTCAATAATATTATATTTCTTGAATTTTTTGTTCTTAGGCTATATTGAATGGGCTTGTCAGAAATGAAAGTTGATTACTATAATTTAAACTTAGCAGCCGATGTAATGTGTTAAGATTCTAAGGTTTTTTTCAGAATTTTAAATGTATATGAGTAGTTAATAAGTAATTTTAATTATTTCTTTTGTACCAATTATTTCAAAAAATAGTTTATCTTCTTCCTTTCTTTTTAAAATTTCTTCTGCAAGAGAAAGCCCTGATTTTGGAAAAAAATTATGAATGACTCCAGTCAGTGGGGTCATTAACAAGATTGACAAACTTAATATAATTGGTAGTATATTTTTATTTGCTAATGACACAGCTATTTTATTTAAGGCTCAGACTTGGCTTGAAACTTATGCAATCGCTTCAAATGAACTGTGCATTATTAAAAATTGGTTTGATAGTAATATTCTTACGATGAATGTTCATAAAACTAAGTGTATGCCAATAGCGCTGCGCCCCGCTAGCGAGCCGCCCGCAGACTTCAGGCTGGTGTTGCATGCATGTGACACCACTGCCGTAACCGCTTGTCAATGTTGCTGCGCCCCGCTAGCGAGCCGCCCGCAGACCTCAGGCTGGTGTTGCATGCATGTGACACCACTGCCGCCACGCTTGTCAATGTTCTGAAATAGAAAGGGTTGACCACTACAAATACCTTGGGGTGATTTTAGATTCAAAATAAATTGGGAATATCAAATAAATTATTTGAAAACCAGACTCAGAAAAATTACTTTTCTTTTTTATCAATTAAGTGATTTTTTAAATGAAAATTAAATTCGGACTATTTATTTTGCACATGTACAATCTTTATTAGAATATGGAATTATTACTTGGGGTGGGGCTGGGGTGTCCCTTTTGAACTCATTATCTGTCATTCAAAAAACAATTATCAAAGCTGCATTCAAAAAACAAAAACGCTTCCCTTCAAATCTGTTATTTTCATAAACAAAATTTCTTTCAATCAGACAGCTTTTTGTTAAATCTTTGTTAACTTACATTTACACCCATAAGATTTAATTATAACACCTGTGGCACATAACTATCGAACTAGAGCTGCCACTAATATTGGCCTCCAGGTACCACGAGCAGTCAAATCAATAAGCCAATCAAACTCATTTTTTATTGCTTAAATATTAATACACATAGGGTTGATTAGTGTCTGACTTGTAGTTTGCTCAAAAGGTATACGGGTAATTGGGCTTTATATATAGATAAAATAGTCTTCTAATAGATTTTCTGAAAAACTTTATACATATACTCTAATCTCTTATTTACTATTCCAATGTAAAATCTTAGGGAAAACCCTAAATGTTGGGGCTGTTGGAAGAGTTATCTGATCAAAAAGAGAATTTAAAAACCTATCGAAAAAAGTGTAGGAAAAAGTAAAGAACACAGATGGTGTTACGGATTACAAGAAGTTTTGGCCTTTTTCTTCGTTCATCCTCTTACGGGAAGAATGAGCGAAACCTAGTTTTAGTTTGAATCTTTTTCCTTTTTTACATTATGATATGGATTTAGTTGTAAAGAGTTCCAGATTATTAATCATAATTAGCACGTTTTCACGCACAGGCCATTGGTGGCCTATGTGAGAATTTTGTTTCCTTTTTTTGTACTCAAATGTATAAATATATATTATTATTGGAAATAAACTTTGATTCTATTCTATTCTATTCTATTCAGTGTGGTAGTGATTTAAACCAACTTTCATATTTATAATAAGTAAAAAAGGTTCCTGTTTATGACCTATAATTAAGGATGGAAATATTAATATTACAAAAGGTAAGACACAAAGGGTTATTGTTTAGGAAAAGAATAAGGAAACTCCCCTTCCAAAGAGTCCTAACGGTCAATTGTACCTAAACGGCTTTGACGCTTCCACTAAGGTGAGCCGTTCTTTTGGAGGGACCAATTTTGGTTTTCTCTATTGATGCTTTGCCGTTAGATTTTCTGCGCAAAAGCTTTTGTGGCAGCTGCATTTAACATTTGCATTGGATTCTATGTATGTAATAGTTAGGTGTATGTTAGTATTGCCCTTAACTACTGTCTTATTTTGGTTTTGTTATTCACCTATTTTACCGAGACACTTTATTACGAGGTTCTCACCGCCACTTGGGTTGATGACTGACTTGTGTTATAGTTTGTAGTTTGTTTGCTGCCTCCAATATTTGAGATAATCTCTATTGACAACACTATGCTTGTAGATAGAGGAAAGATCTGTCCGATGTGTTTACATTTACAAGTCTGTAGATTAGTTCGTGTTTTCTTATGCTTCCATTATTTACTTAAATAATGTGGTCGTTTTCCTGATATTTGCGATGTACTAAGGTTTGAAAATGTCTAAAATTTGTTCGATTGATTAAAATGTACTTTTTGAAATCAGAAGTTTTCGGGAAGGATCCAGTAGTTTTTTATCTTGTCAGTTATGCAACTTAAAATTAGCAAATTTGAAAATGTTTTATGCTATCCAAAGCATGTTCATGAACCGTTGATGAATGTTACAAAATTTATACTATTTGGAAAGAGAACTGTTTTTTATTTTTTATTTAAGTTATTTATGTAATTTTTAACCATACCTCTTACGTAGTAGTTGAGTATATACTTATTTTGTTGTTTGTTTGTTTGTAAGTTTATATAAAAATGAGTAAATGTCCTTTATATTTTTATGAAAGGGATTTAAGTTATTTATTAACAAAATTTGTAGCATGAACTTTAGAGCCAAAAGTAGCTTTCATGCTCTTAATATTGAAGGTATTGAAGTTTAATTTTATTTGGCAAAAGTCAAAGTTTTATTTGGTTATAATATGTCATAAAAATAAAATTATTTGTTAATCAGAATACAAATCATAGTTGTTCAAAAACACTTTATTGTGTTTAAAATTTTGACAATAGCTTTGCTGGAACATAATTATGGATAGTTCTTTGTATTTGGTTGCGTGATCATAGCTCATATTTAAAAGAAATCTGCGTCATTGAACCAATCAAGCCGACTACCTTTGTAATTTTTTTTTTATAACAGTGTTTAGGCAGTTGATAGAATTTTTGTAATATTGGCACTAACAAATCATTAATTATTAGAATGTCTTTTTGAAATAAGAAAAGAAATGTTTGGCAGTATTTTAGTCTTCTCCAAAAAGAAGAAACTGAATTGCACAGCTGTGCTATAGATTGACACGGTGACTAATGATTAATTAGTAAATCTATGATAAGCGTATGGTAGATGCAGGTTTATTGTTAAGGTTAATTTTTGTCCTGTTAATAGAAGAAAAGGTTTCAGTTGTCAGGTTATTGATTGAATATCAGGAATCAATCATATTCAGGAATAAATCAAAATAGTGGATAGCAATAGTAAAAGTAAAATATAATTTTCATTATAAAAGTATTGTAATAGTATGGATTGCAACTATATCCAAACCAATATATTAATTATATATTTCAGTTCTAAGAATTATAATAAATAATAATTTAACTAAAAAAAGTTAATACATACAAACATTATAAACATTTTAAATAATATAGTGTATAAATAGGTCTACGTCTTTATACATTTCAATTTCATAAGTTTATTGTAAATCATTTTGTAAACTTGACATTTATTCCAGATTTTAAGTTGTAATTGTAATTAAAACAATTTGTTTTTGGATTCATCATTGTTAAAGGCTAAATGATTTTTAAATTGTTGAAAATGTGCTCCATTCAGTTACAGTTCACATTCCATTAAGAGATGTCTCATTTTTAATTGCTAATTTTTCAGGATTTTAAAGAGGCGGAGAAATTTAACACTCCTTCTTAATTTCATTGTTACATTTATTAATTCATTGCAAATTTAATTTCCCTTGACTTTATTATTGGAATTTAGTTACTTGCATAAATATTCTTATTAAAAATGTTTGCTAATATATTTTGGTTTTAAATTTTCCATCAATAGCTAATTTTCAAATTTCATTTAAACTTTTTTTTCTTGTACGTTAACTGTTCTAGAGCTATAATTTTAAAGCCAATACTATACAGCAAAAATGACCTTAATAAAATAAATTAATAATTACGATTTGATTTGACTACTTCTGTCACTGATATGAATACAATCTCATCATCATGAGAGTCATCTAGAAAGTAAAGAACATTTTGTCACTACAACTAGCCTTGTTACCCCACCTCCATGACTGAGTTTGTGGCCTCAAGGTCCTCTTGGTATCAATTCCAGCCATGTTTCATTGCCGACTGACTTTTTGCTCTTACAGCGTTTCAAAATAGCAGTGTCCATTAAAATCCTGCCAAGTAGATTAGACCAGATGGTGTTGCTTCTTTCAGTTCTTTACCATTTTAAAACACTTTCCTGTCCCCTAAAAATTTCCTTAACCCCAAAATCCCTAATTCTTAAAAGGAAGGAATTCACTTAGGGCCAGATAACAGTTATGTGGGATTTGCCTGGAAAAAGTCCTACTTTAGAAATTTTGTGAAGTTGCTGGGATGCTCCTGCTGCATGGCGTGGGTGAGGATTTTCCAAGTGCCATATTTTGTATGGCATTTCAAGTTAATGTGGGGTTTCACAATAGATTCATAATCTCTTATTCATACTTGTCTTAAAATATCTACCTGGGTAGGTCGCCACTTCAAGAAAAGGAGGTATAAATCTCTAGATATCAATTCAAGATGGAGTAAACAATAGGCCGCAAAACAGTACTATAACCAGCCCATTCACATTTGTTGGAATTTTCAATGAACACTGCCATTTTGAAAAGCTGTAAGAATTAAATACGCAAGCAGTCGGCAATGAGACTTGGCTCAAATTTGAGACCTGGAGAAGAGCTTTAGACCGAATACTCAGTTGTGGTGTAGGGGCAGCAGGGCTAGATGTAGTGACAAAATGTTCTATTCTCTATGGATGACCCTCGTAATGTTACAAATGTACAAATCTTCCTTCCCTATGAGTTTGGGAACTTTTGCATGAATAGTAATTTATTTTTCCAATGCATTTTTGCAAGTAAGATGACCAGTTAGATGACAACTATCCTAGAATACTAAATCAAAATAATTTTTGGAAGATTTTGAAGAATTTATGTCAGTTTTGATCACATCAGTTTTACCATTTCCATAACCTATGAAATAAACGTATTTATCATAGAGCAAAAAACTTTTAAGTAACCTTCCCTTCATCTATTTCTTACCCTGTGTAAGTAGAAGCTTAAGTAGGGACATTGATTTGAACTCACCCATGGAGTATGAGGCCCTTCATCTTGTGAACATGGCTGCTAGGCGCTTACATGTGAAAGGAAAGTGTATTTCAGAAATGTTTCCCAGCCACCATATCAGTTTCATTCAAGATGGATCAGCTTCAGTCTTGACCTCACTATTTATTTTACTTTAAAGTTTTTGTTTCAATAAAGCGGCAAAATCATATTTAACACACATTTTTCAACTCAAGGCTACTTAAGAATCAGAAAACAGTCCAGATAAAACAAATTCTTTAACATAAATTTTAATGTCTTCTAATGGAAGTAAAGGAGCCTTTTACACAGTTAAATAGACATTTCTTCTCTTTGTCTAAAAACATATCAGTTTTAAACCTAATCTTCATGATTTCAAAAGTCAAAATAATTTCCACAAACACCAAAGACATGATAATTTTTTTTTATAATTTTGTTTTTTTCATGTTAGTTATTATTGTAAAAGAAAGTCTTTAATGAACATGAATGCCTATGTAGTTAGTTTTAAATATTAAATAATTTAGCAACAATATAACTTCTGAAAAGTTTTTTAAAATTAACAAAGTAAGCGAATTGGTAAAACTTTCCTCGATCCTTATTCTGTTCTGATAAATCACTATCTAAAACAAGTTTTTCTCTTAAACATCTTTAATCCACAATCCTAACTCAGGTACGTAAACAGATTCAAAGTTTTTACTGAATGGTAAATATAAGTTAGATCATGGATTAAATAAAAAACCAATTTTGACTTTTTTTAATAATAGTAATCTGTTTAAACCACCCGTTTCACATGCTTGACTCTAGTACCCATATGCCGCATTTCATGTACATATTGAAGGTCTGTTCATTTATGTTTTCCATTTTCTTTGTGTCTGCTCTTTTTCCACTCTCTGTTCTGTTGATTTGCTTCATGAGATTGTGTTGTTGCCTGCCCGTCTGTCTCGGGTGAGTCACCCGACACCCGACCCACCCGGTAGTGAGTAGTCCCGTAGCTTCGCCACCCGATCACCCGTAACCACTCTGCCAAAGCTTGTCAATTCATCTGTTTCCGCTTCTCCGGTCTACGACCGTCGGTCTTCCACTTCTTCAGTTTAGATCCCTCGATTGCATCATAGCTGTTTAGGTCAGTGGTGCTTCTTGTCTGGTAGAACCGTGAGGCAGTGGATGGTCTATGCATTTTTCAACTAGGTGTAGTTGCGTACAGTTAGTCGCTCTTGGCCCGATGCATTTTCATTGGTGTATCAATTCATTTGTCTTCTTTGGCTTTCTGTTAATTAAATAATGTATATAAGTAATTAAGTGATAGAATAGATTGAATTAAATTTGGTATGATTAAATTAAACTAAGAGTATATTTTTACTTTTGTATATAAAAATAAGAACAGCATTGTTATTAATTTATGTTTAGAACATTTATGAGACTTCTTTCACCCGTTTACGCACCTCTTACTGAGAAATTCAATGAAACCCAGTCATCTTGAGCTGGTCATTAGGTGGAATATATGAACAACAAAGCCTGTTATTCAAATTTTACTTTTTATCTAATGACATCTTACAATGCAAAAAGTTAAAATCAGTGAAAGATTGTGAAATATTTCTCTATAATTTTTATTTCCAATTAACGAATAAGTACTTTCAGTGTTGCAATTTTTATCATAAATTCAATCTACAATAACATTTTTCTTTTTACTTAAAAATCAAGGAATTAAAGTCTCAGTTGTTCAAATTACAGGTTACTAAAATTAGCCTTCCTTAAACTAACTTTGTTGACTGAAAAAGTTTTAGATATACTTTCTGGCTTGTTTTGTAAAGTTAACTTTTCGTATCAAAGTCTTTCCCACTTTTGCAATATGTGTGGGTAAAATAATTATATATATTCAATCAAAAATATTGTTGTTTAACAAGTTTAAAACAAGGATAACATAACTAAACTGCTCTAACAATATCAAAACACAACTTTCACAGTATTTTTGTAGGTTTTTTGTGCCAGTATGATTTTTCACTCTGTTCTAGTACTGTATACGTCATTTTGTGGAAGATTTTGGCCTTCCACTAAAAGTGTCATTACAGCCAAAAATTATCCCTTACTTATTGGTGATCCATTGATGACATATTCTCAGATTGTTTAAAGAAATGTTCCTTAACTGTAGATGAATTTACTTAAAGATTTCAATAAATTGGTTGGATTATGATTTAAAATTTACCATGGCTGGTAATAATTTGAAACTGGTTGCTCGCCACTGGCTTCAGCTGCGCAGGTCGTTGTTAGAGCAAAGCAGTAGTTCATGTAGCTGCAAGCCCAGCTCAGTTCCAAGCTCATGCTAATTGTTTGGTGTTAATTTTAAGTAAAGTAATGCTTAGTTATTGTGTATTTTATTTAAAATTATAGGCCTTCAGATAAAGGATTATTATTTATTAATTTTCGTTTGAACATAAGACAAATGAATGCTCAGGCACTGTTAGTTTTTATTTTTAAAACTTAAAATTAACAGGTCAGTAGTTTTTTGAACTTGTATTAGCTCTACAGAGTTTTGTTACAGTGTATAAATTGTCCGTAGTAAATTAAATTATAGTTACTAATTGAAATTCGACATTTGATTTTTACCCCAAAAACTTTAACTAATGTTTAGTATAAAAATAAAACTAAGATTAATTTGGAATTTATAATTTTTAGGGCAATACTGATTTTTTGTTTTGCTCACTGTAGGATAATTCATTTAACATGGGTTTCCTGAGGCTGTTTCGAGCGGCTCGGCTCATCAAGTTGCTCCGACAGGGTTACACCATCCGGATCCTCCTGTGGACCTTTGTTCAGTCTTTCAAGGTAATGTAACTGGAGTTTTGTAGCGTTAAATTAATATTATAGCCAAAATTATATTTTGTTTCAATTACAAAGTAGACATCCTGTGCATTTTTAGAAATATACATTCTCAAGATTCTTCTCATAAATCACTAGTATTCAATGCAATGTGAATATTTTGGTTCTCATGACACAAATCAATCTTAAATTTTGCTATATAGTGTGGGTTGATTTATACACTCTAATGCAGCTAGCACCAGCACTAATATTAACATATTGTGTTTTTTTGGGGGTATGTGAAAGATTTACCCCTTTACTCAATAAAAAACTGATGCCCCAGAGAAACAATGATAGCTGCAGAGTGTAAACTTCATCATCCACTTCCCTGACAAACTAAAACATTCAAAAATAAAACCATTATTTAAAAAAGGTTGTAAAACTTGGAAGTTATATTTAATTGATAAAGCCCTTTACTGTTTTGATGAGCTGTTACTTTTCACGTCCTTTTTAGCTACCAGTTGTAAATATTTCATTAAAATTGTATATTTGTTTGGATGTTTTGTTGACACCATTCTTTGTTTTTTATATGCTTTATATATAATTAAATGAATAAAGTTATTCTAACTCTGTATAGAAGATGGCCATCGGCAGTGTTTACCTAGGTTCTTTACTAGGTTTTTTACCATAGCAGTGTTTACCACAATCATCCTTCACTCATCTGTCATTCATACTTGGCTTAAAATGCCTGTCTGGGTAGGTCGCCATTTCAACCAATGTATCTCTTTACAAACATATGTGATGAAATAAAAAAAAACTTGAGATTATATGGTTTTAGGCCAATAAAAATAAGATTGAGCCTGGACAAAATTCCCGGAAAGCTGGAAATCGTCTTAATCTTTCCGTTTTACATCCAAGTATATGAATTTGAAGTTTGTCCCATTTTTCCTAGTGTGCTTTCAACCTGGAACCACAAAAATATCAGAGTTTTGAGCCATTTTTTATTCTTTTCTAAATAAGTAAAAACCCATTTATTCTACATAAAATGTTTAACACATTCGGTGTGTGGCACGGGGCATACCCGTGGTTGCGGTTGTTCTCGCGACGCGTACTACGGGTCTACTCGTAGGCACAACACACAAACTACCGCTTAAATGTGCACCAGCGAGGCGCTCGGGAACAACGATTTGTTGCCAGCTTGTAGCTACGAATGTGGGCTTTATTTTGGTGTAGGTTGGAACTAAATTTTCCCGAAAAATTTCCCTCTGGCAATGTTGTAAAATCCACCATTTTGTCAGGTTTTCTGGGATTTTTCCCCTCATTTTGGCAAAAAAGCAGACTTGTGCAATCCAGGCAGTGCTGCTATCTATGAGTGTTCCAAGGAACTACGTCGACTGTCGTGGTTACGCAGTACCATTACCATGCAGTGTTTTTCGTTTAGTTGAATGGAAATAAATCGGGTTCGCTAATCCGCTGCCCCCGCGACGTCCGCACTTTGCAAACCCCCGCCATTGGGTGGCACGCAGCGAACGTGTTAAATACAAGAATTGTAGAGGACAAAATTCTGCATTTATTGAGTACCTTCTGACAAAGATACTTTGAATGGTAATTGATTTATGGTAAGTTAAATAAAGGGTTTTGGCGAATTTCTCTCTTAGGGAAAGAGCTATTATTGTAGGTCTCATGGTAATCCCTAAGCCCGAAACCATGATAACTTTTAGTTTTTAGGCCCTCAGAAGCCAAAAAACCCATACGTTCAAATATATATAAAAAGATATATGTATCAATATAGATGTATATAAATAAATATATATTTATGTATTTGTTTCCTCGATAACCCTCGCAAAAATGGTCCAATCTTAATAAAATTTGGCACGGAAGAGTAAAATAGTAATTATTCACACATGATTGAAAACCAGCCCAATCGGAGAAAAATTATAATTAGAAAAATTAAAAAAAAATTCAGGTAAATACCTAATTAGAATACCTAATTAGAAAAATGATTATCATGTAGAAAAATTAAAATATTCTAATTTTGGTTTATACAGTTGAATTCAGCTCGAAAAAACTAATAATTAAGTATCTTAAAACATTGCTCTATGTCCATTGGTTACCGAGATACTGAGAGTGGTAAACACAGTACGTTGTCCCAGCAATTTTAACCTTATGGGAAATAAATAAAATTGTATACCTCACTTATTTCTTAACATATCTTAATAAAATTTGGTACGTGGCTTCATCTAGTTGAGATCTACTTGTTTATGGCACAAAATCCAATAATTTATATATTCTTGAGGCAGCAAAACTGCGTACTTGCCTTCCCAATGTTAACCTTATGGGAAATAACTAAGATTGTACATCTATTGCGTATCTATTTTTGGGAAGGCGAGTACGCAGGTTTATTGCCTCAAGAATATTTAAATTTTTGGATTTTGTGCCATAAACAAGTAGATCCCAACTAGTTGGAGCCACATACCAAATTTTATTAAGATATGTGTATAAATAAGGGAGATATACAATTTTATTTATTTCTTAATATTTTGATGAAACTTTGATTGTGCAACATCTAGTTAAGGTCTATTTTACTAAGCAACATACCAAGTTTCAACGAGATACGTTGAGAAATAAGCAAGCCACACACATTTATTTTTTTCCATAAGGTCAACATTGGGGAGATGAGTGGGCAGGTTTGCTGCCTCAGGAATCTATAAACTTGGGGATTTTTTACCGAAATCAAGTCGACCTTAACTAGATAAAGCCACATAACTATTTTTATTAAGATATATTGGAAGATAAGGAAGGTGTTCAATTTTATTGATTTCCCATAAGGTTAACATTGGGAAGGCGAGTACGCAGGTTTGCTGCCTCAAGAATATATAAATTTTTGGAATTTGTGCCATAAACAAGTAGATCCCAACTAGTTGAATTCACATACCAAATTTTATTAAGATATGTTTAGAAATAAGTGAGATATACAATTTTATTTATTTCCCATAAGGTTAACATTGCTGGGACAACGTACTGTGTTTACCACTCTCAGTTTCTCGGTAACCAATGGACATAGAGCAATGATTCAAAATACTAAGTTATTTGTTTTTTCGAGCTGAATTTAACTGTATAAACCAAAATTATAATATTTTAATTTTTCTATATGAAAAATTCATTAAACCCCATTTTTTGGGGTTTACCCCCCTCACCCCTCTTCCCAATGGTCCGATCGGGCTGGATTTCAATCATGTGTAAACAATTACTACTTTACACTTCCGTGCCAAATTTTATTAAGATCGGACCATTTTCGTGAGGGTTATCGAAGAAACAAATACATAAGTATATACATTTATATACATCTATATTGATACATAAATATTTGTACAGATTTGAACGTATGGGTTTTTGGCTTCTTTGGGCCTCAAAACTAAAAGTTACCATGGTCTCGGGCTTAGGGATTACTATGAGACCTACGCAGTATAGCTCTTTCCCTAAAAGGGTTCGCCAAAACCCTTTATTTAACTTACCATAAATCAATTACTATTCAAAGTATCTTTATCAGAAGATATTCAATAAATTCAGGATTTTTTCCTTTACAATTCTTGTATTTAAACTTTTTATGTAGAATAAATGGTTTTTTACTTAATTAGAAAAGAATAAAAAATGGCCTAAAACTCTGATATTTTTGTGGTCCCAGGTAGAAAGCACACTAGGAAAAATGGGACAAACTTCAAATTCATATACTTGGATGTAAAACGAAAAGATTAAGAAGATTTCCAGCCTTCTGGGAATTTTTTCCAGGCATGACAAATTTTTGATCTAATTTTACTGGCCTATTTTAGAATGTGTGAGTTCAGCTACCTTTTCATAAGTAAAGTAGAGTTGTATTTTACAGAGTTGTATTTTTTGGAACTCTCCAAATGGGAGGCTATAAACTTAAATCCCCATTGTACTTGGACGACAGAAAAGACAAGGACTCAGGAGCTTAGTTTTGATAGCAAAAAACAGATTCAAGTAAAAGGTCCAATGTAAGGTGAAGGTGTTAAAAATATAAGGAGTGTAGGTGTAATAAAAGGGATAGGTGTTTAGATGGAAAGGGGGTTTTTTGTATCGTCAGAACAAACTTTTTCATGTCAATTTTTATTTAAAATCCGTTTTAAGACTTTGATGTTACTTGGTGTTCTACTATTTTCTCAGGTAATTTTCATGGAGTATTTCTATTGACATTTTTGTATTTTTCAAGGAGCCATTCTGCTAAAAAAATCACACATTAACACTGTTAATATTTCCAGGCCTTGCCTTACGTTTGTCTGCTCATCGCCATGTTGTTCTTCATTTACGCTATAATTGGAATGCAGGTAAGCTGTTTATTACTTTATGAATTAATTTGAATACTTCATAATTCACTTACCACATGTGTTACATGCCACAGGATGATTTACATTTGTTTCAGTAACAAAATTATTGTTTTTATCATATGAAGTTCATGATTTGAATGTAATGAATAAAAGAAAATCGACAAAATATCCTCTAAATTTGTGCCAAAGTATTAATTCTCCAGATTTAGCTTCTATGATGTTTTATTGTATCTGTTTTCTTCTAACCAGTAAATAAAGTGAGAAATCATTACTGCTTTCCATTGTAGTTGAAAAGCACTAACAAATAAATTTACTATCATCTGCATCATATCTTTCAGTACATTTAAGGTATAAAATATGATACATGTTTTGATGGTTTTATAGTAATGATTAGTGCACTTAATTTCAATTCATCCCAAAGTTAGTAATAACAAAGTTTTGAATATGTTTTAATTTTATTTGCGATTAAATTTATTAAAGTATTTATTCATCAAAATGACTCTGGCAAGAATATTGATTATCGTCAATTGAGAAAGTTGAACCAACTGTTCAGTGTGAACAACTAAACACAATGTGTAATGACATGATAATTCATGAAATGACATAGGACTATGATTTATATGATTTTGAATGGTTAAAGTTAAGCTCAAGTAATGTTTGGACCTACCTGATGACACCAAATTGCGCCATGAATGAATTAAGTTGTCTCTTTTCTACCAAAAAAGGTTTTGATTTTATATCATCTTGATTTGTTGTAGGATCTATATAACTAGTGTGCAAAGTGCCACTTTGGTCCACTAGGCAGAAATGTTACGCACAAGCTGAAGGCATTTGTGCATCAGTTTCTCAAGTATAGCAAAATCACTTTCCCACAGCCTGTAAAAATATTCAAAAAATTCCTCCTAAAGTACCGGCAGTATGTTTTTAGGTTAGAAATAATCATGTTTATAACAAAATTTAGCATTAACAACTACAAGCTCTGGAATGAATGTTAATTTTCAGTGCTGTCAACTTAAATCATGCATAATAAACGTTACCTGGCTTTTAAATACATACTGTTTTGAGTTCTTAAGTTAAAATGCTGGATACAAAAAGTAAATCAAGAGTGAGTAAAGAAAAATGAGAAGGCAAATTAACATAGGAATTGTTTTCGCACTCAATATGAGTGTGAAAACAACCACGTTCTTGGATAGATGTAGGAAGTAATTCTTTCGGCTTTGCTTTATCAAACTGATATTTAATTTAACTGCTCTCTCCTCGTGAGAGATAGAATTCCATAAAAACTTACTCCTAATATATTATTACAATAAAATTTATATTTTGTATTGGGTGCTCGTTATTTTAAATTTATTTTAAATATTAATTTATTTTGATAAGTTATTAAATGTAAAATGTTTGCACGATGGTGAGCTGTGAGAAAAAAATAAAAGCGAGGGAGTTGAGAGAATGTGTGGTTTGATTATATGATGGAAAAACTTTTGAAAAACATCTATTATCTTTTATTTGTTGAAAGTGAAGAGTGAAAGGTGCATGCCTGGTGGTGTAACAGAGAAACAACAGAATAGAGATTAGCTTTAGGGATCTGTCATGTCTTTCAAGGTGTTTGGGAACATGAAGTTTATTCCTGAGCAATCAATCAATCGGCACAACAACTTTCAGACGTTCTTCGCCGCACTTTTGCTGCTCTTCCGGTGAGTGCGGTCCTGGAGCTCTCGGGCTCCTGTTGCCGTTCCGTTCTTACTCTCGCAGCAATTTATTTCTTTTACTTTTTTTTAATGCTATTATAGTCAAAAACCTTACATAACCCCTAAAATCTCTTAAATATAGTTTTAAATGTTAGATCGTTGCATCACAGTTAATTATCAAACTTAAAAATGAGTAACTTATTCAATTTTCAAATAATGTTATTTAACCTTACTCTATGAATAAAAGAAGGAAATAAATCTTAACCCAGATTTTACCTTAATATAGGAGAATCACTCTTTATTAAATAAAACCCCTAGTTAAACTTATAATTTAGAATATACTCACTTTTAAAAAATTAAGAAATTTTTTAAATTGTAAATTTTTTTATGATTTCCTCTATTATTTTAGTCTCATGTCATGACTGATTAATTCTTGTGACTATGACTGATTTATAACTGGAGGTAGAACTATTACTCTTGCTTTTCTCGAATATTATGTTGGTTTCTATATTTTTAATTTTATGAATTGTAAAAATATTTTTGGCTTCAACTTTTACTTTACTAATGATAGATTGTTTTTTCTTTATTTTAAGCTCTGTTTATTATTGTTACTCTTTTGTCGGATCAAGGATGTTATTCAAATTTAGTACAATATTGTGAAATAATAGTGAATATAGGTTCAGACTAGGGCTCACCATGCTTTTTATTTAACTAATATTACCTTTTTTCATGCAAAACATAACTGCAACCTAAACTTCTCCTGATTTTAAGTTTATCTAAACTTAATACTACATTATGTTACTTAAGCTCACTTGTTTTGCGTGCTCGTTTTACAGTAATTTTTTGTGTTAAATTATTTATGGGAGATTTGGAGACCAAGAGTAAAGAAGAGTAAGAGCGGAACGACGGACAGGCTTGACGAGGATCGAGTAGCCCCACTCGGAACCGCCCAGTTCCGTCGTGCTTGTTTTGTCCTGTCTAGACGCTCGTGTAGGACTATGCCAGTTTCTTGTAGTGTAGCTAACTGTATTGTACTCTTATAGTGTACAACTTCCAAGTAGGACCCACCTGTATATAATTGACACATCCTGAATCCTGTTTTTTTACTACAGCCTTAACGCTGTAGCTATGTTATGAAGTGTATAAAATCCCCTGTATACTTCTGTGGTTATTTAACATGGTAAATGTTGATGTTTTGTAAGTTTTGTTGTTTGCAAAATATCATGTTGTATTATTAACCTCCATTTCAAACCTGATTTGCATATTCTCAAGACTGTTCATCATTTGAATCAACATTCATCCATTCAATATTTGAAAAAAAAAACACTAAATATTTCTGAGTGATATCAATTGTGAAGCATTTGAACCAAAAATTCCTCAAGCATCCTTAAAAAAATAGTAAATAAAAAAAAGTTATTAATACTCTTTTGTATGAAAAGGCTATGTTTGCAATCAGTGGTTTATTTTCCTTTTACAAAATATCTAATAATTTAAAAACTAATTTATTTTTTAAATCATTCACATTAAAAGTAATATTATTTTTTGTATTTTATAAATACGCAAAATATTATAAAAGGTAGATATTTAAAAAAAAATGTTTTTCACAATAAAGGAAATGTGTCTAAACACAATGGAAGTAAAAAATAAATTTATTTTCACAAAAAAATATTTTTGTTTTATTTTAAAATATTAAACAAGGTTATCATTTAACCCCCTTTTTAACCTTATAACCTTTTAACCCTCACCTACAAAAACATTGCCAGTCGAAATTTACTAGTACAAAACGAATATTATTTTGTAATCGTCTTCAACTTTCTCATTCTAAAGTTCATTATCAAACTTACACATGGTCTCGGGTCTTTTCCGATGACTGTTGACACTTATTGTTCATCAAGAAACACTGCAAGATTAAGTTGAATGATTTTAATGTTCAAAATGTGATCTTACTATTAAGCGAGCTTTGGATGTTGAACTAAGCAGTCGATCGTGAAAGACCCAAGGCTACGTGTAGGTTGTACATGCGCGCCCTGTACGTTGTGTATGTATGCCTTGGAAGTTGTATGCGCCCTCTAGGGTGTGACCTCTGTATACTGTAGCCTCCCCCCTGTATCCCCAGGTGTTTGGTAACATAGCCCTTCAGCCCGACGCGTCCATTAACCGACACAACAACTTCCGCAGTTTTGTCCAAGGTCTCATGCTGCTCTTCAGGTAATTTCTGAACATGATATTCAGTACACTATATCACTTATCGCACATTCACACTGAAATCACCGTCGATAAATAGAGAGTGAGCATGATGGACTCACAGAGTGAAAAACAAATGTTTTTACCTGTTTCAATTATGTCTTTGCACAGTTTTCTTTGCACTACCTATTCCTAATTCTTAGGAAAAAAGTAAATTGGCTAATTGATACATTATATCAAATGAACAGCTTTAAGTTTAATTTGTAAAAATAATGCATAAAATAAACTCATCTCTGTGTTTGGGGAAAATTATTACTGGAAAAATGTTTAATGGCCTAATTAGTTTTGGCTACTAAGTCCATTTAAAGCTGTACATTTCAAACATAAAGACAAATATTGAATTACCATATAATTTGAATCTTAACACATTTTTTAACTGTGCTATGTTTTAATACTGTTGATATATCAAAGTATAATTGAAATCATACCTTTAATTTTCCCCATCACTTGCTCATGTGTAACAATCCGTCTCGAAAGTTCACATTTTACAAGTACTTCACACCAGTCACTTTCAGTCTTATGTGTCCATTTACTAAAATTAAATAATATTTTGATAGAATATATCAAAACTAACTATCCACAACAATATATTTCACCTCTTCAATATCTTTGATCTCTTTAGTGCTCTGTTTTCTATGTAAACATACAGTTTAACTTGGAAAGTCTATTTACAATATTATCTACTAAATCCCCTCATTTGCTGTCTGAAACTCATCAGTCAAGAGATTGATAGAAAAGTCTTTTGCCATTGAAAAGGAAGATTCAGTTAGCTGGCAATTCTTGAGGACAAGCATAATATTTTGAAAATATATTTTAATCTTTTATTCATCAGAAGTGTGTTCATTCCATTTCTAGACTGATGAATTCTGGACAGAAATGAGTGTAGAAATGAAAATGCATGGAGAAACTATAAACCAAGTCTTGCTATAGATGAATGCTGAAATGTTGTGTATTTATGTAAAATAAACTGTATATCACCTTGTATATACCTCATTTATAAAATATGTTGCACACTTGCAACCATTGTAATACCATACCATAAGTTAGAATAAGATGGAAAGATTTAAAAAGCTGCTGCAATAGATAAAAACATTGGCTAAAACAAAAATGTGGAATCCATACATTAAGTGAACGAGCACTTTGGTGTAATTGAAGGTTTTCTTCCATGAATATGACATTCCACTGTGACCGTTAGTTTTGCAAAAATACCTTAGCTGGTAAAAACTGCATAATGTAGTAGTTTGAATCAATTGCGTTTGGTGTGGTGTGTGAAAATTAGTCAAAGTAGAGTCCCTTATTAGAATTCTAGTGCCCCTGCATTTTTAATACCATCTGTTTCCTATATTATCTTCACTGAAACATAAGATAATTAGGCATGAAATGACCTTGACATCTATAAGTTAGTTAACAATAAATTTACCTTTTAAGTTTCAATGTTCTTTTACTGAACTGAACAAACTTTGATGGAAATGTAAGTATGTTTCAATACTGAACATCAGTTAGGTATCTTTTCTGAACGTCCACTGTAAACATTTCAGATCCGCCTCAGATGTTTTTTTTTGTCTCGGCAGGGATATAGGAAGTACAAAATATACTTTCTTTTGGAAGAAATGCATTTGAATTCTTCAACATCATAATATTATGATATTGAAGAATTATAATTAATTTCTTTTATCCCAACAAATACAAAAAAATGGCCATGATTAGTGAATTGATAAATAAAACTTTTTAATTTAGGAAAAAATTAATTTTTTACCATTTATAAAAAGTTTACCTTGAGAATTTTAAATTGCCTTACATATTTTCTATATGGGTTCTAGTAGAGGATTTAAAATTATATTGCTTCCTTAAAACTTTTTGAGGTAAACTTTCATCCAGAAAAAGTATGTCAAGTAAAAAGTTTAAATTCAGTATGTATTTATATTATTTTTGAAAAATTATAACTAGGAAAAGACTCCTCTTACTACTGAAATGGAGCATGCATTTTCTAACTAAAAACTGTCAAGTTTTTTAGTAACAATGCTGTCCCCTAGAATTCAGAAGACAATACCGAATTAGCTATTTTTGGTGTTACACCCAGTCATTTACCTATGTGTAACCTTGAAAATGAGTTGCACATAACTTTATTACATGTTAATACATTAATATGTTTCTCAGTACATAGTTCATTGGAGGTAAAAATTGGGTG
The DNA here is from genome assembly GCA_035578135.1 of Flexamia atlantica. Lineage (NCBI taxonomy): Eukaryota > Metazoa > Arthropoda > Insecta > Hemiptera > Cicadellidae > Flexamia > Flexamia atlantica. The sequence continues at coordinate 23,941,858 of JAQJVK010000012.1, forward strand.
TTAACAAGGGTAAATTTACTGTTATATATGAAAACACTCAGTTTTGTTTTCTATTGCGGCAATCACTACTTGTTCCCAAAATACGAGGGCCATCCAGGAAGTAAATGACGTTTTGCCTCTACATCTAGCCCAGTGGTCTCATCTCCGTCACTGATAGTGCGACCTAAACCTCCACTCCTGATCCAAATCTGAGCCAAGTTTCGTTGCCAACTGACCACACGTTTCATTCTTACAGCGTTTCAAAATGGCGGTGTCCTTTGAAAATCCCACCTTATTGATTTAACCTAATAATGTTGCTTCTTTCAGTTCCTTACTATTTGCAAACACTTTCCCGCCTAAAAATTCCTTTAACCTTGAAAAAAGGTAATCATTTAACACCAGGCATGGGTGGTATGCAGGGTTTGTCCAAAAATGTCTCACTTGAGGCAGCAAAGTTCTGTGGAGTTGCGGCGTGGCCCCCGCCCCACGCAGCAGAATCGTGGGGCCTTTACATCTAGCCTTTTACTTGGCTAGATGTAAAAAGAAAAACGTCATTTACTTTCTGGACGGCCCTTTTACACAATTAGCTCTTTTCTATGGAGTTTCTACTCTACATTAAGTAGTCGATGTCAAGTTGTTTACGTTTGTGTGACGTCCGCTAGGTGTGCCACGGGGGAGGCGTGGCCCTCAATCATGCTGTCCTGCATCAAGGGGCGAGCGTGCGACATCCACGCCTCCAAAGCAGAAAACGAATGCGGATCCAACCTCGCCTACGCTTACTTTGTCTCATTCATCTTCTTTTGTTCTTTTCTTGTAAGTTGTCTTTTGTGTTATCTAGTTTTGGAGTGTTCAGTGTGATAATTGAAATTAGAATCATGAAAGTTTAATTGTAAACTTGTTTTATCTGTTATTAAATAATATTTAAAATGATTGAAAACTGCTAAATTTTAAAAGGATTTCTAAGCTTTAAAGTAGAACAGGAAGTACAACCTGTAGGGAGATACTTTGTTTCATCTCATACCTCTACGCCCCCCCCCCCACGCACTCTCTACTTAACAGGTTGTTCGTCTGTGTCAAGTATACAGTATTGGCTAAACCCTTGAGTGGGTGCTTCATCGGTAAAATTATAGCAGGCGCATGCGAAGTTTCACTCCTAACCCATTTTTACTTGTTTTATGACGAAATATTGTATTTACATGTTAACAAACTTTATTGGGAATCACATTTCATGGTTTATACAATTAATTGTTCAACTTAATAAGTGTAATAATCCAATTAAACGTAGTTAGTAATTTTATAGTATGGAATAGGTATCACTGTCTGTGTTACGCGCTCTAACAAACTGACACAGCATCACTGAATTGCAAATAACAAGGTACCAAGAGGGTGTGGGAAGGTATAAATGGCTTAAAGGGATTCCTGGAATCAGGCGTGTGAGGTACGGAGTTGGACACGGCTACCGACATTCATTATGTCGGTAAAAAACAAGAACTAATTCCATTAAGCTCAATTTTTCAAGAAACATAATCAAAAGCAGTAATACAATATACAGCACTTTTTCTCCTAGACGTGTTTTTAAAGCAGATATAATTAATATTCGAGCTTTTGCCCCTTTTTATATAGCTTTTTAATACTTTGCCTCCACTCAAGACTAAAGAAAAAAGATCACTGTTGGAGCCAAATCTTTGTACATTGATCCCACTGATTTTGCACTGTCATCTTTCAGGCCAAACTTACTTCCACTGATTACAAGCGATAGTTCATTATGACAAATTTACTTTTGCCAATGACGGATCATTGTTGTTTACAATTTTACTGCCCTCTGTTTTTGCAATCATCTTTTGTGGCAAATTCACTTCTAGCCATTTTGTGTTTGTCTATTGTGGCTAATTACGTCCAAAGAGCGGATCAATACAGAATAGAAGATAGATTTTTGAAAAGCTAAAAGCATTAGAACCTGGGAGAGAGGTCACCTGTTAGAACCTGTTTATAACACTGTTACGCCAGAAGTTGAGTCCTGATTTTATATATGTTGATGTGTGTATCCCTTTACCACCAGATAAAAATCAAGAAAACAAAGTTTTGTACAGTAATTTTTAGCAATTTTTTAGGACTATGACTCTGATTTAATTCATAAATAAATGATGTCAGTGAGAATGTATAATCTATATGGTGTGTTACTTATGATTGTAGACACAAGTTATCATTTTTCCAGATGCTTAACTTGTTTGTTGCTGTCATCATGGACAACTTTGATTATTTGACAAGAGATTCTTCTATATTAGGAGCACATCATTTAGATGAATTTGTTAGAATATGGGCAGAATATGATCCAAACGCTACGTAAGTAAAAATTTTGAATAAACAACAAACAATTTTGTTGATTTGTTTGTTAACAGTTAATCAAAATAGAAATAAATTAATTACAACCCAATTTGGACACTCCAATAACTGAGCATTCCCTTCAAATTGAAATGATAGAATGAACATGGTATATAATTGAAGACATTATCAATGAATGTTTCATTGTACCTACAGAGCTTTTTATTGTAGTTCAGTAGTTAAACTGGAAAAAAAGATATTAATTGATTCTGTTAGCCTGATCTATAAATGGAAATAGAAAGACATGTTAACCACTTAAAAACTAAAATATTGTTGGGTGGCTTGGAATGTTTGTGAAATTTATGATGCCCTTCCTCAATAAATTTTTTCTCATGTTGAGATATGCTGCACCTTTATATCTTATCTATCTGTATATCTTTTTAATTCATATTCTTCAAAAACTATTTTTCTCGTAGGGTCTGAACATATCTAGACCTTGTTTATCGTAACTTTTCTTTCTTTTACAGGGGTAAAATTCACTACACAGAAATGTATGATATGTTGAAAAATATTGATCCACCCCTGGGATTCGGTAACAAGTGCCCTAATCGTTTAGCTTATAAGAAGTTAATCAGGATGAACATGCCACTGGATGACGATGGCAAAGTGAACTTCACCACCACTCTCTTCGCTCTCATCCGGGAGAACCTGAGCATCAAAATGAGAAGTGGTAGGTTTAGTTTGTTTCTGCTGCATTGTGATAGAGTACCTTATGAAACCTTTACAATTGAGTAATTGATACGAGTATATGATCCCTCAAAACCAAGGTGACTCTTGGCCATAAAAATGGCCTACAATGTCACCTCAAAGAATGCTCATGCCTTTGCCAACCTTTAAATTTTATTTTGCCCAAACCTCTTCAATGGTGTTTGAAAAAAGTTTGTTTGATAATTAGGATGTTATCAGGATAGCTAATAGAACAAGCGGGAGTCAGGGTTGTAGGTAATATCAGGATAATAACAGTCACATATATCCACTTATGGATCTAGGCCCCAATTAGTTTGTTCTTCATTATTCTAGGATCTTTAGTTGTTACGTTTACTGACATGTACTCAATCACATATTTTACTTAAATTCATTGTCGCTCAATTGTTTTATTGCAACCTTGTTGGTTATCGGTGTGTTATGAATTCAGTACTAGAAAATTAATGAATCGAAAACCTTTTTTTTATTTAATGCCTTTTAGCGAATTTCCTTAAAGGAATAAGCTATTACGGTAGTACTCATGGAAAGACCTAAGTCGGAGACCATGTTAACTTTTCATTTTGGGGTCCCCAGAAGCAAAAAACACCATTCGTTCGAATTTTTATATATATATCTATATATCTATATATCTATATATATATATATATCTATATATATATATCTATATATATATATATCTATATATATATATATATATATAGATATATCTATATATATGTCTGTTAACACGATAGCGGCTGTAAATATGGTCTGATCTTAATGAAATTTGGTACAGACGTGTAAAGTGGTAATCACTCGGGACGAGTTCGGGAACCACCCCAATCGGACCACCAGAAGGGGGGGTAAAGGGGGATAAACCCCTCCAAAAATGGGTTTTTTGAGTTTTTCACATAGAAAAATAAAATTTATCAAATTTTTTTTGGCACCATTGAATTTAGCTCAAAAAAACAAACAATTTAGTATTTTGAATTACTGCTGAATTACTGAATGTCCATTGGTTACCGAGATATTGAAAGTGGTACACACAATACGTTGTCTCAATGTTAACCTTATGGGAAATAAGTAAAATTCTATATTTCGCTTATTTCTCAACATATCTTGATAAAACTTGGTAAATGGCTTCTTCTAGTTCAGATCTACTAAATATTGAATTAACCCTTTTAGTGCCAGGATCTCGTAGCGAGACGCGCACACTAACTACCGCTAGTGCCGGGATCTCTTAGCGAGATCCTGTCTCTAACTGCATAGTATGCCAGGATCTCGTAGCGAGACGTTTACATTTTTATACATATAAAATATATTTTTTCGTTTTTACTGGCTGGAATTCGTGCCAAATGCCTTTCTATAATCAAATCTTTCGTTTCATATGACTTTTCTCCTGAACTGTCTTTATGGTTAGCTGGAATGACATACTAAAATGCAAACAGCTGTTGGCAGACAAATAACCATGCATTTCATATGGCGGTGATGCAACTTCGATTGTGTAATTTTTAGGCTATGTTTTTGTTATACCTATAGGGTTATAATTGAAATATAGTTTGTATTTTGTTATTGTGGATCTTTTTAAATGTTAAATGATGTTTCTAGTGTAAATATGGAATACGAATACTGTTTTAAGTAGGTTGCTTAGTGACGTTGTTCAACTCTGCATTGTTGCAAGGTTATCGTTTTATTTTGTTAATTCGTAACCTATTACAGTAAATTGATGTTTTATACATGGTTTTTACTTGTTTTTTAACGTAGTTTCACATAAAACTAATAAAAATTGCATCAGAGAAAAACGTAAATATGTTTTTTTAGTGTAAACATAAAAAATGAATATGATGCAAAATTTTTTTAAAATTTATTAACATTTATTTTTACCAGAAACTTGAAATTTGTCTTTCTTCTTGTCATTTATAAATAATAGAAGTAATTAGAAACAAATAAAAAAAAGATTTGTTAAAAAATGTTAATAAATAAATTTTTAGTGAATTTTTTCCCAAACCCTTACATTTTTGCTAAAAAAGGCCTGGCACTTCTTGCAGGTAACAATGAAAAAATGTCCGGCACTTCTGGCACCTACATTAAATTTTTTTCCGGCACTAAAAGGGTTAAAACCAACCAGTTAAAACATACCTGTAGCAGCAAACCTGCATACTCATTCCCCATGTTATTCTTATGGAGCTTACAAAACATGTCAAATCTCGCTTTGTTGGATTGAAATATATTGTTTTGCACTTGAAATTCGCTGAGTATGCAGGTCTGCTGCAACGGGGGTATTTTAAATTCTTACGGTACGTGTTTGTCACAACAATAGTAACTGTTATTTTAAATTGCTTCTCATCGTAACACAAAATTCTAATAATAAATATTTTGATCCCATTTTTCTGGGTTCATTTTCAACCTTACCTGAAGTGGAGGATAAATCAATATAAATCTTATGTTTTACATATATGATAGGCCTAGTAAAATTATTGATAGGTAAGATTAGATTAGGTACGCTTTCTGAAAGGAATTTATGTAACTAATTGAATGTAGAAAACCATTTTTATTAGAAGACATTTTTATTTCCTAGCTGAAGAAATGGACCAAGCTGATGAAGAGCTGCGGGAGACAATTAAACAGATTTGGCCTCTTCAAGCGAAGAAAATGTTAGATCTTCTGATACCTAGGAATGAAGGTACTGTTCTCTTGTTTTAAGAATTTCAGTGATAAGTCTACATGTTGGCACATTTTAAAACTAAATGAAATAATAACAGTAACCCATCATTGCAAAAATATGGGAAGTGTTTATTTAATTAGCAAATTCAAAACTTGTTAATTGCAGTATTAAAGTTGTAGGTAAATTCATTTAACTTCGTTCAAGAAATGGAGATTCTATACTAAGAGCTTTCCAAAGTATTTTTTTGTTATTTTGTTGAAAACTCAGTTTTTAGAGGTGATACTAAAACATAATTGTGGTGGTTTCCAGAGCTAGGCAAGAACAAGTTGACAGTAGGCAAGATCTACGGAGGTCTGTTGATCCTGGAAAGTTGGAGATCGACGAGGTTTGGCCAAATGGAGTCATCGGGGCCTCCGGTAAGTTTGCATTCCTCTTGATATTCTTTATCTCCATGTTCTACGTGTTTCTCAAATAACTCAAATAACTATATTGAAAATCTTTTTACTTAGTTGAATTGAAGGGAATGAACTAATTCATTGGCTGTCGATTTTAGTATGCCTATTAAGGCGTTGGGTTCTCATGAACATGACGTTACTTGAAAAGTAGTCCCAATAACATAGTCAAAAGAACCTGAGTTTTAATCACTCTATTACTTTTCAATATTAAAATTGAAAAATATATTGCCTTTTATAGTATTTTAAAAACAAAAAGTAATCTAAAATTCAAGAAAACATTACTCTGTTCAGTTATAGAAAATAAATTATTTAACCTTATTACTTAACTGATAATGCATTTTTCCTAACTGGTTTTGGGTACATTTGGCAACTTTTGGCTTATTAAAAATAAAACTTTAAATGGTGAGGTTTCATTTTTTCAACAATTATCTGTCACACAAACTATTGGGTTAATAATTTTGATGGTTCTTCACTTTTAGTAAGTATGTTATTCAACAATAAGACAAGGCTGGCAATTTTCAAAGAGTAAATGCACACTTATTGATACCTAATTGTGAGTTCTGTGAATAAAATTTATAACTTACTACCTACACATTATCTAAATAGGATTTCCCTGACCAACATTGCTTGTTCATTAAAAGGTATCCTGTAGTACATGAAAACCTTCTGGCTAGCACAGAATTATGGTGCTTCTTAATCTGAAAACATAAAAATAGCCAGTTTGGTCCTCAGCAAAGTTAAACAAAATGTTGTTAAATTTAATACTAGGCATCATTTCCATTTGTCATTTGGCAATATATCAAAAATAAAATTTTTGATTGAAAAAAATTTCATTTTGCATATCAATAAGTCCAGAAAGGACCCTTAACTAATGGGTGGTATAATTTCTTAGGAGGTGGTTTATAACTACAATACCTGTTTTGAATCTCAAATTTATATGATTATTACATTGCGTATTTTAGATACTTATTTGAATTATTTTATTAATCAGCATACATCCTGTTAATAGCTATGTTCTGAATAATAAATTGTTCATATAACTCAAGGTTTGTCAGGAAAAATATTTTATCAAGAAAAATGTCTGGTTCTATAGTTTATATCCAGAAAGTGATAATAGTTCTATTGTATTGCTGTGTTGCTGGATTGTTTCACAGGTTCTAATTTCATAGAAACATTGACATTTACATAATATAAGCTAAATTATTAAAACATCTGCCCACATCGCCAATTAATGGTTAGTTACCTGTAAACTTATGTAGTCAATATTAAGGAACCATACAGCGACCAAAGAATAATATAGACTGGCCTTCCCTGAGTATAAAGTGGTCCTTGAAGTCACTACCTCACTAAATATAGGTCCCACCAGCCAAACTAGTGCCTATTCCGTCAGAATAGTGCCTAGGTACGGAAATACATAAATCATTCTCTGCTCTAAAAAAGATACATACATGTTTATTTAAGCCGTACAGTATAATCTTTATAGAATGTACAAATATGTTCGATTATCACAAATTTTATAACAAGAAATAAGTGAATCTGTGGTCAATTAGGATATTTCTAATGCCAAGTCAGTGTAAATTTCATATTCCTACTATTTTATTTGTAATTATGTAATTAATACCGCTTAAAGAGCATTAAGATTTGATAAAAAACACTGCAACTTTAAATATTTGCTTAAAATTTTAAATATGGATTAATATTCCACAGCCCAGTTAACTTTAAATATCAGCTTTAAACTTAACACGTAAATAGAAAAATAACCTCTTCGACATTTCAAACAGGCCACAGAGACATTTCACTCAGAAACGAGATGGTTCTATTTAATAATTTGTAAAACTGACCCATTAGATTATGTACAAATCTAGCATAGTGAGAGGTTCTAAATAGCAGAGTTAGCTAGTCAAAGTTACATCCACACAGAGTGAGTGTTTGCACTGATGCATGTGAGTGACACGCCGATAGTCTAGGTGTGACGGTACGGAGATGATACCACTGCCACTGGCACCACAGCAAGAAATCTCAAAGTTTATTAAAATACCTGCCCAAACCCTAATAAACCGTTTTAATAAAACTTATGCTGGTGGTTTAACTTCTTACAATTAATCACTTTTAGTTTTGTTCAAAGGTTTTCTCCTAAAGATTAATATTAATAAGTCAGCAGTGCAAGGAGGAGTTATAGTGTGTGACTTTAAATAAATCAATGTATTTATTGAGGTACCAGAGATAGTTGTAAACTGGATTTAAAGTTTTTTTTCATAAAAAAACTTTGATTTAAGGGCAAAAATTCTGTCTAGCTGGTACAAAAAATTAAATGCATGAAAAATTTTTATCAATTGTTAAAAAAAACTATTTAACTATAGCTTTGGGCAGCCTTACTGACGGGTGAGTGAGTGTGCTGTTGTCATAATTAGTGTTTAATATCTGCAATGTTTTGGTAATAAATCACCTGGTCATTTGTTTATTTAAAGGTACTTTACACAAGAAAATATTTTGCTGCAACTGCAAGTGCAACTAATGTTAAATGCTTGCAAGCTCAACACAATTCATGTAGTACGATGACAAAAATGTGCAATCACATTCTTAAATGTAAACAAATCATTTAAGATGAAAGGTTGCCAAAACAAAAAGACCAGCTGATGCATTGCGCAAATATTTTCAAAAATTTTAATTGCGTAAGAAATCTCTCTGTGAAATATTGCAGGTCATTCTTTTGTAATGTAAATGAGGTGAAACATAAACAAAGTTTTGACAGTTCTACCAAAACATTTAGCAGACATTTTAGGATATTACAATTTTCGCCACCCACCAGTAAGCCTGTCCAGAACTATAAGGTACTCGTCATAGTTCAATAATGAGAAAAAATACATTAATTGACAGTTATTCAAAGGTTCCTTAAGTAAAAACCTTCAGTTATTGTCAAATACCAGGGAAAACCCTTGGGGCATTTGTTTGAGGTTCAAAAATTGGAGACTTTTATCTAAATTTATGTTTTGGAGATTGAAAAAGTCCCTAAATTTTTACTAATCACAAATATTTTACAGCAACGGTTAACTTCCCCTCAGTTGAATGCATCTAAAATTCTGGCTTTGAAACTTAAAAATAAAATTTACTGGCATTTTTCATATTTAGTAATTTCATTCCTCGCTGGTGACTTGTGGTAGCTCCGTACGGTGTGTAGGATTCAGTGTCGTGTTCCGTGTGTAGCTCAGGAACATAAGTGTACAACGAAATCCTTTGCATGTCTCTGTTCTTATACATTACACTCACAAATCATTAAAGACTCCATGAGTACTGAGTGTGCTGACACTAATTAAGTGAAAAGTCTTCAGCTAATTTTGTTGATCAAGGAAATGCAATCCCCACCATCCTTGGACATATGTATATTGAAATCAAAGCAAGTTTACATGGTTAGATGTTAGATGGTCTTTTGGTAACATGGTCTTGAATTAAAGCATACTATTTCTGCTAGGTCATATTGTTAAGGAATGGATTCCTCATCCTTCTATCATGACTTTGTGTATTTTTTAGAAAGATCAAAATAATTATTTGAACTATACTTTTTGATTTTTTTAGTTCAAAGTTTTAGGAGTAATTTGTATATACACATTGTTTTTGAATAAACTTTTCAACAACTTGACACTAATTGGATGAAAAATTTTTGTTTACTTGCAAAACTAAAATACATTAGGGTGCCGATAATCCAAACTTCAGTAATTCAAAAGTTTACTTATTCCAAAACTTTTGGGATGGGAAATTGTTACTGATCAAAAATAAAAGATGAAAGAGTTCTTCCATTCTAAGTAATATAAAGATCTTGAGGGTAACCGTTATAAACGGCCTTTAATTGAATTGCACTAAAACACAAAATATAGGGCCTAACTTTGCGAAGACAAAACTAAGGATTGAATGTAAGTAAATGGAATTAACATGGCAACAGAATTGAATGGCCATAAAATTTAATTGTTATTATTAGCCAATTGTGAGATCAATTTTGTAAAAATAAGGGCTGTCAAATTTCATATTTAGCATTCATAGATAGTCCTACATTGTGCCATGGCAGTAGATTAGAGGTAACTTTGCAGAACTTGATTATGAGTCTTAATATTTTGTGGGAAAACAAGGGAAGTAACTTTGGGAATATCTTTGCAAACTACAGGAACTTCCATGAAGTTCAATCACGGGTACTTACTGATTGTGAGTGAACGGTGGTATGAGAAGTAAATTGTATTGAATAATTAGTCTATATTTAATTAAGTTATAATCCCGCTTAATCCAAGATGTTCCTTTTTACAAAATGACCCGATCCTAATCATTCTGGATTATCATAACTCAACTGTATGTTAAAATCAAATTTAAAAAAATCAAATATGTCCTTTAATACTTGGATGGAAAATTCTATGGAAGATTTTATGACTTTCCAATAACTCCAAAACCTTTTTGTAAGTGTTATAATTTTTAACTACCCAATAACATGGTATTAGTGAATAGAACTCAGTACTCTTGATCATACGTATTAAATACACTCTAAAATAAAATGTTTGTATACATTTAGGCATCATTAATTAACATAAAATCATCTCTTTACCATTTTTAATTTTGCTTAATTTAAATTGTTTTATCAAAATCCAAACAATAAAATCACAATTCATACTTGAAGATCTGTCTTGAAGTAAAAAAAAAAAACAAAACTAAAATACCATTTTTAAATGGTTATCTGTTTGTCTGTATGGGTGATGCTTTCACAGAATGAATGTGAGATGAGCGAGGGGTTGTAAATGGTTGTTAGCGTTGTGTTGTGCAATTATTCAATGGCTTGAGTGGTTGGTTCAAAGAGTGGCAATTCTGGAAATTATATTCTTGTCGCAAAACCTTGACTTTGAGCAGGTATTTTTGTAGCTTGGTGTTTGAGCCTAATTTGCTTCCAACCAGTCGTCGACGCTGTACATAAGTGTTGTTGATTTTGTACATATATTATTTTATATTTACGTTGCTTAAGGTGGTGCAATCTAAAATTTCTCAAAAGGTAACATATTCATTGGAAAATACAAGAAGCTACAAGCTTGAGTAATGCAAGTGGAAATAAGTATTTCCCCTCTTCAAAATAAAAATAATAATGTTAACTTAAAAAAACTGTTAAGTAGTTTGTATTCATTTACAAATGTGTCAGGGGAATTAGGAAACAATAGGTCCCTCTCTCACCTTCTTAAAAATTAATATAAAATATGGTTTTAAATTTGAAAAATTACATTATTATTGTCTTAATCTCTTTTTTTGGGCCCTAATGATTTGTCAAAAAACATACTCCCTCTCTTCTAGATCAAAGACACTGATCCTAGACTTTTTAAAATCCTAAGCCAATCTATACAACTTTTTTAGCTTAGAGCTAAAAACTAACTCCAATAACTGCTAGAACTTAACAAAATTAGATTAACATAAAGATTTTTATTAATATTTAACTAAAAAATATTCAAACTAGTATTTTTAAATTTGTTTTGGTTATTCATGTGCAGAGGGCCTTTTAACCTCTGTATACTTTTTAGAATATCTGCACTTCCTAATTTTGTTAAATAAATATGTCATATAATTTTGTTAACTTATACATGTTTTAAAACTCTTTGAAACATGATTCTAAACCAAATGATTAATTACATAATTTTTTTTTACAAATTTTCCTGCCTATACTATTTCTAAACCATTAAGGTAAACCAAGTATCGCTGAAAGTATCAATGATTGAATCTTCAATCAAGTATTAATGATCGCTTAGTAGTAAGAAGGTAGTAGTTAGATCAAATGTTAGAAAATCTAAAAGGCTTATAAGACATGCTTGAACAAGTTACCTATGGGAGCAGCTGGAGGAGCCTTGGAGAGCCCCAGCCGCTGTCACAGGTGCTCTGGTCAAGCGGTTTTACAAACCCCTTCAATAATCTTCACAGTTTGAGAGGTGGTGACCAATTTGGGCACGCACCTCACAAGTCTATAACTCATGTGTTTGGTTTCAGGGATTTGGTGGTCATAGTCCTCCAAATGAGGCGGTAGTATTATTTTTATAGACTTTCTTTCTCGTACAAAATAATTTTCTCGTAGACGATTTTGTTAAATTTTTTTCAAACGTTTTCATTAGTATGAGAAAGAAGCAATCTTATTTTGGATTCTCTAACCAGTATCAAGCTGAATAATTTTATGTGAGCTTTGAGAAGATCAGACAATTCAGCGTGACTTATTTATTTATTGCTATGGTTAAATTATTTCTTAATAAAAGAGCAAGCCTTTTTACTTGTATATTTATAATATGAAACAGTAAGAATCATACGATAGATCTCATTATTCTCCTGACAGGGATGAGATGAAAAAAATTATCATACAACTGTACCTAAATCCTTTTTACGAAGTACTTTTGAAGAATTATATTGGTTTATATTAAAATAATTTCACAAATTGCAGTGACGATAACATGTTCTGCAGAAATGGATCCCAGTAAGAGTAACAACTCTGTTCATTATATATTTATCCGTTATAGAACATCGTCTAACAATTTTTTTTAATTTTTGTGGAAGGATTTTCATTATACTATGGTCTTGTAAAACACAAAGTCGAATTGGGATCTTTAAAGCCAAATTGTAGGCTAGCAATTTTTATTCAGATTGATACTGGCCAGCTATTGCAAATTTTGGATGCCTCAAAAGCGTAATGCATAAATTATTTTCACTTAGAATTTGTATTTCTACTATCTTTTCCCTTGAAATAGGCAAAGAAGGTGCTTTTGGTACAGGTAGTGTAGGGGGCATGTAGGCACGTGTTCGCTGCTGCTGTATTTATGCTTTGCACTCACAATTCTTCTGCATGATTACTACCACTTTGTTACTTCATTCAAAATTTTCATTCAGCTACATTCTTAAATATTTAATTTCACTGTATATAACTTCATATTTTGAGTAATTGCATGTAATGAAGCACTTCTGTCTAGTGAGTGGAACATTATTTAGAAATTTTTTATGATTCTATGTATTTCAAATTACTTTTAATATATTAGTGGGGATCGAGTTAAAGATTCACTGTTTCAGAGATACTTTTTGAGTTTCTTTTGAAACAGGTGTGAATATAGGAAGAGTTTTTGTTTCATGTAGTTGCTTAAGTTATTGGATATGAATGTTCAGTAAGTAGGTACAGAGCTGCATAGCTTGACAGGAAGTAACTATATTCTATTATTAATGTATTGTTAACTGTATGGTATTGGATTTATAATACAGTTTTTAAGATAAAAACTGAAAAATAATGCTTTAGAATATTTTTTTGTAAATCATCTTGATTATGTTGTCATTTAAAATCCTCAGATTGTTCCGTGGTGGTTTTTTAAAGATTCAGTGAGCTGAGAAAATCAATGAATATCTATCAATGATTTTGTGGCTTGCTCGGTTCTTTAAAGAGAAGAAGAGGTGCAGGCTGGTAATCTAGGGAAGGAAATGTAATAAATGATAACGGTAGATGATGTAGTTTGTGTAGAATGGTAGAAACTAATGCAGATTGTGTTTTGTAGAGGGTAAACTAAGATTAGAAATAAGTAAAGTAGCAAATAGTCAGAAATAATAGAATTTTGTAAGTTTTGAATGTATACATTAAAACCCAACATAAGCGAGTAATAGTGTTAGTATTAACATGCACCTCTAGAATATCAGAGTTCGTTATCCCCTCTCTTAAGGTGTGAAACTAATAATACTCGTTGTAAAACAATGAACTCTCTTACCTGTATAAGTAATGTAATTCTTTTACAGCGCATGGCATAAGAAGGTCATTTCCGTATTTGTTACTAAAGTGTTGTTTGTGACCCTTTTATTCATCATCGGTTGTGTAAGTTTCATCTTGTGCCACTCTAAGGGGAAACAATCATCAACAAGAATTTAAAATATATTTTTCACAAAGGAGTTATGAATTAAAACTCAGATGTATACATCATTCCAAATTCTCCTGCAACTTTTTTACAACTTCTAATTACACTTAAATATATTTAATTATCAAGTGAGTCCAGAGACACAGGAGATTTTAGGATATAATCGAAAATGTTCACCATCCCAATGAACATATTCCCAGCAAAAAGTAGGTTTCTAATCCTCTGCAGGTTATTTCATTGAGTGCATTTCTGGTCCTAAATATATTTTAGTTGTGTAAGTCCCTGATTTGTATCATCATGTAACTTTACATTTCGAGACAGTTGTTTTAAGTTGTAGTCTAAGGCCGACAGGTATGGATGAGTGTTAGCTTGACTTTGTTCCTTCAGCGGTCGTCATTTTTTAACTGCCTGCTGGACGTTGCGGCGGGAACTTGGGCGAGCAATGGCCGCCAACACGACCCCGACGACGAGGCGAGCTGCCTCTTGTCCCGCAGGAATACCAACCGCTCCAAGTAAGAACAGTTTATGCACTTACACAGCGTGGGACATGACCTTGCTGTGCAACTGATTTACCATTTTGGGATCAATATCAATATAATTGCCAAAACCATATTTTTTATAAGTTAACTAATACCTAATTACGTTGTTCCTCTGAAATCCATCAGTTGTAACCCAGCCTAAACTGCTTGTACAGAGCTCACCGCAAATAATTGTTTTCAACAGTATGTTTATAATTATGAAACTGACTTGAAGTTATTTTATTGTTCAAAAGATTTCAAAGGAATAGACAGTTTTGCTTTTTATCCTAAACATCCAGTCAGTCATGAATAATGCTCGTGGCAAGATGTGCTCTTATAAACAGTAAAAAAACTGCATAACTTTTGTTTTAAATGAGGTAAGTTAATTTGAAATAGGATTTAAATATACAGTTGTGCACTTAGAAGATGCAAATTGTTTTAAGAAATAATTTATGTAAAACAATATTTAAATGAAATCAAATTATTTTACTTTGAACACAGCAAGGGTCATTTTTCATGCTACTCACAATTACATTTTACACTTAATTTAGCATACAACATAATAAAAAATAAACAAATTCCTTTAGCAATAACTTAAAACATACTTCTTAAATAACAAGGATGAAAAAAGTCTGGGCTACAGGATTCTCTCTATAAACATATCGTTTTCATTGAAACAAAACAACAAAACACTTATTTTAAAATATAAAATACTGCTAACCATGGAAATACAATTGATGGACATACATTTTTCTAGTTTGAATTAATTTTTTATTCACTCCAAATCATGACTATTCCAGTGAATATCTAAATACAAACATTTAGTCCAAATCATAGAAAGGAGATAATTAATTTTTTTCTCTTATTCATTTTTTGACTGACAAAAAAGTGGAAGTTGAGCCATGTTTGGTGGATTGTGATTTTTTGCAATCATTCCAAATAATTAATTTAATTTGAAATTTTGAAATAATTCATTGTTTTACATTAAACTTCACTCACCAAATTTCAAAATATAGTGTTATTAGATTTTTTCTTGATTGTTGGAATTTCGAACAGTTCAAAGTGTCTGTATCAAATGATTAAAACAGAGTTATCATATGGCTATGCAAACAAAACAAACCAAAAGTAAATACAATGTATTTTACTTTATTTTCAAATCAATTATTCCATTCTTTTTAAGCCAAAATCTTATAAAACAACAAGCATAGCAGTATGTCTGTGTTTTATCAGTATGTCTTCATGTGGAACAAGAATAATTGAACAAAGGTAAGGTATGTACCTCTTTCTTACTTTGTTCATCTACAGTTTCTAAAATAACTTTAACTTAATATTTTTAACCATTTTTTGCTTTTATTTAAAAAATATGAAAAAGCAAAACATGTTCATCTTAAAAAATAAACAAAAACTTCAATTACACTTCAAAAGTTACATTTCCTCCCAGGATTCCCTTGTTTTAGCAAGAAGAACAACTCTCCGCTCTCTAGTCAGATGTAAGTCTCGCCTGAGCTGTGGTTGAACTAATCTCAAAATGTTTTTTCCAGGTGCAAAAAGGTGAAGAAATGGGTTAACTTTTGGTGAAGTTTGATGTTGTGTTGTACTTTTAGAATAGTTGGTATAGAAATACATCAAGTGACTAGAGGAGTCCTTAGAGGTTCCATTATGGTTTGGTGTAACAATCCCCCAAGGCTTCGTTGGTTCATCACTTATCAAGGTTTTTCAAGTACCAGCTGCTAACTTTTTTTTCTCATATTTATCAGATTCTAAATTAATCAATTCATTTTTAGCCATGATTATCAAAATAATGTTTCTGTTAAAAGTGTGTAAGTGTTGTATCATTCTGTTACTGTTATATCAGGGCGTCTACTGATACTTGAAGTACTTGGAATACTGGAATTCGATACTCAACTTTTAATTTGTGCATGCATTTTATTGAAATATAAGTAAGTTAATCAGTAAAATAAAATTTTCATAGTGGTTCAATGCATGCAAATACAAAAAGTTTGATAAGTTTTTTATGTGTGCAAACTATAATTACACATCATAATTCAATTATTAAACATAAGAAAAAATGTAAAGATTGAGAAAAGGGTCAATTTAGCAGAAAGTTTGGCAGTAAAGCAATATTTACCAGAGAGTAAAAAAGAGAAAACATTTTAGATAAAAAATAAAAAATGGATAATGACAAACATCCAACCTTTTTCAAATGTGTGAACGAATTTTTACTTTTTTAGCTTTGACCTAATTTATTGATTGTGTTTTTTGTGATTAATTCTTCTATTATTAACATATTTATTTTGCAAAAAGAACTTCAAGGAAAAGAGGAGTACCAGGCGAGTTTACAACAGGGAGTTTGATTTTATTTTTGAAGGGAGGACAATAAAGTCAAAATAATCAATATAAATTAATCATTAATGTTATTGCTGGAAATTATTTATAAATCATATTTAAGTGTGTTGCAAAAGAAAATTTTTGTCTTGATTAAAAAAGTAATTACATCGTTGAAAATACAAGGATCATCAACAGCACTCCCTTGTTTCATTAACAATTTGCATGCGATTGAGATACTAAGATCTAGTAGAAAATTCTACGGAATTACTGGAAATACCCTGGAATTCTAAAATCAGAAACCAGTAGACACACTGTATATTACTGTTCTACCAGAATAAAATCATTTTGGGTTGATTACATAAAATTATTCTATTTGTGTTTTAATTTTTCTTGTTGCTCTTACGCAACTTAAAATTACAAGTCTTATAAAATTTCCTGAAAAGTGTTGAACAAGAAGCATTATAGAGATCTAGATGAAGTTGATGTCTGTGTGTATTCCGTGTGTTGTGTAATACTTTAAGTGTACTAGTATAGATGATAAAATTACTAATTGTGTTTAGTTCCTCTTAAGTTCTAACAAGGTATAAGGTAATGAAATGTTTAGTCAAATTGGTTATAAGGTTACTTCCAGATATAAGATTAAAGTAAAAAAGGCTACTGCCAAAAAACAAAATTTGTTTAAAGATATCCGTTGGTGGTACCATATTCTTACAATTGGTTAATATTTGTATCAGAAATTTTTTTTATTTTATTAAAACAACCAAAGTGATGTTCAAACAGATAATCTTTTAAAGTAATGTCCAAACAGTTGATCTTTTAAAGTTAATAAAGTTAGAACTTTTCAAATAAGAAAAAAAAAGTGAAATCAGTTAAAAAGTGCACAGCAATCATATACGTGATAAATAAATACCCTAGAAATTTTGTGTGTACTATATTCAAAGTAGAATCCTTTTTATTACTAAGAGAAAACATTTCTATGACAAGATTTGGACGATAACCGTTTACCTATACGATAACCTTTAGAAAATTTGATATTTAGGAAAAATTCGGGATCAGGATATGATACACAATTCTGTAGGTTAATGTGTCAGTCATGTATAATGCTAGATTAGATTTATACTAAGGTTATGTCTTAGTTATGATCTAAGCTATATAAATTAGTTTTAGAACATTGTAGTCCTCATCTCAGAAAACTCTTCCTAAACCTTAAGCTTCCCAAGGAGAACCAGTACATTGTAGTTTTAAGTTCCTCTCTCACAAGAATATTAAAAGTATTCTATAGCACACTACTGGTCAATTTTCAATTTTACGTGCACTTTCAAAAGCATGTGGCATGCGACATTCTCATTTTCAGTAGGTAGAAAATCTGCATGCCTTATTTTCTCAAGAATTGTAAAACTGCATTTTGTATATTCTATTTTCAAAAACCAAACTGCTTCTGGATGTTTCATTTTTACTACAAACATTTATATATCAATTCATGTTTCTAGCAGTTAAACAAAAAAACTTTTTATACTTATTATATTTTGACATTTACATTCACTTTATGATCTCCACGTTTGGTTAACTCTGACGTAAAAGTTTAAACAGACATTTCAAGTGTTTAATTGTTTTTTAAGTAGACAAAACCTTCTTCGAGGTTCAATGATTCATTCATTGTCAGCAGGAGTACTAAACCATTAAAGAAGGATGTATTAACTAATTTAAAAAACTTCATTTATTTAATGTAAGAACCAGACACATGCTGCAAATAGAATACAAACATTTTCTGTAAGTCATTTTCAGGTAGGTATTTATTTTGATATCATTGCACTTCCTGATACTTACTTTAAAAAATACAAACAAATTGACACTTGGAGTAAACTCACTTAGTGGAGTAAGTGGAAGTAAATTAACATTATCAGCAAGACTGTTATTTTGAGCAGATTCTAGTTGGTGCAAGTTCATCACAGAATTTGCGTCTGAAGAGACGACCTCATTTTTTATGTTAGGCAATAGATAAGTGTTTGTTATTGTAAATCCTCAAATACCTCAGGCTTGTTCTGTAATTTAATCTTGTCTGTAATACCCTCCTAGGTTCTTATGAGGTAAGGTCGAGTGGACGAACAATTGTTCTATCGGGTGTGTCGTTTGCAGGGCCCGGGGCTAGAGGATGTCATCGGGTCTCGTCGCCAATCCACGGACTCCGTGCAAGACCAGGGGATGTCCCACTCGCATCTCCACCCGACTGCGAGCTACCGCAACAACAGACCGCGCTCCCGCTCACCCAGTGTCAGGTAGGAGCAACCGAATAGACTTATAACCAGAACATAAAGACAACAGTAGATACCCTCTTAGCCTAGACCTCTCCTGAGCCGGAAAATAACTTATTTTTAAGCAGAGATTTCCTTTAAAGAGATTCACCTTAAGGTGCTGGAGTCGAAAATTGTTATGATTTGTTTTCTTCTATTTTTATGTTACTCATGATAAGAAAGTTCCGAGGAATTCAAACAAATTTTTTTGGATGTAAAATTTGTGAGCTGCAGATGTCAAAAGTGTAATAATGGGGTGAAAATTCCTATCTTTCTTGCATCATTCACGAAGATTTATGATTAATGATTGTCTTAAACCTAACATCAAGGAAATTAAAAAATAAGTAAACAAATTTTCAATGTTGTTGGAAAATAATTTTTCCTTCCGTTTTCATAAGTCTCAAATAATTTAAAATTATGTCATTTTGTGGGCCAAATGATTCCGTACTATATCCCAAAAAATAAAATTTTTATAATTTAAACTTTCTCCAGGAATGTTGCACAAACAAACTGAACTTGGTAACTGAATGGTAATTACTGTAGTTGTAAAAAAATTGTTTAATATTGTAAAAAACTGTATATGTTTTGTGATGAATAAAGCTTTTATTTCATTCATTCACTTAACACCTGCATAATTTGGTTAGGCAACCCGCATTCAACAAAAGAATGCTACCAGAACATTCTTATGACACATCCCAATCACATGCACTGACAAAAAGTTCAGAAAAATAAAGTAAAAAAATCATTAGACTGTCATGCTGCCTGGCGGAATAGTTTGTCCCTAACGGCGCCCGCACAACCTTAACCAGAAATTTTACTTGAAGACTTATTTATAACCAGCCATGTTTGTATTAAAATAGAATACAATGTTGCTTTTTATGTAGGAATCATTAAATTTAATCCTGTTTTACTGATTCGCCTTCTTGCAGATGAACAAGAAATTCTTGTTAGTTAAATCATACTTCTGAGAATTTAGTGTGGTTAAATGATTTGCTTATACTTTCAAATCATTATTAATTTTTTGTTTGTTTTTTAAGCTGTAGTTTAATTTGTTTTGAAGATTGGTTTGTGTGGTCAAATGTTTTTCCTTTTCTCTAAGTCAAAATCTTCTTACCATTGACTTTAAACTTATCTTAAATACTAAAATACAAAGGAAAGGTAATTGAAAAGTGTATTTTCATCTAGGTAGTATTGGTTATTTTTTACTTTTTTTTTGTTTTTATTTTCATTTTTGTTTTTGTAAATATAGGTTTTAATTCTTCTGTTCTTAGCCTTTCTTTATTTGATATTTTACTTGGTTATTGTTTAGTAGCTAGAGTTTTCACTATTTTTGTTCTTTTAGGTTTACTTTTCAATAGTGATACAGGATGGGTAAGCAGGATTTGGTTTGTTTCACATTTGTTTGTTATTGTTAAATTGATTTTTCTAAGATGGCTTGAATAATTGAATGTCATTCTATGCCGAATGTAATTGTAACTAACTACAAATTGCTGCTATAAATGCACTCTAATTTTAATACGGCATTTAACTTGATGCCTCTACTAACATTAACTTTCTTATCATAGGGTGTCTATCGTCTCAAAATCCTTAAAAAGTTGGGAAAATTCCAAGATTTGTTAAGGGCGGGAATGGTCGGGACAAAATAATTAATATCATTCTTTGGTCAGGAAGTTAAAATGTAGTTATAAAATTTAAAAAAGCCAATTTTGTCTTTATTGTCCCTGTTGCAGCCAGCAAATCTGCAAATTTGCCGATAGCAGCCTGTTGGTTGATATCGGCAGACAAATATCTCGTTTGCACCGAGACTGAACAATTTTTCGGCTACACTGTAGCTGTTAAATCTCTTGCATTGCAGAAAACAAAATTACATAGCCTTTAGATGGATCTTTCAGTTGCATGCAGATGGCATGAGAATCTTGCAATCATTATACTAATTTGAAAAAATTTTTCGCAAGTATCTGTTATTGGAGGCAATACGGATTTCAATACAGTAGTGAGCTCACAAGTGTGGGACTGAGATTTGAAGGTGCTAAGCAGGAGCCCATGCTATTGTTAAGGGGGTGCTATGCGGGTTATGTCGTTTTAGTCCCACACTCATAAGATCATTACAGTTGTAAGAAAGTTTTTTTATTGGTAATGAGAATTGGGGATGAATTCAGTAATTTAATATGTGAAATCTGGTGGACACCTTGTATTGTTAGCTTTAATTTTCTGTAATATGAATTTAAAAATAAAATTAAACGCCAGCTGCCAAACCTGTTCATTGCACAGATCTAATGTTTAATTACCGGGGTCTGAGAATTTTAAACCTCTAAAAAAATTACCTTATTATAATAACTGTTTTATCCTGCTTTGTGTGTTGCTGGTATTCACAGCTGTCTACATTTCAATTTGATTTATTTACATTCTTCATTAAGGTTAACATGAAAGTTTTTGGACTCCATATTTAACACAGGTCATCTCCAATGCCTTGAGGTACTTGAATGGTAACAGGCCATTGTGTTGGCTAGATAAATGCTCTGCCTTTGTGCAAATTTTAAAATTCAGTCTGATAAGCTTAGTTTATTCATTAAATGAAATTTTTCCTGGAGCATACAGACACGCCATGCATGTTTTAGTGTTTTTATCATAGTATCAATTAGCTATACTACAGCTAATTTTATAATTTTCTTATAATTAGTTTTCTTTAAATAGATTGATGATTTTGTAGTTTTTATATGCCTATCGCTTTCAAACCTGATGAAATTTAAGAAAAATGTACTAAACTACCCTCAATTAATGTACTTCATTATTGTGTTTTCATTATGAAACGCAAAAAAAGTGTGACATTAAAAAATGTCTATTATCTTTGGAAGCATTATATAAAGATATAAATTTTAGTTTATCTGGATTTAATTATTTTTATAAATTTTAATTGTAACAAACGCATATGTGGTAAGCCACTGAACCAAGACCAACAGATTGTATGCTGACTTTGTTAATGTTTTGACGACAGAAGGAGAGGGCAGCACGAGCCGCCTGACCTCGCCCGCAGCCCCTCGCCCCGCCGCTACCCCCACCCCCACCACGGGTACCACAGCCACCATGGCTACCACCACCACCACCACCACGACATCGGCTTCAGCGACACTGTCAGCAACGTCGTGGAGATCGTCAAACACGAACACTCACACTCCCGCCGGCATCCTCATATCAGAGGTGAGCAACGGAATCGGCATAACAGTCATGTCGGGGGATAAACGTTAATTCTTTTATCCAACTGTCTGATTTCGGTTTGACAGAGTATCTCCCATTCCTTCAAATCTTCCAAATCCCTCCAAAGTCCTCCTATTAATACAAGGTCCTCAAAAAATTCTCCTTTTGACCAAGTCATTAAAAAATTGTAATATTTTAAAATATTTTTGTAAGACTTATAGGATGTTACAAATCTACCGTTGTGAAACACAAATTTTGGTGCCATTATATGTCACTATCTTTTCGAGAAATCTTGAGGGATATCCATTGTTAAATCACGTTATGTGCGAGGATGACGCAACTCACTTGTTGATTCGTGCCACTTTATTCGTTGGTTTGAGCCTTGTTTAAATTAAATATGAGAGTTGCCCCAAGATTATTTCTTTCATTTTGAAATGGAATACGAACCCTGTAATATAAGCTCCTTCTGGGCAATCCACGGCCTTTTTATCGGTGACTGATCTCTTTGGGTTAAAGACTATGTTACGTGGTTAAATCATTTTCTCACCCCAGAAATTATGTCACAACCTAATATTCTAATTTTTTTTAATTGTGATATAGCATACTTCATTACTAGAGTAGAAAATGGTTGTTTCCAGGCCACAATAATGTCTCGAGTGGAATTCAATGGAGGCATGGAATAAAACTTTCAACCTGAGTTATTTTTCATCACACTGTAATTACTTAATTAAATACTTAGTTATATAATATAATTTTTCACAGTAACCTTTAGCTGCGTATTTGATTTCTGCCTTACAATGACAAAAAACATATTGTTAACGCAGCACATTAAATGATGGAAATCAGATGTTTTCCCTGTCTTTTCACATATCTAACCTCACTGGCAGAATCGCAACTGAGTAATAATGACAAAAATAAAACTTTCTTCGATTCTAGGAAATGAATTTATTTGGATTGATTTTAAAGAATAGGTAACCTTATCTCTCCTCCGTTTTGTATCGTCCTTATTTTGTCGCTTTCAACCAACATTGACACTGAGCTGTTGCAAAAAAAAGTAATACATTCAAACTAACAATAATAAAACCATATTTTGTTAACAGAATTTTGTTTCTAAGACTCATATAAATTAATTACTCTGGCAGTGACAATTAATCGGTCGCAGTGACAACAATACCATTGACACAATATTGTCGGTTTATTAAATAAATCGGAAACAGCTGAATTATGATAGTTTAAATCTTAATGGTAGTAGTCTCAGGAACTATGACCAAATTCCAGTGTTGGTGAAACCTCTAGCTTATTTACCCAGCCTAGGGCAGGAAAACCTTATTTTCTGAACTCGCAGCTGATGTTGAAAGCAGCTGTTTCCCATAAAGTGTGACGAAAAAGTATTCGTTATAAGAGGCATCATGGCCATAATTTAATGGCTTGGAAAGTTTGGGAAAAACTAGGAATTTCATAAGTGAAACAGGCTATAATAAACACCTGTTGAAAAATTATTCTGAATAGCCTAAAAATAGGATTTAAAGAATTTTTCCTTATAAGCTTTTCCCAGGGAGGGACCTTGGATCCCCCACCGGGAAAAAATCCTGCGGGTGCCCTTTTGTTGGAGTATGCCTAAACAATAGTAGTTTTCATCACTAGGAGCGAAAGTGGCTTTTTTTGGTACGAGATCGTAATTTACAGGCGAGGCGCAGCCGAGCTTGGAAATGCGATCGAGTACCAAGGAGACACTTTTGCTCCGTGTGATAAACAACTATTTTCATCATTATGTATAATAAACATTTAATCGTTAAAAAATTAGACTACATAATTTTGAGGTTATCCAAAATAGTCATCGTCATTTACACATCTGTTGGTTGTTTACAAACACAAGTTAAGAAATCGTTCAACCCTTCAAACGTAACATAAACAAATTTTGACATTAGAGTACGGCAAAATTTACCATATGTGTTTTCAGTACTCCTATTCGAAGTGATCCAAAAACGATCATTTTGCGTACGATTTAGAGAACTAAAAACGGCTGTTTTCGGGACAGTATGATGAAAACTTATTTGCGTAACATCTTTAAACATAAATTTTCTTTACTTACCAGTTACCAATCAATTAAAAATGTAACAGTGATCAAAATTGCTCATCTTCTCGATATTATATACCTCAGGATTACTCCACTACATGTTTCATAGCAACTACAACATAATCAGGCAACATCTTAAGAATATTGGCCATAAGTTAAATTTTTTTAATATGGATTTAAGTACAAGCAAATGAGCTGCCGAGATGAATCGTTCGTTACTTAAGTAATCTGCGATGGAACCTAAGAAAATAGCTGCCGATTTAGTTGATTTTCATTCTTCAATTACTGTACCTTACTGGAGCAAACATTCTTAGGAATCTTGTTCAAAATAATACAAGAGTGCAGAGCTTTTAGGGCGACATCTTAAGAATATGTTTTTAGGCAACATCTTAAGAATATTGGCCATAAGTTAACATACAAGCAAATGAGCAGCCGAGATTAATCGTTCGTTACTTAAGTAAAATCTGAGATGGAACCTAAGAAAATAGCAGCCGATTTAGTTGATTTTCATTCTTCAATTACTGTACCTTACTGGAGCAAACATTCTTAGGAATCGTGTTCAAAATAATACAAGAGTGCAGAGCTTTTAGGGCTCTAATTAATTGAACTTAAAATTATTTTGAAATGAAACTGGATACAATACTACTTATTCTACAAAGTTTTTTTCACATAGTTGAGAAGTAAGCAACACGTTCAAAATCATCAACACTTTTTATCCAGCTTAATTAATTCAAGACCAACATTTCTCTAATTGCACAATTTTGCTTTTTGCAACAGAGTATTCTGATGAAGATGGTATGATAAAGTACCTATACAACATTTACTAAATAGATGTTGTAATTTATTCATTTACTTTTTATCATCCCGTTTGTTAACTTATATTGAGAATGTTTGGTGTTTCTGGGTGTTTTGAATGCTATTTTAACTATCTCCCTGAATTATTGATGTTCTGCTTGCATAGTTCCCATTTGTTTGGATTCACTTTAAGTATGTTTATCCTAAACATTTTAAGTTCCAACAAATATAATAAAACATAGATATTAGGATGTTTAGTACTTTAATTTCATACAGTCATGGTTGAATAATTAATTCCTTAATTCCCCATTTTTATTTTTTATTAAGTATATCTTTCTTCTCTGCATGACTCCAAAATCTCTTGTTTCAACTTTTAAAAAGTGAGTCTTATTAACTTGTTTTTCTAATTAGTGAGTAGATTTAAAACCTGGACCACTTGTTGTTTTTGTACTGAATTTCATCCTAAAATGTTGTTAATTTTATTTTGAGATGCTCTGAAAAAGTTTCACCTGAATAATTTTTGGTTTGATTAGGTTAATATTCTTATAAGTATTGTATTTATTAGTCACTATATCTTAATAAAACTAAATACATACAACTCGGCAAAACTAAAAATAATAAAATAAAAGGGCTATTTGAAATAAATATTCTACTAAGTGAATTTTACAATAAGTACAAAAAGTAATATAGGCCTACATATTATGAAAAAACTTTCAATCAGCCACTGCACAATCAATACGTAATTTAATCACACAGCTTGTTTCTTAACTTAGCTTTGCATGTAAAAATCATTTAATGCTTACCTTTTTATTATCTTTATAATCCTACATTATTATCCCTCTCAACCCTCAGATAGACGAAGTAAGGCAAAAAACTGAAACTGAAAATTTTGAGCCAACAGCCAAGTTTTGCCATAAAAAAATTTGCTCTTGCAATCACATAAAAGACATAAAGATAGGAGACATAAAGATAACATTCAGGGTAATGCATAATGTAAATAAATACCTGTATCCTCGCCTAATTTTTTCTATAAACATTGCTATCAATGGTGAGGCATTCAATTTATTTTGGATTTTGGGAAGCTTTAACGTTTATTCACTTGATTTCTCTGGCAACAAGGTGTTGTGGAGAAATTCAACAAAACAATAACTAACCCTTTTAGTGCCATAACAAATAATATGTATGAAAAGTGCTGGACCATTTTTCGTTGTTACGTGCAAAAAGTGCTGGGACTTTTTTTGCAGATATGTAAGCGTCCAGGAAAAAAATCACCCAAACTTTTATTTATCAAAGTTTTTCAAGAAATCTTTTTTCTTTGTTTCTAAATACTTGTATTATTTAATAATAGCAAGAAGAAAGGCAAATTTTCTGTTTCTGAGACAAATAGAAGTTAATAAATAAAAACAAAATTTCCAACATAGTAATTTGTTGTTTACATTAAAAATAATATTTAGGTTTTACATTTATGCAATTTTTATTAGTTTTGTATAAAAGTACATAAAAAAAAGTAAAAACCATGTATAAAACATCAATTCCCTTTTATAGGCTATGAATTAATAAAATAAAATAATAACCTTGCAATAATGAAGAGTTGAACAAAGTCACTAAGCAATCTACTTCAAAGAGTATTTGTCTTCCATATTTACACTAGATACATCGTTTAACATTTAAAAAGATCCACAAAATAAAAATACAAACTATATTTCAATAATAACCAACCCAATAGGTAACACAAAAACATACCTAAAATTTACACAAACATAGTTGCGTCGCCGCCTTAAGAAATACATTGTTTATGTACCTAACAACAGCTGTTTGCATTTCAGTATATCGTTTCAGCTAACCATAAAGACAATTCAGGAGAAAAGTCACATAAACGAAAGATTGGTTTGTACAAAGGCATTTGCCTCAAATTTCAGCCAGTAAAAGCGAAAATATATATTTATATAAATATGTAAACGACTCGCTAGGATACCCCGGTATTTCACGCAGTATGACCCGGGATCTAGTTACAAGATCCTTGGTACTAATAGACCTAGATGGCGCATTTCGCTATGAGATCCTCAGCACTAAAAGGGTTAATACATTACCTTATATATGATTCAGTGACAATACTAGTCTCCAAACTGAAAACGTATAAAAATTGTTCCAAAGCTATAGTCATTTTCATTATCTTTAAGAATATTCAATCTGTTATTGATTGTATACGTTGTTGCAGGATCGTGGTCAGCCTCAACTAGCCCTGCGCGCTCGCCCAGCCCCGGCCACCACAGCCACAGCCACAGCCACGCAGTGTCGCGCGGCGCGGCGTACGGCACGACGTCGCTGGAGCAGCGGTCGCGATCGCCGTCGCCGCGCGCCCAGCGCCACCAGCACAGCTACCCCGTGCTGGTCGCGCGACGCGGCCAGGGTCGCCGCCTGCCGCCCACGCCCAGCAAGCCCTCCACGCTGCAGCTGCGGCCCGCGAGCATCAACTTCCCCAAGCTGAACCCCTCGCCCACGCATGTGCCCCACTACGCGGTGCCGCTCAGCTTCGAGCAGGCGGTTGCCATCGGTCGCGGTGGTCGCATGCTGCCCAGTCCCGTGCCCAACGGCTACAAGCCGCCCCCCCTGCCTCTGGATTGTGAGCGACACAGTGACTCGGACGATGACGACTGGTGCTAGCCTTTGCTGACAGGTAGCAGCAGCTGACAGGGACACTACACTCTCTAACGAGCCCGCTCGGCCCGCCGTCCGTCGACCGCTTTGTAAATACCGCGACCTCTCTCGTACGTGCCGGCCTCGCCGACGGCGGCCCGGGGCCTGCTGCTAGCTGACAGCTCTATACTGCCGTTACGTCTCTCACTTCCCCTCAAGTGCTTTAAAGTGATTGGGTTGTTTCGTTTAGTTTTCTGTGATAACACTAGATACGACATTACTCGTCGATGTAATGCGGACACTTTTAAATTGGTGCTCAGTTCAGCCGAGGACCGTGCCGGAATTAGTCGACTCTAGCCGTAGTGTGCGTGTGTGCGATAGTGTGTCGTACGTTCGGCATTTTTTTCGTTTTCATACGGAAACCGGATTTTTATTTTGTGTATAGGTCGCTGTGGCACCCGTGTTTTCTACTCGTCTTTTGCGTGGAATGTCCGATTTTAAAGGGGTACGTTATTGCTGTTTTCTTATATATATAAACTCCTAGTGTTTGCTAATGAATTATATTATCGATATCCTGTTGCTCGGTTCGTGGGATCGACTTCCCAATCGTTACAATATTTCATTATTATATAAACTCGAAACAAAGATGCCTTATTACTGTTTGTGGGTTTTTTTTATTTGATGAAGGAGTGGAAACAGCATTACACCCTTTTATACTAAACCGTCGAATGCTAGAGATTTTTATGATTAGGCCTACCTGATTGTGCTTAGCATGTGGACTGATGCTCATACACACAGTTCATCTTGATACTAATCATAATTTTGAAAATTTATTCCTATCTTTGGTTGATTGGCTTTGTATCTAGGAACTTAAAGTAAATTACAAAAAGCTTTCCCGTTGTAGATTTTGAAAGATCGCCAGCTTTCCACTGAGTGGTTGCCAGTACACTTGGTTACATAGAAATAATTTTTTTTTTTTTTAAGCCTAGGCTATGAGTTGTTTTGTATTTTACAGCTATACGCTTTACGATCTGATATGTTTTTGGCTTGGTAAATTTTAGAATGCGTGTCACACAGCCAGTCCTGACAGTTCAGTAGCCATTTTGGTTAAAAATGAGGAGAGTTCAGAATTGTTTTTCTTTGAACTATATATTATTACCTTACACATATTTTATGGCTTAATAATTTTAAATTCTTTTCATTTGCATCATTAACCCTTCCCTCGCTATGGATTGATTTGTTGGTCATATTTAATTTCCGTTCTGGGCCAAAAACAATAATATTCGTCCTGAGAAATTTTTTCCCAGAATAGAGACGGATACATCATTCCAAAACATCTCGTAATATTGATCATAATTATTACTAAAATAAACATTACACTGCCTTTTACAAAGAGCAATTCAGTTTTGCAGTTGGCGATGTTTATTTTTTTAGCTGCTATTTCCTTTGTAAAGAGCGCATGAATGAAGCTTCAGTTTACGCTGCGGAAATTCAGTAAATGTTTGATGACGTCTGTTATGTGATGTATATAAAAATTACCAATTCAATCAATCCTAAACAAGCTGAGACATAAATGTACAAATTAATGAATCAGATTTATTCTAATTACCATGCAAATAATTGACGAGTGTTTTCTAATGATGACACAAAATTTAACTGTCATAAACTGTGTTTATAGGAATTGATAATTTCTTAGCCCATTTTATTTCTGTTTCTAGTATGAAATGCCTACATTTTTGCTAGAGAACAAATAAAAAAGGAAATAATTCAAGTGGATGGAAATATCCGTCCTCCACCCACAAATTAACTTAAGATTGTGGGCAATATACTTACATTTTTTTAAATATCTTTGTGGGCAGTGTATGGATCTGTAAGCTTTTTATAGGCCATAGACAGTCCTGTCTAATTTTATTTTTCTTGTACCACATGAAAAAAAAATCAGTACTGAAATTTTGTTTCTATAACCTATAGATTATTTGAAACAAATGTAAATACTTGAATTTTGGCTTCAATAAATAAGCCTACCATTCAGTTTAGCCTTGGAAGGGTTAACTTTTTAAAATCATCTTCATGCGATATGCTTTCACTTTTTATATACGAACAAACTCCATTAAGTTGAAATTAACTAAAACTGCATACTTCAGGAATGATAAAGCCTTTTAAAATAAATGCATAAAATTAATTACTTTACATAACTATCTAACAAATGTAATAAAAACCAAGTACATTGAGTACAAGTTAAATAGCCTTGCTATTATCAAATATGGCGTAGGTATCAATATCTGTTAGCTGCAATGCACTGAACGGACTGACTCAAAATTTTTTAAGCTTTAACACTCAAAGAATATTGTTTCCAAAAGTAAATATCTTTAAAAAGGAAACATCAGCCTTTGCTATTTGTTGTTTGAAGCTAAAAATTCATATTGGGCATAGTGCTGTGAACAGCTTTAGTTGATCTGATTATAGTTATTGTTCGCACACATAAGGCTGCAGCCATTAAATCTGGTCATCTAATGTTTGAAAGAAAGATCTGTTCGTAAAGCGTAAGCCTCCTTAACATTAATTTTAAAATCATATGCTTATGATTCATAAAATGAGTATTTATTCATTACTATCATGAAACAATACCACTTCAAATATATAGTTACAAATGTTACCCAAACTAATTTAAATTCATTTATGCATCCAACTTTGGGAAAAACTCAAATTTTAAAATCTGAACTATCAAGAAGTTTATAATTTTAAGTTTCAAATAAATCAGTTTATTTTATTCATTTTACTTAATTTATAAATTTAGAAGAGACCATGTCATAAAGTAACTCACACATGACTTACTTTAACTTTTAGTATGTAGTCAAAATGTTTTGAAATTACATTTTATTCTAAAAATAATTACAAAAATAGTTAACATGTATTTCATAATTGTTTCAATATTTCTACCCTAACACAATTCTTGGTATTTTTCTGGATAGTTACTTTTTTACATCATCATCACAGATAAATCTCAGGTCTGTACCATTCATTACCTGATTTAGTGAGATGCAGTAGTGGCATTAAATTGTATCTTGATTTACCACATATTTGAAATCAGTTACTGCAAGAAATCTTACCACTTTGCTTGTTGATGAAAGATTGCCGCTTTCGATTCATTGTACAACTGACATGCAATGCTAAATATCGTCTAAAATTATCAAAAAAAATTATTTATAGATTTATTATAAGAAATATAATAATTCTAAATCAGCATGAACTTATTTCAACCATAATTTCAAAGATTGTAAATAGCATCTATACATTTTTGTGAAGACTGCCTTATACATTAAGAAATATCATTCTGACAGTATATTATTTGTGGTTGTTTTCCCATTCTGTAAAGGGAGCGGATGTGTGTGTGAGTGTGTTATTCTGTCTCTCTCCTTGCCCCCTGTACAAAGCTGCCGTTGAGAACCAACGTATGTATATTATATATCATCTCCCTGGTCCAACAAAAGTACTCCACTATCCCATATTGATTTTAAGATTTTTCCTCAGTTATTTGCACACAGCTTGTTTGATAAGTAAGTTTAGTCCATAGTTTTTTATAAAAGGGAACCACTTTGCCCCTTGTGAGACCCTTCATTTTCGCTCGGGTTGAGCATTCGGTCGTTTCTAATGTTTTTTATTTTGACGCTTATATTTAAGATATTTGTGTAAATATTGCTAGTTGTTTTAAGATAATGACGTATTACGAATTTTGTATATTTATACATTGTACATCCGATTTCAAATTATGGTTTCCATATAAGTGGGATAAATAGCTAGGGGTAGATTGAGTATAATTTAAAATATATTTTTAATATTTGATAGAAAGTTTAACATCACCAACTTATTTCTTATTTTTACCCCTATAGTTCGTCAACCTCGCTTTGTTGTTTTCAGTACTAAATGACGTAAATAAATAAATAACAGACGTTTTATATTTGTTAATTGAGTGTTTGATTCTTTTAAACAAGCACTTAAGTTTAACTAGTTTCAAAGTAAAAATTTTTAACTGAAATTTACCCAATCCTTTTTTGTATAATTAAAACAAGATATCCTTGAATCTTATACCAGTGCTTAAAATGATCGTCTTCATGAAAATTAAAAAATAAAATATTTTGATGTAATTAAATATGATGGCAAATTATTATCCAAAGGAACTCTTAATGTTTCAATTCTCATTAAACATAAATCCATTTAAATATATTCCAGAATTCAGTTTTTGTATTGGTTTTACTTTTAAATCATTAAAAATAATAGCCTTAATAATTGTTATAACTGTGTATTGAGTTAAAGAATGTAAGTTTTTTATCATATCGTAACAACTTACAAACCAACAATGTTAATTTCTAATATGGATTCTTTTCTAGTAAAAAAATGAAGTAAATAACTAATGAAAAACACAGGTATATGTTTACAATTATTGGTGAACCTTCATATTTCTCATCTAAGCAATTTCATTAGTATCAAATTCACTCAGTTTGCACATAAAAAAATTATTTAGGAGTTCTTACGGAATATGTTCTAAGTCACTACTGTTTAAAATATGACACTGGGAAAGTCTATCGATTTATTCTTTATTCTTACAGTGGAAGTCGATATATATTTTCAAAGTGTATAAAATATGTAAAATACGTAACAGTTTATTAGGGCCATGTGTAATTTGACTAAGAGAATTGTTATTAATTAGTCCCACAGAGTTTCCTCTGAGACGAGGCCGGGAAGGTTGCGGGGAACTTGCGTTGTCGAGTGTTGTTGGGCCAGGAGATCTAAGACTTGATACACGACTGAATGTATCCGTTCTTATTATGTCAAACTTAATCTAAAATCCAGTCGATAGCTAATATATTACTTCAACGAATATATAAAGAACATTGTCGATAGTAAGGTTTATTTAATTAAATAATTTACTAGTAGACCGGCTTCATCATCATAGCTAAGCATTGTCCACTACTTTCAATAATTATCATACTTTGAACCATTTATACTGGTGTTATTTTACAACACCTCGGGCCAATTTCAGGATTCAAAATCGAACTTTCCCTTTTTGTACTGAAAAGAAATGATTGCAGCCCAAACTGTATATTGTATTGTTGTTAAGATCATGAAGACAATTTTATTTTAGATTTAAGTGCTCGTTTTAATGTAAGGTTTTAATCATTCCTCTCATTCAAAAATTATGTCTCGGTTAATCTTGTCTTAAACATTACCAACCAGCATATTTGTGAACATTTTTCAAGCTCCCTTTTATTGCTTTTTTATCTTATGTATTTAGAAGCCCAATCAGTTTCTGAATAGATGAAAATTCTTGTATATTAGCTATTGCACATGTAATGGAAGATACAGCTTTTTCACTCTTTTTCTTATATTTCGATGACTTGACAGTTCTGTTCCAAACTGTTATGATACCAATATATCATACTTTTCTTGCTTAGTTAACTTAGGTTATTAAGTTGTGTTTTTTACATGTTGCCAAGTGTACTAAATACATCCTAAATATATAGTATTTATAAGTTTTTATTTCTTGTCACATTTCAAAAATTGTGTATTTTCATCTCTAAATTCTTAAAACAATCCTATTAGGTTAAACTTTTTTTCTTGGAACACATAAGTTATAATTTTGAATTGATTTATTGCATCTTACAAATTTACAGTACGTTTAAATCCCCCAGCACTTATAACTCTACGTCCTGGCACATCTTTCTAAATTGAAAAGTAATTTATTACTGAACTTCTAGGTCAACACTGTCATCAAGTTCTTATTTTAAACATTGTAAAGTGGTTCTTAGGTAAAAGTCGTTTTAATAGTTTCTATTTCTATCACCCAAATTAGTTAAAAAGCCTTAAAAGATATTAGCGACCATACACTGAAATGAAAAAATATTATATAATCACATTGAGGCAATCATTTCAAGTATTAAAAGTTTATTTCTAAAATAAGGATTTGTAATGCATGGTACAAATATAATTAATTATTGCAAAAAGCAGCTCATGAGTCGTCGATATGTACATTACTTGTTTTTAGATATAAATAAAATGTTAGATTTTATACTGCGGCATAGATAATACTAATAATTCAAAACAGGTTCCTTTATTTCGAAGAGCATAAAATGTTCACAATGTGTAAATTATTGGGAATAAGTTTGTGAAGACACATGATGTAAAACCATATTGTTTGTGTTACTTATGAGAATATATATTATGTTATCAACCGACTGTCTATTGAATTGTTAATATACTTAATACACACTTTATAAAAATATCCCTTTAAGGATTTGTTTTACATATTTTAACAATTTTAATTACATTTCAAATGAATTGTTGGTCAATAATCTGTTAAATTTGGGTTGCAAAGATTGTTTTGTACCCTCTAGTATTGCATTAGTGTTATGTCGCTTTAAAAGCTCCATTTTTATTGAATAAAATACTGTCCTTAAATTGAGATTTTATTTCTGTATCCCTATTCATCAAAGTAGGAGCAAATCTTTTTCATTTCATAAGTTTTTCTGAGGAAATAAGCGCTATATCATTGTTTTTGGGTTGTGCATCTCTACATCACTTAATGAAACAATAGAAACAATGAGTTTAAAATAATGATGGAATCGAAGGGCTACTTGAACAAACAGTCTTTTAGGTAATTCATGAAGTTAAACAAAACCCGATGGCTACATAACTACATTTTTACTACTGCTTATGAAGGTCCATGAAGTGACATAGAAGTATGAATAAGAGTAGTGTAGACTAGTAGAGATATATTTTACCTGTAGCAGTACATTGTACAGCTAGCAAAGTATATTTATTTAACAATTTAGATTTAACAAGCTTTTAACGCTCTTAATAATAACATTAATGTTTTAAATTTATCCTAAACAATTTTGCTCTCAGACAAAGTAAGTTATCATGCTAACAATTAATTACTGAAGTAATCAAAAGTAGCCCTTTCTTTCAATTTAAAAAGCATGATAAACTTGGCAAACCTATGTTTAAAAAGCTTTTTCTCTTTGGTTTGACTAAAATTGGTTGTCTGTACACTTTGAAATCTTAGCATTTTTCTTTCAATATTTCTGTGTCAGCTACAAGTTAAATATCAACCAACTGAATAATAAACTAATAGTATGATGATATGATGAGCACTAAAATGCTATATCAAAAATATGACACCAGGATACATAAGGGATTATACTGTTGTTTTCAGTTAGTGGACTTAAATATTAAAAAATAAATTTTTTAAGTGTATTAAGTTGATTTTTAACTTACAAATTAACTAATTGTTGTAGCTCAAATAACCGGGCAAAACACTCATTGGGTAGTGGGGCACAAACAAATCTAATATATTTGTCAAATATGTACCAACACCACTGACAGTAGGCCTTTCATCATACATCCCAAACTTTTTGACCTGGAACCTTGAAATTTTGTTGAGCGTTCGACGGTGCAAACTTCTACTAAGAGCAAGTTAGCAAGTTTTTTTTTTTATATTATAAATTTAGGGATTGTTAGTGGGTTATCAACGTGCCAAATGTACTGTACTCAGCTGCATGACGTACCTATATCAGTAACGTTCCACAACTAGCACTTTAAACTAAAGTCAGAGTTCATGATTAAACGGAGAGAATAATCTAAGTCTAGTAATGGATTGAAGAGGCCTGAATTTTTTTGCAGCGCTATGATGCGCAAATGAAACCATCTTTGATATTTTGAATCTTTTCAGACTAGGGGAAGACACTGAAATGTATCTGAATCCACAGTTTGAATTTTAGGATTATTATTTTCAATATTTCCACTATAAAGGTAATAAAGAGTAATTTAAACTTCATGATTGGAATTCATTTGGTATATATGATGCAGAAAGCTTACAATAAAAATACAAATTCATGTACTTTAAACATAAAAGCAATCTTTAAAAATTCTCGAACTAAAACTTATACCCATTCCAGGACGCTCTTATAATCATAATGTTTTTTATCTACGACCATTGCAATAAGCACCAATTATGGTATTACAATAAACAATATAATGTTATACATTAAAACACCAAAAACCAAGCAGTACTCTAATGACTACTTTAGAGTACTGGAGTCACTTTAGAGTACTGGTTCTAGACCAATGAGAGCTCGTCATTTGACGGAAGTAGTGTCATAATAACAATTACGCAATTCGCACATCAGCTGATTGTTGCATTACGATTCATGTTTGAGTTTACTTATCCCATCAGCTGATTGTGCCACAGCGATTCATGGTTCAGTCTGCTTATTTGCCTAACCTCAAATTTTAGATGACCTATTCCATCATTAGTATAAGTCATGAGTTTTGTTTAACTTCGGGGGAAATTTTGTCGTATATTGTTGGTCGTAGATAAAATAGTGTATGCAACAATTTTATTATGCCTTTAAGCCACTCGTGAGATATTTAGAACACTCCCTTCGCTCGTTTTCTAACTTACATCTCACTCGTGGCTTAAAGGCATTCATTATACAATCGTTGCATAAACTACTATTAAGAGGCTGACTATAAATTACCTAATACTCCTAGAGGGGAAGGGGGTTTCGGTAGAGCTCTGCACACTTTCAAGTAATCAAGGCTGGTACAATGCAGAGCTACATAACTATTGAACCTAATAACGAACTAAAAATTAATTTATCGAATTTGTTTAGTAATAAAAAACACTTTAAGAATAGTTTCTACTCTTTTGGTTGATTGTGCAGCGTTACATAGTTTTTGAGGGAAGGTTATTGTTACAGTTACAAGTTTGTTAAAGGGGGGAAGGGTGTTGGCTGGGTCTGAAAATGCTGATTTTAGCATTTATATTCTGGCATGATGCTGATGGCCCCTATCGGATTAGGCGTTCTTGCCTCTACACAATGCGTTTCTATTGCGGTAGGGGCCATCGGCGTCATGCCAGAGAATAGTAACCACAGACTAAATGCTTCTTTCAGAGAAATATGTATATGTTTAAATCATAGTAAAAATATGTTTGACCACGTAAAAAATTATTTTTATAGGCAGCAAACTATAATCAACCTTTTAAAAATGAAGAAAATAACATTTAAATGGGATAATTGTTATAGATAGCAGAACTGTGATTCCAATCATAATAAAGATTGTATACTTGAATATTTAAAGAGAATTTTTAGCTATATATTACATATGCTCTAAACGATATTAAGGTATTGAATAATTTGAAACATATCTGGTATTACTCCCACACTGATTTTTCAGTCAATTGGAATAGTTGCTATGGTTACCATGAGAAATAGGCCAAGCAACTTAGACTTGTAGCACCCAAAATTAGGAACAGTCGGGGAAATCGTTTCAATTCGTTTAGAGCGTCATAAACAAGGTAAAAATAAGTTTGCGACAGATTCTGACTGGTGCTTAACTTTCGAGAGGCAAAGAAACCACAAAAATTGTGTACTTTTTATGGTTTTTAGCGAATTTCCCCCATAGGGAAGAAGCTATTACCGTAGGTCTCATGGTAAGACCTAAGCCCGAGACCATTCTAACTTTTCGTTTTGGGGCCACCAGAAGCAGAAACACCATTCATTAGAATTTATATATATATGTGTGTGTCTGTCAGCACGATAGCGGCCGTAAAAATGGTCTGATCTTAATGAAATTTGGTACAGACATGTAAAGTGGTAATCCCTCGGACGAGTTCGTGAACCAGCCCGATCGCACCACCGGAAGGGGGGTAAAAGGGGATAAGCCCCCCCAAAAATGGGTTTTTTGAGTTTTTTACATAGAAAAATAAGATTTATCGAATTTTTGTTGGCACCATTGAATTCAGCTCAAAAAAACAAACAATTTAGTATCTTGAATCACTGCTCTATGTCCATTGGGTACCGAGATATTGAAAGTGGTAAACACAGTACGTTGTCCCAATGTTAACCTTATGGAAAATAAGTAAAATTCTACATCTCGGTTATTTCTCAACATATCTTGATAAAACTTGGTGAATAACTTAGTTCAGATCTATTGAATATTGAATTAAAATCACCCAGTTTTAATATACCTGTAGCAGCAAACCTGCATACTCATTCCCCATGTTATTCTTATGGAGCTTACCAAAACATGTTGAATCTCGCTATGTTGGATTGAAATATGTTGTTTTGCATTTGAAATTCGCTGAGTATGCAGGTCTGCTGCAACGGGGGTATTTACTTATAACTCGAAAACAGTGCATCCTAGAGAAAACTTTCAAACTGCACTTTTACAGAACATGAAATTCCGTGTCTAATGACGCATCACATTTGAAACGTTTCAAATGTGATTTAAAAAAGGAAATATGATTGTTACCCACAAAAAAATAAAACCCAAATGTAAAAAATACAGAGAACATTCTCCTCTCGTCTAATCCTTACGCATTTCCAAGTTCCCCGACAGAGAGCAGCATATGCTGGTTTTTCGTTAAAATAAGAAAACTTTGACGATCGGTTGTGGCTAAGCGGTGGGGTCAATCTTGATGATTTACACGTCATTCAACGCAAAATTTCACGTTCTTTAAAAGTGCTATTTAAAAGTTCTCTCTAGGGTGCAAAAGTACACAATTTTGGTGTTTTTTTGCCTCTCAAAAGTTAAGCACCAGTCAGAATCCATCGCAAACTTATTTTTACCTTGTTTAGGACGCCCTAAACTGATTAAAACGTTTTCCCGGAATGTTTCTAATTTTGGGTGCTACGGCTCTTTTTTGGTCTAATTTGCTTGGGCTTAAATGCTACTATGGTTAATAACAGAATGCAGCACAAAGAAGCAACTAGAATACGACAAGAACAAACTAAATAATCTCCCGGGCAAAGCCGGGGTTATCAGCTAGTACTCAATAATTTACAACACCTGAAACAAAACCAAAAAATCCTTAATTTCATTGTTAAGCTCATATTGCAGCCGTGAAAGAAAAGAAACCATGGAAACAACAAAAATAATTGAGCCAAATAAATCATTAAAAATG
The DNA here is from genome assembly GCA_035578135.1 of Flexamia atlantica. Classification (NCBI taxonomy): domain Eukaryota; kingdom Metazoa; phylum Arthropoda; class Insecta; order Hemiptera; family Cicadellidae; genus Flexamia; species Flexamia atlantica. Next base: position 23,980,716 of record JAQJVK010000012.1, read on the forward strand.
GTACTGGGCTCAAGTAACCCATTTAAGAACAAAAAGTACACATTTTCTGAAAAAAATTCTGATAGAATAAACATAACTGATAATATAAAATTAGTTATTGAACTTGATAACAGGGGTCCAATGAAGCAACAAAAAATATGTAGCCTACCTTTCTATAAAACTAAGATCTGGGTACACTAAATGATTAATTAATAACAATTTTTCGTTTTTATCTGCAATAACAGTTTTTTCTTATTTTTATTATTTATTTAATGAGGCTAACAAACATTTAAAATAATAGCCAAGATTGTAAGCTTTCATTTAAATATACATGAAAATGATTTTATCACATTGTTATTCCCTTAATATGTGATTAAATCTTTTTTTTGTTTTGGGTCCAAGTCACCCCCCAGGGCTCAAGCCACCCCATTTTACAGTATGTAATTGGTCATAAAATCAGAATGTAGTATATCAACAAAGGATGACCAAAAGCTAAAATCAAAAATTAAAACAGAGTGGAGTTTCAGCACACGACACCTTAAAAGTTAATTCTGTACCAGCTAAATGTTGACAACCTTTTTATGATGAAAATGTTCTAGCATTTTAAGTAATTATTTTACAAACCATTCTCCAATGTTCATCTTAAGGGTTTTTTTTATTATTTTTCAATAGGAATAGGAATTTTACGATCAATCCGCGGGACCAAATTAAAGCTCAAGTCACGAGACACGTTTTTTATATCTCCGATTGGAGGTGCTCTCGCCATCAAATTCACAATTATTTAGAATATAAATAACATTTTTATTTTATAAGCGATTTTCAATTCATGGTATCCCATAAAATATTATTAATTTGGCAATAGACAGGAGCCTATTACTGATTTCAGTACTAAATAATTTTATATTTTATTAATTAAATACAATCCGACGTTTTATTAGATAGATGGTATACTATGACAAAGAAATAACTGGCTTGTGATACCTCTAAACATAGATTGACAATTAAAGTTGCGCATTTAGTGTAGTTTAGTCGCTAACCCGAACCCAAACTGCTTAACATACATTAAATATTCCTCTCAAACGCTTTCAGCTTGTACCCTCTCAATGAACATGTAAAGTCCTCCTTCATATTTCTGCACAATCATTCACTTCTCCTCCCTCATTCAACAATTGCTGCCTCGCCGCTCGCTGTATCGACTAGCCCGATGTCCGCAGCTCTGGTAGTACGGTCGGCTCGATGTCTGGTGGACGGCTAGTAGAGCTCCCGCTGCCTTCAGTCCAGGCCGGTGCCGCGTCAAGTCCTGTCGTATTGTTGTGTGTCTCTTCCTCTATTTCTCACTGAATGACGCGCGTGTCTCACTTCATCGCTGTAAGTGATTTTATGTCTTTCATTTTCATAGGGTTTTTAGTTTTAAAATTTTATAAATTTAAATTGGCATTAAAAATTTAATTGTTGATTATCTTGGGAACTATCTCCCATAAATTTCGTACCTATTAAAAATAAATGGCACAATTTTTGATTCGTATGAAAAAAAAACTATTTCGGATTTTGCAGTCGTTATAATGTTCCAAAATACGTAAATTCGACATGTTTTCATTAGGCATTTTCAGAGTGTCAAAGTTTTGATTTTTTGGTGAACCTAATACTAGTTTTACGATAGTTATTTATATTAATGAAATGCTCTTTGCTACAGGTATATTTTCTGTTATATTTTACTAATAATAGTTCACAAGCTTTTTTTACTACTGAGGAGGAGCATGAATTTAAGGGGATCTGCATCTATCGGGATCACGGGATCCCGATAGATATCGGGATTTTTTTGCATCTGCAAAAAAATCCCGGGAATAAGTTGGTTTGTTAAGATATCTTTCATTCAGCAGAAAATGGCATTCCTTCGATGAGATAAGCCTATTGTGTAAATGAGTAATGAAATTAAGAAATCCACCACAAAGACTTAGCGGAAGGATCTCAAATCAATAATGCATAGCTTTGTAAATGAGTAAATTTTAGGACTTTAAAGATTAAAGCTACGTCCATTTTATAAAAAAAATATATGAATACAAACCTATGTATCGGTTTGCAGAGAGGACATTTCAAATTGAATTAAAGTTTCTGCGGGAAATCCTTTAGAAATCCAGCACTCAACGAGCTTAAAAAGCGGACCCAACCTTTCAATTAAAACTTGTTTATCCACAAAGTTTGTTGTTAGCATAAAACACTACATCAAGTGCAGTAATTTTATTATTAGTAGCGTAATACAATTTTTAGAGAATAACGAGGAATTTAACTCGGCGGTATAGATTTTTAATGTCAAATGTGAATTTTACGGAGAATATTTTTCATCACTCTGAATACGAAAATTGCCCGCTTACCGTGCAGCTGAGATCCACGAAAACCCTCGATTTCCTTACATCACAACAAATAATGATCAGCTATTTTTCGGTACCCAAACATTTCACTTCCGTACCTAAACAAACGTTTGTCTACAGTTCGCGCATTATATCTCCGGCTATGACCACTGCGCTACTAACCGTGTCATATGATATTTTTAACATATGATATTGGTAAACACAGCCTTTGAGAGGTAGCGGTGTTTTAGAAAATGTTTTCAGAAAAGTACCCCTTCTTCCCCCCGCACCTTACAATCAGCTGACTCAGTCACAGCCGGAGATATAATGCGCAAACTGTACGACCATTGCAATAATCATCAATAATGATGTTACAACTAATGTCATAATGAGGTCCATCATTAAACCAAATAAAAACCCGTTGCATAAAGTTAACTTTATGCAACTGGTGTCACTTAATGGTACAGGTTCTAGACCAATGGGAGCGCGGCATTTGACGAAAGTAGTGTCATAATGACAATTACGCAATTCGCACATCAGCTGATTGTTGCATTACGATTCATGTTTGAGTTGACTTATCCCACAGCTGATTGTTCTACAACGAAAGTCTGCTTTTGTGCCTAACCTCAAATTTGAGTAGACCTAATCCATCATTAGTAAAAGTCATGAGTATTGTTTAACTTCGGGAGAAATTTTGTTGCATATTGTTGGTCGTAGATAAAGTAGTGTATGCAACGATTGTATTATGCCTTTAAGCCACTCGTGCGATATTTAGAACACTCGCTTCGCTCGTGTTCTAACTTACATCTCACTCTGGCTTAAAGACATTCATGATACAATCGATGCATAAACTACTATTTCGGTACCCAATCAAACTTTTGTCGTACCCAAACAAACGAAGTTCCTATTTTGACAATTCTACCAGCTGACTTTAAACTAAAATAGACAGTTCAGCCGTATTATGTTTGCTTATAAAAAAATGACTAAATTATGAAATATTGGATGATTTTTTATAAGTTTGGTTACTTAATTGCATTGTGATGAGTGATGAAAAGTATTGTTCACAACACGTTACAAAAGTCCCATTTCGGGGCTCCATTACATGCTCGGCTTAGTGAAATATACTATTTCATTTTCATCACAAATACAATGTCGAGAAGATAGAGCATGTTTACCCACTTGGAAAAACAACATCAATAATGCCCCGTGATCTTAAAATAGCATAGATAAAAAGGTAATCGGTAAAAACATTATTTTAAATACCTAGTTTTCGATGGAAAATTGACAAAATAATATTATATTGATGAAAATATCTATATTACTAATTCTGTAAGCGATTTTTTAAAATCAAAATTCTGAGAGTTTGACAGCTTGCAGGATGATGGGAGGGGGCTCAAATTAAAGGTCTCGGTCCCAGGGGGTCAGGAAAAATATCAGATTATGTCCAAATCTACCAGAAAATGAGAAATAACGAAAAATATCTTCCATTTAAAATGCATTGGGATTGTAAAACGTCTGCTTTGTTTACATTAAACATGTGGTGCTAATGCTTGATTCAAAGCCATAAGGTATATGTTGACATGTGGGATTTATTTCAAAATGCAGCTAACTATGCACGTTCAATGTACTATAACAAAAAATATTTTAAATTAAAGATTTTCAGATTTTATAATAATTAAGGGTTTGAGTTTTTTCATAGTTTAAAATTACAAATAAAGTTAAGTATGTTTGTTTAGTTTATGTTATAACGATGCAGATTCAATACCAAAAGATCTCTATATATATATATATATATATATATATATATATATGTATATATATATTTATATATATATACATATATATATATATAAACCTAATATATATATAATTACGTAATACATAATTACGTAAGGGAAATTTTTGCGCCGGAATTGAGGGCGTTTGGAAGGTCGCAGGATGATGGGAGGGGGCTTAAATCGAAGGTCTCCATCACAAGGACTCGAGGAAAATACTGAAATTGATTTAAGTTTACTTTAAAAGAGAAATAACGTAAAATAGCTGTAATTTAAAAAACATTGTGATGTAAAAAGGTCTGCTTTGTTTACTTAAAACCAAATGCTAGATATAATCATAATTTTGTGGATCCAAAAGCCTATTAACTAAGAAGGTATTTTGTACTATAGTAAAGGATTATGCTTAGGGGCTATTAGCCCCTTCAAGCCTCTAGTTTTATACTATAATCACTGCAAATTATTGTCTCCATAATCATAAACAAACAACGATAAACAAATACGTATAAGATAGGTAGGCATAAGTAGGGAGAATAGGTAATCAGTGAGAAAAACACGGTTATTTTATAGAAGCACTGTCCCGCGAGGAAGGGCTCGAGGGGGATGTTTAGGTTTGTTTAACGATTCAATATAGGTATGAATAAAAGGTATTAGCAAACCGACATTTACTTTATCCCTTAAAGCAAGAAAACTTACAATAAAATAAGATATATTTGCTATTATGTCACAAATACATTCCATAATTCATTGACATCGGTTGGTATCTAACGGAGATATCGGTTTTGATATTTTTCAAAAGATTAACATTAGACAACGTACTGCGGTAACCGACAAACGAAAATATGAACTATCTCTGCAGCCAGTTGACGTAGACTAATAATTTAAAATACTGGATACAAAAGAAATAGTATGTGACATTATGGAAGAATGCCGAAGAGTTTGAGAGCACGTGTGGACGGGATGACCATTCCGAAAAACGACGGCTGATAAACATATGCCAGCTTAGGTGTGTGGAGGGTAAGTAATAATTAGGACTTCTTACATGACCGTTTATTAGACCTATAAATCTTTTATTGATTGCTTTCTAAAGCAAAACACTGTGTGTAAGTTTTTACGTTTCCCCTACCACAGCAGCATCGCCAGAATCACGTAAGTTATACGTAAGCAGTCCGAAGAACATTCTGGAAGTTTTTTGATTCAGCCACTTGACAAAAGGAAAGATCCTAACACCCGACTCTCCAACATTCAACACGCATAGGGAATGAGAGCTCATGTTATTTGATCCAACTGTAAATCCAAAGTCTGTCATGTGAGCAGTGCCTGCAAGCTCATCAAACCTAAAATTAATTATTTTGTTTTTACTTGTTTTTCGTTATAAAAAAACCAATGATTTGTTTTTAGGGTTTAGTTTGAAAAAAAACTGTTGTAACGTAATGTCTCTTGCGTGTAAGGCGAGACATGTCGTCAAAATATATAAATTTCGCCCTCTGAACAATTAAAGGATATCGTTCAAAACAACTAAAACAAAACCCAACGGATCCTTGTGGCGCACTGCTAATATAGAAATGGTAAAAATCAGCGGTAGCGGTAGGCCTACTCTGGAGTAGGCCCCAGGCTCCTATTTGTAAAACATTTGACGATGAACGTTTTCTAATGAAAATGAAAACGTTTCTAATGATCTTGTTATTAGATTCGAAACCACTGAATGCAACACGTGGAGCAGACTTTCTAAACCCACTTAAAATGAAATATCTTGGGGGTTAGGGGTTCGCTCCCTAAAGCCCTCTAGTGTTTTTAAAAACACTACGAATAAACTATGAAGATTACTAAAATTAATACACTTCCTAAATCAATATAATTAATAGGCAATCATGTTTTTTGTAATCCCTTTTTCTCAGCGTGTTTGCAACGTAGGAAAAATTTATGGCCACCATTAGAAAAGTTATGCACAATACCATTATAATTTTCTATAGTTTTTGGGAATTGCGCAAAAATGAAGGTGAAATTATAAACATAACATTGGTTTTATGAGTTGTTATGTTGGTTACGAAATAAAAACAAAATGTAAACGAATAAAGTCACTTGTGTTACTGAGGCGATGCGTAAGAGAATTATAAAGTCAATGGTAAAAGCTAAACCCATTTATACTCTGGTTAATACTTCGACAAGAAAAAATTAATCAGGTCTTTTTAATTAATTGGTTAGAATAACAGACAACAGCGACAGTAAAACAAGATGTATCACAGAACGTGGAGTATCAATTACAACATTTAATAACTTACGTGCTAATCACAGTTTGCAACGTGGCTGTTTGTGCCCCGAGCGATTACCGCGGATCAAAGCGTGGTCGGACCATGGGACGGGCGCGGGTTTGCATCAATGACTCGGCTGCAGTGATCACCGGAGCGCAACGATCACGGTATTACTTCGAAATGCATTAATGACTGTCGGTTGGCGACGGAACTATTATTACTATTATAACTATATGCAATCAGTGCAATATTTAATGAACATTCATTTGACTTCAAGGGTTTCATGTGCATAATATAAATGTTCGATTATGCATGAAGGACTATTAATTCGATGATTAAAGGACAAATTATTTGCAACACAATGATAACGGAATACTATATATTTATCTCATTTACAATGCCGTCACATACTTTGGGACTATTAAAAAGTTTAGAATGTAGAATGAGTTAGAGTGTAGAATGAGTGGGATAATTTGTAATATGCAGTCTTGTTAACAACGATGGTAACCTGATTCAATGCCAGGAAGCCTTCAGAACCTATCTGAGTTGTTAATCATGCGTTCTCAAGCGGTTTGTTGATTTTATTCCTAAGGAGACTATTGAAAAATAAAAATAATAGTATACTGTCGTAACTAGCGATGTGCTTGCTGGTAGTAGGCCTAATTGATTCCTATGGTTGTTTACGTTGAATTCTAAATAATAAATGTATCCTAAAAATCAAGCAATAACCAATACATCTCCCTCTGTCACGCCAAAATAACTTATTTTCCTGTCCTGAGAATTCAATTAATAGATAACATTAGTAATATATGTTGGTGACAGTGTTAATATGCTCTCCCTCAATCTCGCCCTGCACAACAATGCAAACTTCTTTCGTAATGAGAGGTGAAAGGTGAACATTCTGCCATGGATATGCCACTTATTTACCTATATATGATATCTTATTTAAAATCACGGTATTAGCTTTCATTTAGTAAATATTTGTAGAAAAGAGTTTACGTCATTTAGAGTTTGAACAATTACTTCATTTATATTATTAAATCGAACGTTGAGATTGACAAAGAAAGTAAACTGAATAAGGGTGGCTGACCACCACTCACATTTATATTTTGTTTTTCAAGCGTAGCGTCTTCCGCTCCACCAACCCACTACATTACGTCTCGGTTAGTCGCTTGCTGGCAATTAGGTTAAAGAGGGTTTTGTTTTAAAAGCTTAAACGTCCGCGACACCGCTCGCTGTCAGGAAAAGTAATTTATTACCGAAATTTATCGTGGCTGCAAACTCTAAGCTTTGAGAGTTATTAATTTTTCACAAACGCAAGATCTATGGCTGTAAAAATATTGTATTCTCAGCTGAATAGTGCGAAAATGACTCTAGATGGTTGATTTCACACGTAAATTCCTAAGTAGTTCAAAGTGGTATTTTAATATTTATTCCAGGCATACCTGTTTTAACTGACCAGCCTTTCCCCCTTATTCTTTGGACAGTTATTTTTATGATTAGCTAACGTAAAACCTATCATCATCTTAATTATTTATTTTTTTAAGAATTAAACAAGATTATAACTTAAGTTTGACTGCAAAGATATTATACGATTTTTTACTCACTGCTAACTATTTCTTATTTCATTATTATTAGTATTCGAGGGAAAAATGGTTAATCTCATTAAAATACACTCTTCCAAAACTCTCTTTTCTTTTTAGGCTAGTTCAAAATATGAAATAAATTTTTCGTGGAAGTTGGGCTCCACACGTCTGTTATATCAAAGAAAAATTAGGAGGTTATTTTACGCTTTCTCGCAGCTGCGTGAGGTGCTGACCGTGGAACACTGCAGGATGGCTTACTATGCCTACGTCCAGGCAATCCTTCAGTACGGTGTCCTGGCGTGGGGCGGTGCGAGTCAGAGTGTCCTGGAGCATATATTATAGCATTAGCTCAACGTTCAATCATAAAAATAATTCTCAAGAAACCTCTTAAATATTCAACTTTCAATCTTTTTAATGAGTTTAAAGTCCTTAATATCTGGCAAATCTTTCTTTAAACATTAATAATTTTCATTAAAAATAACAAAACTTCCATTTTTAAAACTTTAGAACATAAGTATCAAACAAGGAATATATTAAATTTTGGTTTCTACTTTCCTAAATTATATGAATCGATAGGATACACGAATCCATTTTATTTGGCTCACATTGTTTATCGGAACATTCCACAGACTTGTTAAATTGGCGGAGGATGGCAGTATCGTTAAATTTAAGAAGCTTATCGTAAACTGGCTTTTGGAGATCGGACCCGAGGCGGCGGAGCAGCTTGTCCTTACAATTAGCCCCGTCACAGTGAGGAAAATGAAATTTATTTGACCCCAATTAACTTAGTTTTTTTTGTGTATGGCTGTGTGTATTCTGTTGGAATAATTAATTTTTACCCCTAGGTTTTCTGGAAAACATTTCGTACTTATAATGAAATATTTTCTTTCCTCAATTTATTTGTTGCAAAAATAGTTTCTTTTGTGATGAGCAACTTAATTTCCCACCCACGGGCATTTCATTGCCTACGTGGGAATTATTTCCTATTTTCCATGCAATCTTGTCTGTAATTATTTAATGGAAATTAACGAATTTTGAGTTAAAAAAAATAAAATCGCCCAAAATTCAAACTTGATTCTCTTGAGAAGCAAAGAAATGTATCTCCGTTATCGTAAACTTTACAAATAAAATCCTACGAAATAGCCGCAGGGCATGATAAATAACGTCATAAATTACGAATGACCCACAACGTGCGAGAAAATGTATACTATAACCGGGCCGCCCCGGGTCATACATTACTCTATTACTTATATGCCTTTTCTACACAACCCGCATTCGAGACCCATAAAACCGCTATTATATCTATTCTTGATATTTAAAACTTTCTTGGTAGTGTATTGAAATAATCTTAAAAACTTTCATACCACGGTAACTTTTGGATTCATCCAAAAGATTTATACTTTTTGTTGTATTTCCTATCATAAAACGATCTTGGTAGGCCTATGTCTTAAATATTTTAACTATTGATATAGGAAATCAAAAGGATTTATTTTGTTCGAACAACCGGTTTAAGAATCTACTGTATTGGGCTTTAACTTGCTGAAAACTTATCTTTATAAAGTTAAGTTCTTTGTGTAAAAGACATGCTAGTAGGCGGGGTGTAATATACTTTTGTTTTATTTATGGGCATCACCCACCTTAAGGTTTGTACGTGGCGTTGCCTCCAAATGCAGCGACGACAGTAGTTGTAGTCTTCGTCAGTTGTTAAAATTATTTACATAACACAACACATACACAAATAGCACACGCCACATATACCCCGACGTTTCGAGAAAACAAAAATAACGTTTCCCGTTATCGAGGGACTTGTCGATAATTATGACCGACCCGAGCCGAGCGCCGAACTCGTGGTTCGGCGCTCGGCTCGGGTCGGTCATAATTATCGACAAGTCCCTCGATAACGGGAAACGTTATTTTTGTTTTCTCGAAACGTCGGGATATATGTGGCGTGTGCTATTTGTGTATGTGTTGTGTTATGTAAATAATTTTAACAACTGACGAAGACTACAACTACTGTCGTCGCTGCATTTGGAGGCAACGCCACGTACAAACCTTAAGGTGGGTGATGCCCATAAATAAAACAAAAGTTAAGTTCGCTGGTCCAAGCTGACCAGCGAAAGATGGGAATATGTTAATTATATTTATTTTAAGCTTGCCGAAGCTAAAAATTTAAGGTTTAGTTATAAAAAAAACTGAGAAAAATAGAAAAGTAAAAAGGTATGAATAGTAGTAGAAGAAAAATGAGGAAAGTAAATGATTATCTTTGGTTCAGAACACAAATATCACCTTTATTAATCTTTTACTTAATACCAATTTATGAAGAGGGACTATCGTTGGTCTCAAGCGACAACATCTTGTAATATGGCATCATTAATTCGCAGCCCAAAGGCAAATGGAATCTGGGTTTAATATCCGCCCTTAATAAAAACTTTCTTAGAACTTCACAAGATAGTTATGGTGAGCTCCAGAGTTTCAGGCCAACACAGTACTGTACCACTGTTCTAACCAGCTAGCTTGTGTTGAAGTTGTTACATGCACCGTATTTTGTTTTTATTTGACTGTTTGCAAAAACGAATGCAGTTTGAATTGAAGGCTTGCATAGTGCATATAAAATCCATGGTTTAATTCATTTTATTTATTTATTTTTCAAAATATCAATTTTTTCTTAGCATAGCTTAACATCGAAGACCAATTGTAATGAATCAGAGAAGTTTACTTATTAATTACAGATATAAATAATTTACACCACAAAAATAAACTACTGTAATACAATTTTTCACTATAACATGAATAATTATGAAAATAAATTGTAAAAATATTAAAAACTCATACATTTACTTATACCTAAAGTACAAATTGAAATTGTTTTCTTTGCTGTTTTGGCAGTTCTGCGCTACCCTACTCATACTAAAAGTGCAATTTGTTTTTGAAAAACATTTTTGATTGTTTCATGAAAATTATTATTACGGAGGCAATAAAAAATATGACTTTATAATTAAATATTTTACACAGTAATTAATTTGATTTGAATCCACTATCGAAAAAAAAAATGTATATATCAATTTTTTACCTAGGATTTGTCTTCCATCCAACAATTTATTACAACAGTTATATTGGTAAAGAGACCTTTATCAAATAAGCAGACAAGCATGTTCATGAGCAAAGCAAACAATGAAGGCGACAATTAAAAGCACATATATTATTATCACTTTTAACTCTACTGTAGGCACAATGAAAAACAGTAGAATTTAAATGCACAACGTATTTTGCATATTATTGTTCCATCAGCTAAGGCGGTGTATATGTGACACTGATCTTCAGGGATTAGCTATAACTCCACGTATTAATGCGTATCCCTTCATGGACTATGTGACGTGAATTCAGCAAATTTCTGACAGCAAACTAATAACCACGGATATGTTTCCTAGAACTCGTGCTTATAACTGATAAAAATTAATATTAAAGAGGGATTTTACTTAACAGTATAGTTTTTTTTTTTTTTTTTTTTTTTTTTTTTTTGGGTAGGAGGTGGAATGCATTTACGCACACTGAGGGGCTCATTGTCCCCTCAGTAGTGTCGGACTCCCACGAGCTCGATGTCCCGTGAACTACCGACTAAACCACCTCCCTCGGCACCGAGGACACTAGCCTGGAACTGTTTCACACATTACTTCGGGCTAGGCCTTTGATATTACGCCACTAGGGCAACCTCCTTGGGGAAAAGCTGAGGATTAAGGCCGATCGAGGTCGACCTTTTTCGCCCGAAGAATGGCCTGGACGTAGTGCTGGACACAGTTCCAGTTGCCCTCTCCCTGGAGCATAGCTCCGACGATGTTGTTTGGGCTGACGACCAGGCCGATCTCAGATGAAAGCGAGGCTCGGCAGACGTGCCAACGGTCGCACTGAAAGAAAGTGTGCTCGGACGTGTCTGGGATGCCGGGGCAATACAGACAGTCCGGGCTGGCGACTTTGCCCATCCGGTGCAGATAGGCTCGGAAGTACCCGTGTCCAGAAAGAAACTGGGTCACGTAGTAATCGACCTCGCCGTGCTGCCGTTCCACCCATGGTCGGACGGAAGGTATGAGCTGGAAGGTCCAACGTCCCCTCAGCTCGGCTTCCCAGTCGCGCTGCCAAGAGTCGAAGCTGCGATCGCGCTCTTCCCTGGCAGCTGTGTCCCGGCCCACTTCAGGCCTCCTCCGGTAAATCGCCTGCCTCTCCCTCGCGAGGAAGAGGACGGGAATGACTCCGGCGATCACCATCACAGCAGGCTCGGAGACTGTGCGGTAGGCCGAAGCGACCCGCAGAGCTCCTCGGCGCTGAACTCGGGCAAGCCGGTCTCGGTAGACTCGCTTCTCGAGTGCGTGAGCCCATACCTCCGCCCCGTACAGCAAGACTGACTGGACGGCAGTCATGAGCAAGCGGCGCTTGCAGGAGCGAGGATCGCCGACATTGGGCATAAGCCTACCAAGGGCAGCGACACCCTTAGCGGCTTTGTCGGCGGCGCGCTGGATCTGCTCGCCGAAAGACAGTCTGCTATCGACCATGACTCCCAGGTACTTTGCAGCAGGCACGCACGGCAGGCAGGAACACGGTGTTAATCCTCTTTTTGGTGAGGACGACGATCTCCGTCTTACTGATAGCCAGGGACAAGCCGTGATCTCGCATCCACCCGTTGACCTTGGCCATCACTACGCTGAGCCTCACTTTTGCCTGCTCGACGTTACTCGCAGCGATCAAGGCAGCGACATCGTCAGCATAGCCAACGAGGCGGGTCTCATCGGGCATGTCTAGCCTCAGCAAGCTGTCGTAAGACACGTTCCAGAGATCTGGTCCGAGAATGGACCCCTGCGCAGCCCCGGAAGTGATGGGAATGCGCCGCTGACCTTCGGTCGTGTCGTACAACAGAACGCGGTCTGACAAATACGCTTCCAACATACGCAGGAGGTAGGAGGGAACTTGGAACGTATGCTCAAGCGCCCACAGCATATCGCTCCACCTGGCGGAGTTAAAAGCGTTCTTCACGTCGAGCGTGACGAGAAGGACCACGCGGCGCGACCAGTGGTTGTGGTCCTCCGCCCTCCGCACTGCCTCAACTACCTCCTGGATAGCGTCGATGGTAGAGCGACCGGATCTGAAGCCGTACTGCTGCGGGGACAAGTCCCCCGCAGAGACGATGGCCTCGGTCAGCCTGACACGCAGGAGCTTCTCAAGCACTTTCCCGGCCGTGTCGAGCATACACAGGGGTCGGAAAGAAGAAGGGGTCCCCGGTGTGCTCTTCGCCTTCGGAATAAGAACAAGGCGGGCAACCTTCCACGAGGAATAGAAAACGCCTTCCGCCAGACACGCGTTGAACATATCGAGCAGAAGCCTTGGATTCACCTCCGCAGCGAGCTTGAGCACCTCCGCCGGAATGCCATCGGGACCGGGCGCTCTTCTGGGTCGCAGGGATCGGACGGCGGCGGTGAGTTCCTCTTCCCGGAAAACAGGGAAGGCGCCTACCTCTCCGAATTCCCTGACTGGCCGAACTGGGTGGCTGGGAAACAGTGTATCGACGACGACGGCCATGGCTTGTGGTTCCATGACCGCAGGTGGTGAGCGAGCCCCTAGCTTCTGGGTTACAAGTTTGTAGCCCATCCCCCAGGGGTCGTTGTCGATATCCTGACACAGCTGCTTCCAGCACCTGACTTTACTCCGGTTGATGGCACCGCGGAGCTCTCGGCGGGCCGCTCTGTGCTCAGCCGATCTGGCATTTGCATCAGGGCGGTTCCTGGCTCGCTGCGCAACTCGTCGGAGACCAAGGCATCTCCTCCGGAGTTCCGCGATTTCAGGCGTCCACCAGTAAACTTAACAGTATAGTAGCCTATAGAATACATTATATAATATTTGCATTGATTTTTGCATGATATAAACGTCACACCTCTAATGTTGCTTGATAAGATTTAAAATTGCCTCCTTTTAAAATATCAAGCATATTCAGATAAACCAATGTGAATGTTAAACAGGAGACGATTATTATGTCAAATCTGCTTACAATTTATTAATGCATCCACAATTTTCGATCAACTTTCAAATTAAATCAATAATAGCATTACACTATGAAATAACAAGTTAAAAATTGATGTTCTCCTATTGGGGTTGATTAAAGGGGTTGCACTTTCAGTTGATTCGTCAGCTTATTACTTTGTTTTTAACCTTGAAAAAAAATTTTTTATTGTTGTAATCAGTGGTTGAAGAAAAATAAACCTGATAATATGTTTCTTCCAGGATGTGATTTTGTTTACTTATTTGTTCGTAGGGAGTCAATAAATATGACATCTTTATTTGAAATTCATTGTTAGCTGCTATGGAATGGTTATTTCATTAATCGGATTTTTAACGAATTTATAATTTTAAAATTATTAATTGGATAAATCATATTTCTGCTAGTAATTGGGCGTGGACGTGCTCTGCTCAGATTACGTTATTGTAATTATAATGTATTTTGCTTGTTTTGTATATGATTTTCTTTATGGTTTTATAGTTCTCTGTTTTATAAATGTTTTTCTTCCAAATTCGTCTGACTGAGTGTTACTAATATTGTTATGTCCGTTCATTCCCACTAAAGAATTGGATCTGATTCCAGATCCTCAAAACGTCTTGTCGTAAAAATCATTTTTGCTGACCAGTGTTGAACGATTTTTGTAATAATACATGAAGTATCAAGTATGAAATGTTACTACTTATATTCGTTGTGTCGGTCACTAAGTTGATTAAAAACATACGAATGTATAATAGTAAATAAGGTAATAATTGAATTATAATTTAATGTATGCATAATTCAGTAGGGCTTTAACCTAAAATTAAAATACACTGTTTAGAAGGTAATTCGCTTATTTCCACTTTGTTGATGCGGAAGAGCACAGGATGAAAGTTTCATAAAAGGTCACGCTTTAGCTATTACCGTCATAACACTGCTTTGCTCAAGATGTATACTGTTTTATTTGTTTTAAATTTTTGTTATCAATTTGATATGATAATTCCTTTGAATATAAGTTATGTTTTTACTGTACCAAGCTTATTACTTAGACTGATTGGTTATAAATATTTTGCGGTTTGTATTTATTTGAAATTCTGAGTAATTATACCGATAAAATGGCGCATTAATTTTATATTTTCCAGATAAATTTCACTTCATTCACGATCGTTCCGCTTTGAAATACATTTCCACAAAATACCGAGTTTTTTAAGTTTTTTTAATAGATTTAGTTATATAAGACGCTTATCTTTAATTACACACTTAACTAGGCTGCTGGAAGCTTATTAATTAATATGCTTAAAGTCATTCTTGTAACTTACATCATAAAAGTGCAACTAACTATTTTGATAAAGATGGAAGGAAATATTAAGAATTTTAACCAAACCTAAAATAAAAACGCTTTCTATAAAATTTATATTCATTTATTGTATTAATAACTCGGAAAAGTTCCCGATAACAAAACTTAATTGAGCGTAAATAAAAACTGTTAATTAAATGTTATTCTAGTTTAATTCATTGAAATTACATTATTATGCTACAATGGTTGTAATAATAATAACACTTATTTAATATACTTACAACGTTTATGAACCTGATAGAGTATACCAACTACAGTGGAACCTGGATAATTCGAACTTGTATAATTCGAAATCTTCTTTAATTCGAATATTTTTCTTGGTCCCTGGCATTTTGTATCTAAACAATGCTAAAAATTCGTCGATAATTCGAATTTTATTTTGGATAATTCGAATTTTTTAAGTGCCAAATTAAGGTACATCAGTTTCATTCCACGACTGGAAATAGTTACAAATTCATTGGAAAACACTGTTTTACTACGACGTTTAATAAAAATTTAACGCCAGACCAATGGCGTGTCAGGTTATGGTCAAATGACTCATCCCTTTCACCTCCCAGGCTTCCCACCCTGCCCCAACATCGCTTGTAACTCGACACCAATAATGTAAACTAAAACAGTACAGAACGCAGTACAGTACAGACTAAGTTCGGAAACGGGTTGAGCTCGCCGGTGGCAGCGCCACTAGTCTTTTCGCACTTGATTCTGTGTAGAACGAACGGCTCCCGGCAGACGAGCCATGCGCCAGACCTGATGCGCAGTTTTCTATGTCGACACAAAGGCTACTCAACACTGCGATCCCCTTCCCTCCCCCCACCAGCCAAACTAACTTGCGAATTCCAATGCAGCAATCCGTTGTTTTCGATCGTCCTTCAAACAAAGTGTTTTTTTATTTGTGCAGTGTCTTGTTTTTAAGTGTTTAAAGGTTTTTACGTAACATTATATAAGTGTAGTGATCATTTCGACAAAATCTCAGACCTATAAGACACTCACTTTAGCGGAAAGTCAATGAGCGTGCAATTGTCAATGTTACACGAAGTTAAGTTGGTAGCCTGAATAAAGTTCAGACGTAGCAGAACGTACTGTATTTTTTCTAGCAGAAAAGCTTCTTTGTATTATCGTACGTCGCGTCGTACATAGTTTATACTTTAGGGTAGTTATTTCTGTTTTATGATTACTGTTTTTGAACCCTTATAATTAGCGTTTGATGAATTTATTCTTTTAGAGTGTCAATTTGATAAAGAGGTTAAATTCACAATTTGAAGTTTTAATGTCTTGGCCTCATTCTTCAGAACTTCTTTAATTCGAATTTATGGATAATTCGAAGTTTTTAGCTGGTCCCTTGAGGTTCGAATTATCCAGGTTCCACTGTAATAACTTGATTTTAAAAATTTATATTTACATACTTAAATCAATCACGTGTTCTAGATCAGGGTAATGAATAATCAGGAAAAGGGATAGCAATAGTTACCGTTCTCATAATATGTAAATTTTAACGCAACCCTGACGATTTTTCCCCAGTCACTGGAGTGGAATGGAACTTTAACGATGACAAAGACTTTATTGTCAGTTCGACTGTAACACGGTGGTTTTGACGTATGAAGTTTCGTTTCTAGACAAACACCATTGAGTTTACAGTCGATGCAAACACTTTACTTTTATAATTTCTTTCATAGGTTTGTGTAGGTAAAACTCATTCTTTTATGGCTAGTTTTGTGTTTGAGTAAGAATGTTTAATATAGATAAACCTTAAAGTGAAACAGCTTAGCACAACCGTTAGCTAGCAACTTTTATTCTCCATAATTAAAGTTTAAATCGCACGATGTTTCATGAAGCTACCTTATACTCAAAGAAAATAAAGAAATACTTTTAGCTTAACGTCTTCATTAACACGTATCACATTTCGTGATTTTAGATAACGCATCGTATGTATTCTTTATGAAGATATGTTTATAAAACTTTGCATAGCTTTTGCCATTGAAAAGTTCACATTTTTGTATTTACGTATTTCAGTCAACATTAAGACATTCTTAAGTGTTCTATTAAAATCGGGTAGTTTTATCATAAAATGAATGACCACTTTTATGCACATTATTTTGGAGAAAATGTAAAAATTAAATTTTTGGGATTGTTAACTAAAGTATATACAAATATACTTTAGTTATACATACATATATATATATATATATATATATATATATATATATATATATACTGAAGTATATACATATATACTTCAGTACATACATATGTACTGAAGTATAAAAGCTGAGTAAAACGTGTATTTGATATAAACCAATTTTGTAAAGTAAGGTTAAAACAAACAGGATGATGAACAATTTATATTGAACAACAATATGATGAACAACAATAAATATCTAAGGCCATCAATCTTAGGATACATTGAAGATAAAATACGAGCCGAAACATTTTGCTGATACCTTCATCCCTCATCAAGAACACAATGCGTTGCTGGAACACGCCGATATCTTAACCTGGAAAAATACAGTTTTCACTGTATTCTACTGAAATTATATTCCAGGGATCGCCAACATTAGGCTACATATGGCCTATATTATGTTTGATGATCGTCTAAAATTCTTTCCTCAATAAAACATTTCCTTTACTCCTTATTATTGTATTTAAATCAAACTTTGCAGGTTAGCTTGGTTAGGTTGAAGAATTCATGCAAAATATGTTGATAGCACTAACGATTAAGTTGTGTAAAAGTCATAGGGTATCATCTGACTTCAGACCGAGCAAATCCACAAATATGTGTGATAATTCCACTTTTACTATCTAATAAAAACTTGAGGTTGGTTTATTTTTATGATGAATTTCAAGCTGTTTTTTTTATAATTTCCAGTATTTCTTTAATTCTGAATTTTTAATTTTGGTGGGCTGTTATTTTACTAATAAAAGAATTTTCTGCTTATCATTATTGTGAAAATATTCTTACATTTTAATTTTAATGATATCTTTTATGTACGTATAACTAAACAATCAAAACAAAATAAAAATATTTCGCTTGTTTTTTGAAACTTTAAATTTAATTCGCGTTTCGAGTAAAAATTCATAAAAGTAAAGAATTTGTAATATTATTCAATTTATTGGCTTTTTTTAAAGAAACGAAAGGAAAAGTCCAAAAAATTAAATAATGAAGTTTTTTTATTAGTTTGAGAGGCTTACCTCATTGATAAATCTGCTATGCAACCTTTTTTTGCCTTATTTCCATTAAAACCATGTTTATAGCGTAGACTTTCCACATTGGAAACAACAGTGAAGAATCAGTCTTAACCAATGTTCATTGCTTTGTTAGCAAATCCTACGCAATAAACATGGTTTTTAATGGTGAAAGGTAAAAAAAGGTTGTATAGCGGCTTTATCGATGAGGCAAACATAGTCGTTTGTACCTTGGTCAGGAAAATCAATCATCAGGGAGGCGGGTAAACTTCGTTGGCTGCCCGACTGTCCGTATCTTTGATAACCTTCCGCGATAGTTGTATAGAGCCTCCTTGGCTTTGGTGTGCATTAAGAATTAACTAGTTGATTATCATGTGAATGATTGATTAGACTTACCAAGACGCTTTAACCTTGAACTATCACATTGATGAAATCTTTTTACAAAACTATGTAAATTAGATTTTACCTACGTTTAACACTATTATATATTTTTTATTTATTACCAGTTGTGTGAATAACTCAGTAAGAAAGTGTTGAAAAATGTTATAATGTCATTGATAAAACTAAGCCTGTTAGCTAAGAAATACTGTAAAATTTCCAATTTATCATGAAACTTTGAGGATAGTTCGTGTACGAGTATTCGTTTTTTTTCATACAAACCCTTTCGTTTGAGTCAATATACTGTACCTTCTTCACACAAGGAAATAAAATGTCTTTGAAAAATTATACTTTAATTATTAATCTCTTCATTCAAAAACACTTTACTCTAAAATATAAACAGCGAATTAATGGAGAACAACGGATTTTAATCTTCCTATAGAATTGAATTCTGCATGCAATAAAGCGACTGAGTCAAATCAGAAGAGTGATCGAATGGATGAGAAAAAACTGCGGACAGCTGTTGATCGTTGAAGCATTTACCTCATTGACACGTGTAATGGAAAACTTGCAGTCGGAACGGAGATTGCTCCTGTATTGCATCGCATTCACGGGTTGTAATATTTCCCTGCAACCACTGCAATCGTTAAGAATGAATTTATCCACCTGCATTGACATGGGGACTCGTTTTCATGAGAATACAAAAAATACAAAGAACAAATTTGAGTGGTGTTAATAGTGAAGAAAAGATTTCCATGCAGATGTTGGGTTACAATTCTGAAATTTATTTCCATTCATCATCCCAATTTTTAAACCGGATATTTGAGACCTGTAGTTTCAAACAATTTTAGTTGGAAGGGCAGCATGATTAAGCGGTATTTAAGGGAATTCATATTTAATTTTTATCTGATGTCATTGCTTTTTGGATTTCCACAGTTGACTTATGACTTGGCGGATTTTTCGCTTTGATTCAATGTATTTTAACAACGTACTATAGCTTTGATTCAATGTATTTTAACAACGTATGCCATCTATACCAATATACACCACCATATATACTTTTAAAATACCTGATATATTTGTATTACAATTTTATTCAAACTAAGCAGATATGAAATTTTAACTAGTACCTAAGCCACCGCAAACTAATTTAAATAATAAACCTCAATATTTGACTAAAGGTTTACTTAAGGCTAGCACTGCCAAGATGAGTCGAAACGATCGTTTAACAGAGATTGTCCCTTAGGCGAGAATCTCATTTCATATAATATTCCATCAACCCGTCTCCAACATCTTTTAAAGGACCCGTTAAAGCCAGTTAGTTTTGCACCTAAATGTTTCATGAATATTATACACGAGTTGTTTGAAATAGTTTGTGTTTACCAAGGTGATGTTAAACCCTTAGTTTTGATTGTGAGTTAATTGAGGCCCGATTTATACAATCTAGTGAACCTCTGATGAATATCATCGAGACATGCTACATATATAATAGGTGCAAGGCTGTTCAAGTTATCTTTTACTTACAACTGTGAAACCAAAAGCTTGCATGTTAAAGGATAGCTCCAATACCACAAAATAAAAATTTGGCTTAAATTGGTTTTATTTTTTGTTGTGTTTATAGCCTCCGGATTACAGGGAAATACTTTTAAATTGGTTGGTTAGCTCTTTTAATCTTAAATAACGATTCCTTGAATGTAATCCGCTCCAGAAGTTCCATAAAATGTTTTAAATGTTAGTGATGTGAAAAAAATATTTCATTTTTATTTTAATTAAATAAATTCAAAAGTTCCACAAAATATATTCCAAACAGTTTAATATGCAATGAACCCGGTTCGCATCATGCATCTAGTGAAACCCGCGTTCAAATAATCATTCCTGAATTAGTTACAAAGTTGCCAATTGTTGATATTTTGAAACTTGATTTTCAATGTTTACAAAAAACAATGTTTCACACCACCGCACATCAAGTCAAATATATTATATTTGACTCAATATATCTCTCGTTTCATTAAATAAAGCAACAAAAGCATTAATTATATTTTATGCTTCACTGGTTTTGTGAATAACTAAAAGTTTGAACATATTTTCCCATTTATTCAGAATGGTTCCCATTTTTACACTATACGAGCAATTCAAAAGGTACAACAAGTCTGAGATTTAAAGAAGTGTTTTTGTTAAGTTTAGTTAAATTAAGTTATTATTGCTCCTGAGAAACATTTTTTCTGTTCTTCTCTCGATGTATCACTTTCTACATTTAAATTTACCTCTTAAATACAACTTTAAAATAACTTACGATTACAATTGTGTAGGTAAAACTATATTAAGAAATATATCGTGGTGAGGCCTATTAGTTTGATTTAGATCCACTAGTTGCATATTTATCTGAATGAAAACAACTGAGAATTTGAACGAGAATACGAGAATATTAAGTAATTCACTCAATAAGTTTAGCGCAATGAATATTAAAAAAATATACAGTATAATGTTATACATTCTCAATAACCATTGCCTGCAAAAACATATGCAGAAAAACAAGAAGGTTATACTGTATGACAATAAAATACATAATGTGAAACACGCATTGCAAAAATACATATCCTAGAGATTCCAGGGAAGGCATTGCTCCAAGGTAAACTCCAGTTTGATGAGAAACCAGGTGTTCTGCCCTCTCCGGCCATGATGGGAGAGAGATGGGAAATTAAACACATTTTAATATCCCTCTGATTCGTGACGCCCCAACCGCCATTACACTCAGCCTTGTTACAAGAGTTTCATATTATTTGTATTTTTACATTTGTCACCGATTTTTAGAGAAACGCGAAATATTAAAAAAAAATTATACTAAGAAAAGGTTGCGTCATTGAATTCAGTGATGATGTTCAAAACTTTAGGTGTTAATAAAACATCAATTACCATTATCCTACTCTATGAAGTACGAATAAATCCTTGAAACAATGTGAACACAAAAACTCCCTAGTTTCTTGTAATTATTACCATCCAAATTTTGTTTGGTATAACGATTTTTTTATGTGTGTTCATATTTTAAAGTGACTCCACTGGGAATTTTATTGATGATAACTCATGAAACGTACCTATATTTAGGAGAGAAATTATATTTAGACATCCTTACTGATCAGGAATATTTCATATAGTATCTGAACAAATGTATAAAAGTTGCATTTGAAACTCACCCTGCGATGGACAATACCTTATTTAATTGTCAAAGAGACAATAAATAAGGTAAGTGGCCTTACCGTTGTCAAAGGTGAGTGGCCTTACCGTTGATTTGCAATGGCTGCCCTTTTTAATGATGTTCATTAAGATTTAAAAATATAAGATCAATGTTAAGTTTTGGAATAATAAAGTTCATTTTTAGTTTTAGTTTAAAATAGGTTTTTGTATAATCTTCTTAATGAGAACTTAATTTATTTGCTCAAACGTTTTTCGATTAACTTTCCTTTGTCCTTGTACCAATATCCATTCCCATAAAAGAACCTTGCTTGATCTTCATGACTGGTGAAGGCCGTCACACACACCATCCGCTGAATCATTGCACCCAGGTTCGGCTAGTGGCCATCTTCAGCCACTGTCAGATAACCTTGCTTGAGGTCACGTTGATGTTTTCATCTAAAATATATATATATATATATATATATATATATATATAAAATGACATATATAAATTATATATATTATATTATGCATATATTTTATATGTAGTATAATATGCAAAATTGGAGTTCATGGATGTTTTGTTGTTACTTTTCAAAGCTTGTATGTGTTCTTGAAATCTGGATTTGAAATTTTTTCCCGTTTGGCTTATATAAAAATCTTTACAGTCTGAGCAGTTTATTCTATAAATTCTAGACTGGTTGTATTTGTCTTCTGTATTATTATCTAATTTTGCCTCTTTCTTTATGATATTGAAAGCATTGAAGAAATTATGATGCAGAACACCTTTTAGAAAAAAATTACACGTACAAAAGTTTGAAAGAAAACTTAGAAATAATTGACATATTAAATAAAGGAAGCAAAATGGACTCAAAAGAAAAATTGTATATATTCCTTGAACATAAAGAAAGACCAAGAAACATTTTGAATAGTCACATTCCTACAAATCATCCCATATTAGAAAAAATAAGACAGATAAAACATTCATATAAAAACGACTGAAAACCAACTAGACCAAAAAGAGAAAAAAGTGAAGCAATTAGTCATATGATATAAGTATTATTATATATGTTAATAAGTTAGGTTAAATTTAGAGCTAGAAAATGCCCATTAAGGTGGAACATGTCGCCCAATAAAAAAAGAGGTACTCAGTTAATCTTTATATTTTTAATAATAAAAGTAGCCCTTCATTGTGATAATTGTAATGTATTATATATATATATATATATATATATATATATATATATATATAAAATAAACATATAAACACACAAACATATACCAACAACATATATAAACATTTAATATGCTTAACATATATTATTGTTTTATGTAAATATATATCTACTATATATTTGTCAAATACCACTCAGTGGAAACATCGTACAGCCCAAACTACTTGACCTAGAACCTTGAAACTTTGCATGGATGTTCCTCTTAGGGCGTAGGCATCCGCTAAGAACGGATTTTACAAAATTCGTAGTATAAAGGGGTTTTTGGCGAGGCCGAAGTTTTCAAATTTTCCCATTTAAAGTATGTTGGACGATTTTTGTTTACATTTTTAATGTTCATAAAACAATCAGCTGGTAGTTAGCTTCGGAAATGTATACGTTGACACAGATGATAATAAATTGATTTCTTTGATTTTGAACAAAGCTTCATTGATTTTTGTTGATTTTTTTCAACGACATAATTATGTACTATATAAAAGTTACATTTAGTTTAGATAAAATCCACCATTAATTAGTTAAGTGGCACCATCTATATTTCGGTAGCGGGAGTTATGCAGTTTTAAACGTGAAGAGCATACTGCCTTTTGTGGCTGAGTCTTGAGACTAAATCCCGGTAAGATGGGAAGAGAAAAGAACAGTGGTTTTTCAGTCACAAATAGAATGTGCTGAAATGATATGATTCTTTGATCTACTTATGTAAAAATTTATAAATTATACAAATCTCTGATTGTAAGATATATTTATACTATCTTTTCTACTGTATTTTTGTCAAATACCATTGACCTACCCTATGTACAGCCAAAACTACTTAACCTAGAACCTTGAAAATTTGCATGGACGTTCCTTACAGAGTGTTGACATTCACTAAGAACGGATTTTTTTAATTCGAGGTTTTTAGAGGTTTTTGTGGAGCTGAAGCTTTGAAAATGCCCCATGTTAATGTAATGGATGATCTTTTGTTTAAATTTCCAATTTTATTCAATCAAGCATATTAGCTTCACAAACGGATACGTTGTTACAGCTGATTTATAATTTGATTCCTTTTATCATGGTTTTATGGTTGTTTTGATGATTTTGTTAGGTTATTCGTAACTATATAAAAGTTACATTTGGTTTAGTTTCGTACCTTATACGTTCAATCATAAGCTCATTATGTGGTACCATCTTTTTAGGCAGCGGGAGCTATAGTTATTTCCTTAGGCCGTCCTTCATTTTTTTAATTACAATCATGCCAGTTACAATAATTTGGCAAATTCCTTTTTCATCTAATTCGACGGTGTCCCGGATTTTCACGGAAAAATAAATGCTGCAATCAGTGGTTGATCTTAAATTATTCCTACCCGTCCATATTTTAAGTTAAAAACTAAGTGAATCGGGTTTGAAATACTGCCCACGGATAGCACCATAACTGTTTCGAACATTCAGCCCTTTACTGTACTTAATTGATGCCCTACTAGGCAATCCAGGAACGTGATGGTAAATCTACAAGAAAGTACCTTAAAATCGACACATTTGGTGTTAAAATCGGTCCGGCCGTTTTCGAGTTATAACGGTGAAAAGAAAACCTTCACTATCTACTGTGGTATCCTACATCCTACTGTGGTATCCACATTATATCCTACATTCCGCCATAAAACAAACATATCTCTACATGACATATTCCTTGATATAAATATTTTCTATTCAGTCCTCTAGATTCTTCATATCAAGGTTAGACGATAATTTTTATCGTGAGCGAAGCCACGGGTTCTGCTAGTATATAATACAAGATCAATCACGTCGAAAATCGTTTCCTTGTTAGTTGTGGTTAAATAGTTTAATAAATGTCAAATCATTTTTTTTAAGATGGATAATGTATTCGATTTAAACATTCCTTTCATTAATTATAAATACAGAATTTATTAAAATTAAAACTGCAGATGTTATTAACATCAAATAAAAATTATCGTATTTAATACTCATATTTTTGCAAGGGCGTAGTAATTTTAATCACTCAGATGGCAAGTTTAATTTGATATAAGGTTTTATTCAATTTCAGAGTTTCCAGCGATAATTCAAAACCCGTTACAGTTTACGAGATTTTTTTTACGGATTCATCTTAAATTCGTGAGAGGTAATCTTTCTCTCTCTTAAAAGAGGATATGCAAGGAGTTTTCTTATATATTGAATATATATCACACTCTCTGTTTAGTACGTTATGGTCAATATAAAATAATCAAATCATGAACTGGGCATATTATCCGGATATTGTCCTATAAGTTATTTACCAAATTGGCGTGGGTACAGTTATTTGTAAATTGCAAGATTGTCTCCCGAGGAAATGGTTGTCTATTTTCCTAAGGGAGGGAATTCGCTTAGCTCCCGTAATACACACGACATTTCCCCCTGTCAGAAATCTTTATCGGTACAAATAAATAAATAGAGAGTTTTGCCATCAACGGTAAAACAACACAATATACGCTACACAATATTTTTTTACACTGTGCTAAATGTAGAAAATCGGCTGATTGAAGTGTTTATCGTTTATCGTGTTGTTTTACCTTAGATTCTAAAAACCGTCTATTAACACAATTTTTTTATCGTAAAACACGATTGTAACAAAGGAATTTTTTTTGTTTTTATTGTGTTGATTTATTTACATGCAACTATTCCACATGTGGAATACATAATTTTCAGCGAAGAAATCATTAATTTTAATAAACTGCTTGTTACCATGATTGCTGTATAACATTAGTTATATTAGAACGAAGGTGTATTGGAAATCTAAGAAGAAGCTTGTCATAACATTGAGTTGCTCTTTCCTTGGGAGATATAGTATGAATAAATTCAGAAAGATTACTAGACTTTGTTGAGTGTCTGAGCTCGAGGGAAATATGATTTATCTTCACAATCAGGTGACGCTGGTGCTGTGGGCTTAGTCAGCTTTTGAGCCGAGCTGAGAACTTATTTCACCTTCGAAAAGCATCTGATCATTATGACCTAGATCACAGGCAAATTCACGTCAGGTTATGTACTATAAATTAGATTTTTGCAATCACCACTACATTAATTAATTGTTAAATTGCTTAACGATCACTATATTAGTCAGTATTATTAAAAGTGGCGAGATTATGTAATAGGGAGTAATATAAACCTGGTACTACAATTATATAGTACTGTATGGTTAATTATAGTATCAGGTTATAGTATTATATCCTGATATAGTTAACCTGAGTTAGAAACCTGTTGCTAAATTGGTTAAGTATTTCTTAGTACGTTACTGTGCGTCTTTATTTATCCCCCGCGAGCGTAAGAAATAGTTATTTCCGGACTAATCTTTTGGAATTATTTTTAAATGTGGCATAGAAGCTATTGTTCGAAAGACTTTTATGAAATCATTGTTTTAAAGAAACTATTGTTTTATTTAGATTAGCCTACTAAGAGAGAAGTACAATTTTAGCTTTGAAAACTTATTAGGCCAAACAATAAATGTCTAAAGTTTTCATTAATTTATTCGAACAATTTACTGTTTGATTATCCATGCAGTGATGGTTTCAATTATGGTATAGATAGTCTTAGAAACCAATATAAGGCATTTTTCTCTCTAAATCCTTGGAACGATTTGTAAACAGTTTGCAAATTAATATTTAAATATTGTTATTCATTGTTGTTCAATGATCTGTGGTAACTTAAAATTCTATAAATTGTTTTATAAATTTCTGTGATAATTTTATTAATTATATCATGGGAAAAATAAGAATAATTGGAATTTTTTATTAAAAGAGAAAGTTTTTTTATTTAAAGAGACTTGAGTAGAAGAAGTAATTTCTTAATGAAACCTGATCTTCCAGGCTACAAATAAAAATAAATTGTAGTAAATATAAGTAAAAAATTATAAATAAAATCAAAAATCTTATCCGACCAAGCCACAGCTGGTCAAAGGGTGTAATCCTTCCTAACGGGCCCCTTGGGTGTGACTGGTATTGAGCACGCATCAATAGCTGCTCGCATTACAATGAAATCTACCGATAAGGTTGGCTAAGATTGGTTTTCCAATATTTTGCCTCAGGTCACCACGCATATTTGATTTAATAACTTCCACATAATACTTTGCAACTGCAAACGTCAAAGAGTACTATTTATATAAAACTACAAATTGATTCTCAATTCTAAAGGCCTACACCAGTCAAGAGGTAAGTTCAGATTGCTCTAAAAACATACCTACCGATCATTTAAATTTCAATTTAATTGACAACGCAATATTACAAAAAAGCACATTTTCAAAGTTAATTAATTTCCTTTTTACAATAAAGATTTATCAATGCCCTGTAAGATTCTAGTTTTATGAGTCCCTTTTATTGACCCCAAGTTATAATTGGTTTCATTGTTTCATTATTTCGCTTGAATAAAAAAAGTATTAAGGTACCAAGTCAATTTTTATTTCAAAGTTCCTTCGGTTAAAACGTTTTTGATTTTATTGGTACCAGATTTTTTTAAATATATTTAATAGATTTTTTATCATTGGTTAAAAATGATTCACTTAATAATTCATTTTATCATTCTTTTATTTTTTTAATAGATTTAATAGATTGTTGAAAATGTGTAGGTAATATAAATTTTAAAAGAAGTTAAGTGTTTATTTATATTATGCGTTTTATCATACCCATATATCATTCACATACCTATCAAGTGACAAGGAAAGCCTATTCGGTTTCTTTATTTTAACATATGAATTAAGACACATGCTCGCGGTTTGAAAATTATTTTTAAACTTTTTATTCTGCAAAATAAATAGATATACATATTATTCACTAAATTACAATATCATGAACGTTCTATGATGGAATAACTGATGATTACCATGATAAAATAGAAATGTCACGCTAAAGAAGCGTGCTCTAGCGTAATATCTTTTGTCGGTTGATAAAATGTGCATTTTATTTTTTAACTGTTTCATGGAGTGTTTCCTTAAAAGACTCTAATAACCGAAAACCAAAAGATAATAAAAAAATAAATAAATTTTTAGCCAAATAGGTCGCCTCCTCAACCGTAAACAATAATTTAAAAACGAAAAGGTGTATTTAAACTTCATTTCTAAAGTCATTAATCCATCAATGTTATGTAGTTAGAATCCCGCTCACTTTGTACTTTATAGCTTTAAGTTTATTAAAAGTTGGTAATCCCCAAGAGGACTTTCACTCTGTGTGGTTAGGCTGTTAGAGAAGGTCCATTAAAATTACATACCACTTACTAATGCCGTTCAAGAAGTATTACTTTCCCGGGGGTTTTGCCCACTTTGATTATGCTTTTTGCTGACTTATCACCTCTAAAAGAAATCGTCCGCTTTAGACATAGTTCAAAAGTTTAAGGACATAAATCCAGATCCAGAATTAATATAACTTGTTGGTTATTATTTTAATGATCTAAATTAGTAAAATAATTCACTGTGATAATCATAAGGTTTATGAGGAATTATAGCCTTCTTATTTGTGAAATATCATTAAATCATACCTCACATGACAACTAAACTAATTGAAATTTAAATTTGGTGCTTAATAACAACTATCAACAATTTTAAATTTCTAGGAATGAAGACACTTATAAACGTACTGAAAAGAATATAATATAATCAAGCAATATCAAGACAACTATGTTTATATATTTTTGTCAATTAAAATTTTCTCATTAAAAACAACATTTTTGGGAAAGTGAATCAAATTGATTTGCAAATAATTTGACTGTATTTCCCAAAAATCGTTCACTTAAATCGGATTTAATTAGTAATTAGTTCGGTTAGTAATTAAAAAAAACTATTTCATATCAAAATACTCCATTGCAGCACATTGCATTCCAAGCGAATTTGAAATGCTGAAATAAATCATCTAGACGGAGCCTTTAAATAGTAAAATGTACCTAAATCCTTAAATGAGCCTACAACAATTTTCTCCGTAAGAATATCATGAAAAATGAGTATGCAGGTTTGCTGCCATGGAAATGTAAAAATTGAGAGATTTTTTTCAATAGTCCAGCAGATATCAACTAGATGAAGTTCTATCAACTACAAAGTTTTATTCGGATATGTTGAAATAAGCAAAATATGTATATAAATATTTCCCATAAGGTTAATATTGGGGAAACGTACTAGTGTCTAATTGGGCCTAATCATGATTGGTGTAACCAATCGAAATCAATCGCCATTTTCCAAGATATGTATATACTTATCGCCTTGTATATAAATAAACAAAAAGGGCTCCGCCCCCAGGTCCTCCATTATGAGTCCCTAAGGACGGGGTCTTGATATGGAAAAGACACAAGACCAAATTAATTTAATTGTTTAGGTTGGGATTCCCAGCTCAAGATATCTTAACAAGGTAAAAACACCAGTGAAAATTGAAAACTCATAGATTACCCAGCGCCAACCAAACGTCTGATAACCTGAGGGTGAGGCAAAAATAGTTGTTTTAAAATATCATTACCATAAACATTTGAATAATACTTAATTTTTCTTCATTTATTGGCGAGATTTTGGGGTTGAAAGGGTTGAGAAATGACAATTGATTTCGGGTTACTCGTGGTAGGTGACAGATAAATCCCTTCTAAAAAATTGGGTCTCTCAGTCAAATAATATATATTTTCTTTTTAATAAAACCAAGAAAAAAAATTCAAAGTATAATGTTGGATCAACTTTAGAGGAGTCTTTTAGGGGTTGAAACGGGGTAAAATTGTCACCTCCCACGAATAACACAGAGTCATTGGTCATTTTTCGACCCTTTCAACCCCTAAATACCGCTAATAAACGAGGACAAATGAAGTATTATTCAAATGTTTGGCAACGATAGTTTAAAACAACTATTTTTGCCTTATTCCTGGCCGGCGCCGTTATCAGAGGTGAGAGGTTCATCAGAGGCTACTCGCCAACTTTACCCCGTTTCAACTCCCTGGAAATGTCCTCTAAATTTGAACTAGAAATGAGTTCTCAATTGTCCTGGTGTTTTTTACCTTGTTAAGATAAATACAATATAAAGTGTAAATATATCTTTAAGTTTTGATAGACATGTTAATCTACATCCATCCAGTGTATATTTACAGGCGCTGGCCAATGCAATAACATAATAACCTACATATTAATCGTCAAAGACATTATTTTTTTTTATTTTCAATGTGAATAGTTATTGTTTTTATATCTAACTTTTAGTTTTATATTACAACTAACAGCTAACTTAACTATTTTATAATGATACTTTTTAATTATCATATTTTCAAAGGAGGACTCAGAAAACGTTAAGTTTGTGTAATCTGGGAAAAAGGCAACTCTTACGAGGTACGCCACTGTTTACCAACAAACTTTGAATGTAAACTACATCTTACTTTCTTTGAGAAGGGAAACTTAAATATAACGGTCTTAAGAACGTGTCTTAGAAACAAGTTATCTGAGAAACTTGTTTGAATGAACAAGCTAAGCCAACATGGAACAACATGATTATTTATTTTGCAAGTCTGACGCCTCTTAAATTTAAAGACATTAACAACCACTTTACTTTTCTTTATGGTAAAATAAAAGTCTTATTTTTCAAACCTTCAAAAAAAACTTAGTTAAGCCAAACTATTTGGAACATGAAAAAAGGAGTGAAAGAAAACACTTATATACTATTTTATGTGAGAAAGACAACTTGTTTCCCTAACAGTGTGATAAATAACCTGAGAAGGAAAGCACCAGATGAATAAGACTGAGGTAATAAAGGAGCAAAAACATGTATGAGAAGATTTAAAGTATGGGAATAAATATACACATGAGAGGCGGACCCAGATATCGGATTAAGGAGACTGGGTGGCAACCATGATCAAAAATACTTTGACCTTTGACCTATAGGTTACAAGTATAAGGGGGAGGTCACTAGTGCCCTCGGGATATTTTGTAAAACTACTAGGACTGTAGAGAAGGAGAGAAGAAAAGAATACAGTACTTATGACAGGTTATCTCAGTAAAAAAGTTAACAAATCGTGACGTCTTTTATAGACCGGAAACCTGTAACCGTTCGGTTCCAAAGGCCTTATGGGATTTAGGAAATAGTATTATTTTTCTCTTCTTATCCACAGACCTTGGTAAAACTAGATTTATAAATCCGTGTTTTAGGAATTTTGCCCTTTAGGGAAGTAGCTGTTTCCTTAGGTGGCATGGTGGACTTAAATCCCAGGACCATGTTATTTTTCGTTTTGAGGTCCCTTGACCCCAAAAACACCGCTCTTTCATTTTTATTTATATGTATATGTGTATACATATGCGTGCGTGTGTGCCTGTGTGTGTGTGTGCGCGCGCGCGTGTTTATTTATTTAACTTTCTGGATTAAAGCCTGGTGTACAATAAAAAGTATAAAATTGGCAAATTTTCTAATACAAACGTTTTCAAGTAAAGTAGGAGAAATAAAAAAACATTTGGACTAAGATCAATAAACAATAAATTTTGACACATGAATTTTTACAAATTTAAAACATATGATTTATACAGTTGGCCTCTAAGTGATAAAAATCAGCTGAGTTGAATACTTTTGAATTATATAGGTAAATTATCTGAGCTTTAATCCGGAAGGGGCCTTGGATTTCAATACCAACTGGTGTGCCAATTTAGAATTTATTTCTTAATGTCAGTTGGTTGCATTTAGCCTTTTTATGTGGTTTAATTTTGTGAAGGGCTTTCAGTTCATAGAATCTTGAAAATTCTTTATATTCATTTCAGATAAAGTTGGGTTATGAAGGAAACACAAGAGCGTTGTCATACTGTACGTATCGAGGTATTCGCAATAATTAATTAAAATGTTGAGAGGTGATGTAAAATGTTTAATGCAGTTTTTACTCCAAAGGTTCACTAGATAAGGTTCAAATATAAGGTTTTAGAGGTTCATTTATGGTTAGAGGACATCAATGAGGCTCTTCAAAAAATTCATCTTGCATTTGATTTGTTCAGAAAATTCTGAAACTGATATTTAATGAGTTATATTTGTATGTATTTTATTGACAATTTTCTATAAAATGTACATATTTTTAGCTTTATAAATAAAAACGTTATACTACACATTTACAAGCGTGGGTAAAAGACTCACTGTCAGTATTTAATGTAATTACTAATAATTGTGTAAATACCAGCTTTACTGATATCCAATGGTTAGTTGACGAGCAACTAGTTTCTACTTTTAATAAGTCATCTTCAAGCTCCTACAAGGATTCTTTGGATGTTTAGTAGACATGTCATTTTAATAATAATAATGTTTGACTCTTAATGTTATTGTACTATTGAGTTAGTGTTGTATTGATAATATTCGCAATTTTACATGATTCTATTTATTCTCTATTTTTTCACTAAAATATGTTATGCCTATTTTTTAGGAAGGAATGTTATTCCTAGTTTCAAAATGTTTGAAATGAAAATTATAAGATACTTATACTTTGTAGGCTACCTCTAACAGGTAAATAATGTAACAGGTATAACAACCAATAACGCCAATTACGTTTTAGGAAATGCTAGAAAATATAACTGTTCAATTTTACAGCAGGGCTTGCTTTATAACCCTGACATATGAATGCCATCTTTTCAGTGGTGAAATATTATAAAACCGATATTTGCGGGATCTTCACCTGCCTCCGAACCGACATGTGGTGAATATTTTACCTTGGTCATGGTTTGTAAAGTAAAATTGAGATTTTAAAAATCATTTATACATAGTTTATATATTTCAGTGCTAAAAAATGATTGCATAAATGTAAACAGTTATTTAAAAACCCGAGAGTTAAACCATTCATTGAAAACTGCAAATAATAAAATATAATGATACTATGAACTATACACA
Source organism: Flexamia atlantica (assembly GCA_035578135.1). Lineage (NCBI taxonomy): Eukaryota > Metazoa > Arthropoda > Insecta > Hemiptera > Cicadellidae > Flexamia > Flexamia atlantica. The sequence goes on from JAQJVK010000012.1 coordinate 24,013,808, forward strand.
TCATTATAATTCTTTCGTATCATGCTAATTATATTTTCATATATGAATTCGAAGTTGAAATTTTTAAATATCCTTTTTGTTAAAATCTTAAACTTTAAGGGATTTTAAAATCTAAAAATCTAAGGTTTTAAGCTTAAGTCTTTAAGTTAAATTCAAAAGTGAAAATGTAATCGTTACGGTAACCTCTAACTCAACAGAGAAATTAAAACTAATAGTGTTCGAATGAGGTACTTTGTCTGAACTGTAAGGGTTTATCACAGCTGTAAAGGTTCAACGGTAACTCGTAAAGTACGCCGTTTTAAGTGGTGCACTTAGAAACCCGCGCTTAAAGTTCAATCAGTGATTTCTTTGCTTACTTCCCTGACCTTATGTGAACCCCTCACGTAAAAACAATCCTTCCTCATTGATGAGTTTAATCAATTTGCTGTGTTTTTCATGGAGTTGTTAAGATGCTTCCAGTAGTTTTTTCCATTTAATTAAATTTAAGTTTTAAACAGGTTTTTTAATATTACAAAAACATAGTTGTTCCCACTCGTCAACTACGTTTATTCGTCAAGATATGATTTAGATGTGGTTATACCTATATCTAAAACAAATTTTAATATGAAATTCTATGTTATATCAGGTTTATAAAATGCAAAATATAAATATTAGTAAAGTAATTAAAATATAAGGAACACAATATTAGGAAAATTAAACGATATAAAAATTATAAAGATAGCTCCCAAAACCTAAAAAATATTTCGTTTCATATAGTCATAAGCTAACGAAATTACGTTTACAACGCCCCCTTACATAGGACAACAAAGTGACCGTCAACTACATGCATTAAACCAACACGTGCAGTGCTTGAGGAATAAGGGGCTGTGAGCCGCAAGAGGCTGTGTGAATGGGGTTTGTACATTTAGCTTAATGAAGTAAATAAAATATTACTTTGGTAAGAAAAACGTAAATGACACAGAACTATTTCAAAATGTTTACAGGCAGAGTAGTACAGGAATATAAATACTTCTTTAGGGGCTCATTGAGTGAAAGTCATTTCTGAGCAGTAAATGAAATCAGTCAAAGAAAGTCTCTAAAACATTAATATAAAATTTTGATTCTTTTCGTTGAAGGCAGATACAGGTTTTCATTTTTCCTCCCCTTGACAAATTTTTATATAAATATTAAAAAAAAACTTTAAAACTTCATTTTCCAAGAGTTACATCGAAAAACCTCACAACAAGTAAGAAAAATTAATGACGAATATTTGTAGGATTTTAGAGATTTTCCATAAGCAAAACTTGCGATAGCGGCACATAATACTATTTGTCTCTCTGACATCAACTGCAACGGTCGTTAGGTACGATGCACGCACGCACGGGAGGTGTCATGGTGGCCCATGGGTGGGTCCAAATGGCCTTGGGATAAAATCTTTATTTCGTTTATTTACTTTATACATTGACATACAAGAGGCATTCAATATAACGTGTGATACTGTAAAAAATCAAGGTAAAAAACTCAAATAAATGAAATTCCGAAACAGTAATAGGGTTTCGATGTATGAACTATCTCTTGCCTTAAGGGAAAAAAGTACATTCTTAAAAAAACATTTATTTTTAATCGTGTGTTACAACGCCAGTGGCATTTAAAAAAAACATTTTAATCGTTAACGGTCCATACACTCCAAGTATTTTTATAATCTCACGGTGAATATTTGTGAGAAAACGTAGTTTTAGTTCACAGCCCAATAAAAAAAGCAACTTAAGTCGAACCGGCGACTCTATGGTAAATATGAGGTGAGTGATATTTCTACTCGGACATCCAGTCAATTTTCGGCGCCGTATAATATTTTATTGGCCCCTAATTAAATCTAATTTATTATTTAATTAATTGTTAGTTATTTGTCGGCGGTCGGTCGGTCCGCGGTCGGTTGATTGGTTGGTTGGTTGGTTGGTTAGTTGGGGTTTGGTTTTTATTTGGTTAGTTGGTTATTTGTTGGTTGGTAACTAGTAGGGGTTATTAATCACTGAAGTATTGTTATTGGTGTCCTTTTACGTGAATATTTTATTATGATCATCCTTAGGGAGTGCGTAATAATTTCGTGAAGCTTTTTAGACAAGGACATCAGCCGTTTCTACTTTTCTACCCGAGGATTAAAAAGGAAACATTTAGCACCAAAATACATTATTTTTTATTAAGGCACCCAACCAATTACCCAACCCTTATGCGGGTACGCATAACCTATAAATCTTAAGTTTAAGTTTAAGGCCTTATCTTGAGTTTGGTTCTATTATTAACAGACTGAACACCATTCCACTCATAAACACCATTCCATTCATAATTTTGTCATAAATTGTGATATGTTCAACAAAAACATTTCAGCCTTCATTTAAACAAAAGTAAGTCCAGAGCTAAAGTTTACTCAGTTCATGAGAGAGAAATAGGGTTTTCTGTACAATCAGGCGCAAAGACGGTATGTTGACTTAAACGTGCTGATCGCAGCGTAGTAAACAAAGGTATAGAAAATAAAATTTCACTTTAATCAAACGAATGATATTATATATATATATATAATAACGAATTGCCAAATAAATATCAAATACAAATTTTGTCTAATAACGTTGACTGAACGTCTTTCCTATGGTATAAGTTTCGTGTCTCATCCTTATGATTGTTTAGTTAATAAGTTGCAGGTAATTTTAAGGCGATTTGGCCAACCTAACCTAACTTAACTTCCTGACTTAATAACTTAACAACTTACTTAGTGTAGTAGCTTTCCACTCATATAGTTAATAACCACTTATATAATTATATGTAACTAGCAGATAAACGAAGTAATGTTTTTGCTGTCTCATTTGATTCGTCCAATCACATTAGTCTCTAATTCACCGATGAACTACGCGATTTATAGGCTCTAAAAGCCATCTTAAAGCTTTATGACGCTAACATGAACACATTGTGAACACTTTGAAGGCCTTATCAAATTAGTTATTTATTTTTAAATTTAACCCAATACAATTTTCTATAAGTTTCATTTGGGTTGACTGGGATTGTTTTCGTTATTTATTTTATTGAAACGTCAAACATATAAAATAACTGTCAAAGGATAAAAGCAAGATAAAAGTAATTAATATAGTCAGCAGTTACTCGGAACAAAGTTATGTAAAATTACGTTAAATTAAAAGATTATTTCACATGTTTTTTTCTTTTCACTCTAGTAAATTAAAATTGTTTTTATTATTAGAAAAAAACCTATAGAGAAAATTACATCAAACCAAAATTTTTAGTGCACACGACACAGATACAAGTAACATAAATTCCACCATACTTTCTAATCCTGTAATAACGGCTGATACCCTAACAAAAGCCTATTATGCGTTGTTACTCAATTAACACAAAACATGTGATCAAACAACAGAAACATTCAATCTGGTTGCTACAAGCTGACCCATTAAAGGTTTAGTTCTCGTACGAATACGTACTTTGAAATTGAACTCAGGTAATCAATCGTTACTAAGCAAAGTCAATAATTCACATATTAGGCCTACATTAATTATTTTCCAATATATACTTCTTCTACTCTATCTAAGTGTGTATATATTAAATTATATATCACATTAATGACTAGAAGTTAATGTAAGATCCGTTTATAGAATTGCATAAGGTTTTACATTCCTAATATGATCTTACTAGCAGAAACGCGCGGCTTCTCCCGCTGTAACAACAAATTAATACTTTAATTGTAATTTTAGACTTTTTAAAAACTACCAAAAGAACTTATTCATAGCACTCATGTATAACATGAGTGCTATAATATTATTTATGCATTCTAAGCGTTTAATTACATTTTTCAGGTTTCAGATAGTGATTTCAGTCCAGGTTGAAATGAAAAGGTAAAACGCTTCTTCTTTAGATTTTTCTGTTTCCGTTAAGACGGAAAAATGCTAGGAATAGACTATCTTTTGCCGACATTCGAATTTTTCTATTTAGTCCTAAAATATTTAAATGCCATACTTAACCCGTGATCAGACACAAAATTGGGTTTCAAGTGTTTTGAAAAAAAGGTTGCTACTACAGTGGTTTGAACTGTACTGTAATAACTTTCGCCGCACCGTGCACTCGCTTAAACCCGGTCAGCCAGTTTGACTTATGAGAACATTAGCATGTTACTAGAGATGTCTATGACATTAGGCATGAACTGGGATTTAAAACATAATATAAAAGACAATAAATAATAAAATCTCAACATCTGAATTAAGTTTTTTTTTAATATATGGATTTGTAAGAAAAAATTAAAATTAATGCATTGAAAGAAACGGAGTAAACCTAAATTCCCCTAACAGTTTCCCTGGACACTCGTTTAGCATTGATCAAATGGGAATCCCGCGAGCTATTATACACGGACACAGTTGACTGGGACGCAGATCTACGTCCGAAGTGTGTCCCGGCTGTGTCCGAGGGCGAGACGCAGACGGGACACACGCGGGACGCAGATCCGCGCCCGGCAGCGTCTCTAGTCTTAATAACATTATATGGGAACGTCCCGCAAGTCAGTATACACGGACACACGGTGTCCCGGTCACACAATGCTGCGCAACGCCCGAGAGTGGTCGTTTCGATAACGAAGTCATCTCAGTTCGTAGATAACCTGTGTCCGGTTAAGTTGAACAGTGTGTTCGAGTGAAAATAATGATGGATGACGAAGGAGAACAATTATCAATGTATGAAGATGAAGAAAATAACCATGAAATCCGCGACAAAACTGATCCAGAAAGTGATCAGGATAAAGAAGCTGGCGGTGAAACAAACGTCGCATCAAAAAAGACCGCAACGAAAGATCAGACAAAAAACAGAAACTGTATAAAAAATGAAAAAAGTAATCGATAAAATCCATGTCCATGGGGCACAAGATTGGAATCATATGTAAAAAAAAACGAAAAATTAAACGCGTGGAACACTATTTTGTAAACACTACTCGTGGAAACATTTGGGACACTAAATTGATAAAAATTAACAGTGAAGATTATGTATGTGAAGTGGAAAAATATCCATGTAACGTAAAAAATATTCATGGCAACCACTGAGTGATTTGGTGGTGGGGCGGTGCCAATGCGGTGTCTCTGCAGCGTCTCGGCTGTGTCCGAGACGCTAAACCGCTTCCCGGACACTTCCGGGACGCAGGCGGGACGTCGGCGGCCCAGCCGCTTGGGACGCATCAGAGTGTCCATGTACAATACGGGCCTTATTCTTTTAGTGGATTAATTATTGATCTTTGTTGCTTTTTGAAAGTACTCTACAGACCTTCCATTTATGTTTATTCACTATAAGATTGCAAAACTGAAAAGATCGCCATTTTGAATTTTATAATGAAACCTATTTTAGCATTCTGAGATAAATGTTTTAAGAATCCTTTCTTAGTACGTATCTAGAGCTTATAAAGAATGTTTGTACCAAGTGTCGCGGCCCAAAGCCTTACAGTTTTTAAGAAAATACGTTTAGGAAACTAAAAATGGCCGCCATTTTTTATTTTGTAATGTACCCTTTTTGGGCTTTTGAGAGAAAGTACTTGAAAATCCTTTCTTAGTACGTATCCAGAGCCGTTAAATAATATTTATTCAAAGTTTCATGGCCCAAAGCATCACAGGTTTTGAGAAATTGTGATCAGCGAGAGAGTCAGTCAGTCAACCTTTTCGGCTTAAGCCGGCTCCACACATGCGCCTTTCGGCATGCAGCGAGCAGTGATTCGCCGAATCACAAGTAGTGTGGATGGGTGTTTCTATATTTGGCAAACTGCAAACATTGGTGCTTGTTCATTGTAGGTCCTATAGCGAGACAAATAGTTCGCCGAACGTCGAACATTCGGTGCATGCCGAATAACGCATGTGTGGAGCCGCCTTTATATAAATATAGATAGATGAAGCTCTTTGAATCTGGTCTGAATTTGCAAATCTTCTAGTGTTCACTATCAAACGCAAAAATCTATTTAAATGCACCGCTCTATCCCACTGACTGACAGTCATAATAGCAGCTTTCAAATAAGGTTCTTGGAATGCTTTATACCTATTCTATTTCAAGGGACACTTTTTTTAACCATTTGAGGAACCATTAGTGTTAAATCGTGTTTCCTTAATTTTCTTTAAGATTTTTGGCAGCCATCTTGAATCGTCATACCGTTGTTTGCTTAAAAATTCAATTTTGTTTAACGTATTGTACAGTCGGTTTTGTAACCTTACATTTCAAACTAGTTTTAATGCTGATTACAAAGCTGCGATCTGTTTTATACATTACTTACACATTTTTAGAATAAAATGTATTTTCCAAATAAATTAAAAATAATTTCAAATGTTTTGAGAATGGAATGGATTTCCAATTTGGAATTGCGGATTTGTATCCAGCATGATCTATTAGATACTATTTCAATCGAATTAATATTATCTAGATTTGAATATCAAAGCGCTCTTAATATTTGTTTATATTTTTTGTATTGTGTTTTCATTTTTTGTTTTATTTGCATACTAATACCCAACATATCAGGTCGTTGTAGGTAAATATAGTTATAAAATAAACTTGTTCATATGCCCTGCTATTGAGTTATTAACGGTATACAAGTACATAAAGCTAAAAAGTAATGAACCAATCTTTCCACTTCCGTGCACACCAGAAGGTGCAAGGAAACACTAGAAACAGAGAGTGCCTTTGTTTATACAAGAGAAAAGGGGGGAAGCGCGATAATCTCTTTTTCTACTAATTTACAAGCTTTTGTTCAAGTCTCTTCTTTTTCTTAATGTGCTGTAGTTTTTAACCATTCCAATAGAACTATATACTTAAAGTTATATTTTTAAATTAATCAACTAAAAGATTTAATATTTTAAAATGTGTTGTTGTGGTTTATTTGTTGTGATTTACTTAGAATAATCCCAATTAAATATAAACGTTTTGAAATTAATAGTGATCAATTGAATTTTCCTGAAACCCTCCCAACGAAACTTCTTTAGGCTGTTGCAAGTTTTTACTCACGTTGACAGGCAAGCGGATTTCCTCGTTTCAATGAAGATTGATGTTTTTCTTATCGCCTGTGTTTGTTGCCGTTAAGGTGCCATCACGTCCTTTTAGTTGAAATTTACGTAAAACATGATCTCAAAACAGAAAAATAAAATATGAGATTGCAAACATCTTGTTTGGGTTTTATTAATCTCAAATAAAAAAAAAATTAACAAGGATAATATTTTATCATGTTCAGCAATGTTTTCGTTCATTCTGGAGAAGTAAAAGAATATTATTTTCGTTTACAGTTAAAATTTCAGTATTTGATATGCATAAAATGTTGGTTGTGATAAAATGTTAAATAATGAACAAGAAAAAATTAATGTTTCATTATACCGCTGCGTAAACGGCAGCGATAGGTATTGCGGGCCTAAAGACCTAAAGACACTCTTTTTCACCCTAGGGAGAAAGTGAATCAATTGATGTCGAGAATGTCAGCTGTTCGTTTATTATGTACTGAAACTGCAAACGTGTACGTCAGCGACGACGGTGAGCTATCGATTGCCTAGAGTGTGGTTATCGGTTATTATTATCAATTGTAATTCATTGTTGCATTGTTGTCAGTTTAATCGATTTGTGAAACACTCTCATTTCACTAATCGATAGTTCAATGTGTTCGATACATCAACAGTTGTTCATTGTTGTCAGTCTAGCCTAACACAAATTCAACAGGCAATCAGCTGATTGTTTTTAATAGCCGGAACGACATAAAGGCCTCTTTGGGAGATATCTTTAAAGGTAAACAAGTTGTAGCATTTTGGTTTTATTAAGTAGTTACCGTGTTGTATTGAGCGGTATAACGTAAAATATAGTTCAACACACGAGGCCAAAGCTGCTTTTCATTCTCGGTCAATTTTTAAAATTGACCTTGTGCGAAAATCATCATTTCAGGCCCTCATAAAGAAATATGCTATTTCGTCATACTTCTCGAGAACATATGACTCTCAATTCTAAATTCCGCGTGAAACTTGCTGTTTTCTTTAAAAAACATACAGTAGAACCCCTCTTATCCGGACACCTTTCAACCGGGCGTCGGTTTAACCGGACTATTCTCAGAGGAAGTAATATATTTTTATCCGGACAATTTTTACCAAAACTGGTTTTACCGGACGTGATAGGCGGAAAATTGACGATATTGTATCGACGATTCTCGCAGGAAAATATTAGAGACCAGTAATGACGTGTCTAAATAGTATACTCTCTTTAATTTAAGTAAAATGAGTTCGTTTTTGAGAGATTGAGGAACAGTATCGACAATTCCCTAAAGAAAAATATAGTGGATATATTATTGTAAAATAAATCAAATTTTTAATTTTGGATTTAAAATAATTGATTGTAGAAAACGTCGGTTCAACCGGACAAGCCTCGGTCCCGAGGGGTCCGGATAAGAACGAATCTACTATGTTGTATGTTCCTTATGTTGTTCCTTATGTATGTTCCTTATGTTGTCTTTCCCGATCACTTATTATCCGATCACTAAAATTAGCTACATTTTAATGACTTTTGAAATTAATAGCGATCAATTGAATTTTCCTGATTTAATAAAATAAAAATTTGTTTATAAGTTTGTATTTATATGACTTTTTTGTAGTATGACGAAAAGTATCGTTCAATATTCTTCCGAAAATATCTTTGCCAGTGCTTGATCTAAATTCCATGCGAAACTTCGTGTTGCACGTAAACACAGTCTCACACTGGCATCAAAGAGCGCTTTTCCGGACTAGTAACGACAAATACTATCGTGGTTGAAAATAGGTTATAGCTGAAGACTAATTAACATAAATCCATAATAATAAGTCATTTTAACATTCTTTACCTATGAACTATATAAAATAAATTCTCCATGCTTAAACTACAGCTAATCACCCAATTTATTCCATAACACAATACTTATTTAAAATGACACATAAAAAAGTAAAAGAGTATTTGTTGATTTTTTCATTTTTAATTCTGCTTAGAAGAGGAACTGCTATACGAGATATTAGTGAACAGGTATTCACCGTCGGAAATATTGCGAACACATTGACCTAATTGAAAGCACGCGCTCTGGGTTCATTACTGATCTAGCAAATGAATATTTCGCCACCGCCAAACACACACGCGGATACACGGATATTACAACGAACACAGAATAGATTGGACTGAATGTGAATGAAACTTTTACAAAATATTACTAAAATTGTTTTTAATTTAAAACATAACTAATTGGGAAATTTAAAATATCATTGCTTAAACAGATTTCCCGTTAGTAATCTTCAATTGCAGTAAATTGTAAGTAATGTAATTTAAATAGTTAAACAAATTGTTTAAGCCAAGCTCTTTAAAGCTACAATAGTTTCAAAACACTAAGTCAAGAGAGTAATTTTATGACTCTACGAATTAATACAATTAGTACAATCGCTGAATGCAATTAATTCGTATACAAATTGAGTCGGGCTGGATTTTTATATATCTTTTTAGAGCAGCTCGGCCCTTAGAGTGCAGCTTTCAACACCTCTGTGAAACTCATTGGTGGCAAAAAATACGGCTTATGTGGGATTTATTTAGTTTTTCATAAATATCGAAAGCTAAGCATTCTACAGAAAACACTCAAAATGCATATTCAAAGAGGACACCGTTACCTAAGATTTTAGCGCTTTTCCAGCTCTGTAGCTTTTATTGGTCGGCAAATATTAGTTTGCTAGGATATAAATGTAAAATTTTCTAGAAAGCAAATATGTTGTTTTTGAAATCACTGCGTTTCTTAGTTTTGCGTTCCTATTAGCGTCAAAACAAACTGTATTTTAAAAATTTAACCATGGGTCTCTGGTGTCTACCTTTGGCCTTACTGTAAAAGTATGTTTTAAATAAAATTCTTTAATCGCTGTAGTTCAAGGTGGAATCTCCAAAAGTTTTATTTTACCATGGGAAACCTTTGTCACAACATTTCATGGTTCTACCTTAAGCCTTTTCTAGACACCGGCTGATTCAAACCTCAATTTTTTAAATCATAAGAGTACAATTAATTTTAAATATTATGATGATTGTTGTAGATAGTATTCTATGGTATAAATAAGTACATATGATTAACTGAAGAGCTTCAAGACGAATCAAACAACACATTGATCGTTGGAGACAGATGAACAGCCGAGTAACAGGTTTATCAGCTTATTTACCTCAGTAATTTTGATGTACTGACTAAGCCCATGTTTGTCTCCCTCGACATAGCCAAACAGTATTGATCCTCACTCTCTTCGCTGTTGATCAATGCATTGTTGAGTCCCTGGTCTTTTATTGTCTCTATCCTTTAAAAACCCCGATGCAGGTTTATGTAAATATGTTTGCGTCATAATACGGTTAACATTACTCATTGATATATGATATACCATTTTTAAAATGGCATAATTTATTGTAACATATGAAATTAAATTATAAATTGTGATAATTGATTATTGTAATAATTGTGATACTATATAATACTATATAATGGATATCGTAACACAATTTTCCTTAAATTATAATTTTTCCAGAAGGAAAAAGTTTAACTTTGATAAGATAAACTCTAAAACTTCTATGTTGATCTTCCATGCTATGACTTAATACCCCCCAAGCTTTGTAAATAACTGATCCTTTTAACCGCTTACACGGTGGGGTCATCAAGGTTCAAGCTTCCAGGAATCTCTGCTTTATAATGCATCATATTAATTTTCAACTGGGCTTCAAACTTAACCACACCAGAGTTAAGTTTTAATTAGCCAATGGTTCCAGAGTGTAAAAATCTTTCTGAAGTCCTTCATTTTTTGCTTTAGATTTAGGTAAAAGGTTAATAGGCTAATTTATGTGCTTGCGAAGCTGTTAATTAGCGTTTGTTGTGTTTAGTACTGCTAAAAAATCTCTCAATTATTGTACAGGATATCCTCTAAACAGGTTTCAGGACTTAGGGATGTAATTCCTCCTATCCTAAGAAAAAGTTGATATGAAGGTATGTCCTATTACGTAATCAAAGTCAGTTTATGAAAAAATAATCAAAATTAACAAATTAATTTCAAATGTCAAAATGGCGGTCATTTAAATTTTTTTGAATCAAAATACCGGACAAGTGGTAAGTTTAACAAAATATTATAAAGAAACTAACTTTAGTAAATTTAATTTCAAATGTAATCACACAAAAATTATGAAGATCGGTAGACAAATATGGACCTGGATGTGGTCGAATTTAGTCATCGAGGCAACACGATTGGCCCGTTCCAGCGCATGGCTCAGCGCGACAATGGGCAATGAATGTGTTCTAAAACTATGCTACATCGTTAGGTAAATTCGACTTTAACTCAGTGGCTGATGTACCAGTTTTCATACTTTTGGTGTCGTTATATTAGAAGTTAATTTTACAAAAGTTTATACTTTATAATCCTTTGGAAGACTTACAATTTTTCGGGTATTTCAATTTATAGATTTTAAATGGCCGCCATTTTAAAATTTACCATTAGATCATTTTGATTATTTTATCATTAACTGATCTCCACTAGTTATAAGGACAGTATAGTACTAGCAACTACACCTTAACCTGGACATCCTAATTAAAGTTTCCAGCCGGTGCCAAATCTTTCAATACACACTCCTGATAGGTAAACAAAAGTCACACTGTTTTGATCGTCAGGTTTGGGTGGGAGGGGGTTAATAGGAGGAAAAATGATAATATTTTGACTTTTTCGTAAAAACGGTGCGTTTATGCTAAAATGTTATACTTTGCAAAAATAATCTACAATAATTTATAACAAAGTAATACAATACGCTACCTATCTAACATTAACGGTTCCTCAGATTACGAGGGGTAAGTGTAATTTTATTATTACTTTTTAACCAATGTTCAAAAATATCCTTCCTGATACCCCATTTTCATAGTTTACAACGACATAATAGAATTTTACTTCAGAGAATCATACGTTTAAGGAAGGAATTATTTATTAATACCTCTGTCGACAAAGGGAAATGTAAAACCTTTGAATAGAATCCCTGTTATAAGGGCACGATTAAGGAAGATAAATGGTGAAAACTTTAGGTCTCTCGTCAATCTTAGGCAAAGTTAAAGCAACCTAAAGTTAAGTTTTACAAATCTGCTATAACTTTCTGTAGGATCAACATAGAGACCTCCATTATTTACATGGGTAAATATACATTTTAGGAATTCATAAAATCTTTTTTACTAGTTTAGATGTTAAGAATAACATCCAGAAGTCCTAAAACGTTTTTTAATGGACACCCTATAGTACGCATTACTAGTTTAGGGCGTTACGATTAACCTCAATATTGTTATGAAGTAATCATAAATTCAAAGAGACTAGAACGGTCTTCCTTTTGCCTTGGTGCGTTTGCTTTTAGGCTTTACAAATTTTAGCACCAACACTCCATGAATAGTTTTTTTCTGTTTCATCATCAGTGGTGGCTCAAACTAACTTTCCCAAACTAAGTCAAGACCAGGTAGACAATTGCAATTAAATAAATTGAGTTTGCTTTTTAGATCTGTAAACAATACTTTGCGAGTCAGGTTTATGAAGTTTCGGAAAACTAATCCTTCTGGGGGAAAATAAATTACTCAAGATAGAGTCGAAATATGTTGATTTACCTATTTCAATTTATGTTGCGTTCAGAACTCTAGACTCTAGACCATACATATGTATTATTCATCGAGCCATAATTTATTTTGTGTGTATGTTTATGGAGAATAATTTGGTGTTGATTTTTCTAACAGTTGTCTCTCAATAAATGTAAACCACCACAGGGCTATGAACCAGCAGCATTTATTTCACCTAATATCTTGCGAAGAGAGTTTACATAAAACATTATTTGAAAAGAATATTACTTCCCTGTTACCTGTTACCTTGTTACCTTCGTCGTCATTCCGTTGACCTCGCTGAGGCATGGAATCCGTCATTCGATTAAAGTATTTTCACTATTTTCACTTCACTATTTTCATATATTTTGCTGCTAATAAATTACCCCAACAACATAAAGAACATACATTTACGTTATATTAAAAACTTGTGCTTCTAAAATACCGCTTCCAATCGGGTTACCCGTGAAAAGTTTTCAGCGGCACATGGAAGGGTGCCAAGAGGTCGGTTGATATTAAAATGCATTTGATATTAGGTTTACTTTCCTAAACAGCACTCTGAGAAGTTTAAATCTTACCACTTTAAACTTTGGTGAACATTTACATGTTACTTCATGTTTTCATGTTACATTCCATATTTCTTCATTCTTAAGCTAAAGGCTGTAATAAATTATTTTACAAGTAAAATTAAAATATCTTATGAGCAAATACTTTGACAATTCTTTTAACAGAATTCGGTGAGGTGGTAATATGGTAACTAACCACATGCTTCTGTATTACGCAGCAAAAGTTCAAATGTTTTATAATTAAAAATAAGGAATAACATTCAGTTATTATTTTGCATGGTCTTATCATTTTTTCATTGACAACCAGATTTTTATTTAAAATAAAATATAATCGAATTTCCAAAAAAAAGCGAAATAAAATCTTAGGTTGAAGAAATTTTTAATTGTTAAAAGGAATGACAAGCAATTAAGGAAAATATTAATTTTTAAATAAAGAACGTGGTATCTAGCTGAGACTATTAGGTTATTTTGATCCTGTCAAGAGGATAATCCTGCCACCTTCTTAGAAACCTTATTTAATTACTCAATAACAGTCATTGCTTATCGTTATTTTTATTACACAGCTATACTGATTTAGGCCTTTACCTTTTTTAAAAAAGTATTAGAATTAATTAAGTTTTACTATGTTTATAATAATATTGAAACTAAACAAAGGTTTTACTTGATGAATGCTCAAGAGGAACATTGCAATATATTACATTCTTACATGGTAAAAATATTGTCTTTACGATGTTTTCCTTCTGAGTTGTGTTTACTGTATATTGTTTCTTTTGGGGAAATGAGTATTCATATAATTTAACAGTTATTCCTCAGTAAAGTTCCTTTTTTGGGGATTGATATCATTCTGTTGAAATTTTCAACACAATAATTAATTTAAGAAAGAACTTAACATTGAAGGGCTTTGGAGAACATACTTAATCTATTCAAAAAGACAAGAAATTCAAAGATATTGTAGTCCAGGCAACAAAAAGTTATTAAGGGAAATTGCTGGAACACAATTATTGACTTTGCAGCTTTGTTTGGAAAAAGCGTTGCCCTATTGGGCATGTACGCTACACAAAAAAAGTGTACATGTATTCCTTATAGAAGAAATACTTGATAAAATAATAAAATTAGTGCGTACCTTGTAAAATGGATGTACCACCAAAATAGACATGTTATATACCTTTCATACAGGAAATTCAATTTTCTTTAATTTTCCAATTTAATAGGAAATACCAAATGTAGTTCTCAAGATATTTAGGAAAAGCCTAAAGATTATACCTTCAGCCTCCCCTTCTTCCCCCGCTCAAGGGCTACGGATGATGGGGACTTTTGATATGTTCACCTTCAAAGTAGTCCAAACAAAGCTACAAAGTTGAAAATTGTGTTCCATGCATTTCCCTCTACACATAGTTTTGAGCATTCGTTGCCTGGACTATTAGGGATGCAATCACGTAAATATATCTGATGAAGAAATCCAATAAAAGTCGATAAAAGTATGGGAAGATTACGCAGTTTTGGCGTCCCTCCAAATGTTGGGGCTTTCACCCGATTTAACTTTGCATGCTTTTTCGTAATCATCTAGATTGTATTATTCATTTTATAATATATATTTATTCATAAAACAATGTAGTTTTATATAAATTATTAATTATTTATTTTCTATTAAGAATTCTTTTAAAAGTATATCCATCGTTTTTGCATGTTGTAATTTATTGCATCTCGAATTTTAACGTATCTTCTATAGATATGTAGTGTTATTTATTCATTGTTATATTCATTTGCAATTATTACCAAGTTTAGTAATTTAACGAAACACTAATTTGTATTTGAACCTGTTATCACCACTGTTGATGCAGAAATGTAATATGAATTGTTGTAAAATGGTTGCCCGTTGATAAATAAATCAATGAACTGTTGACAGTCTGGCACAACATTGAATGTTAGATATACAAGTTTAACGGCAGCATCACTTACATTATAATAAAGCGATAAGAGCTAATGCACTACTTTTTGTTATTATTTTCTACTTGTAACCAAATTGATAATTGAAAGGCCTGGAAATATTGAGAAACTTTGTTTCTCACTGGAGCAAATCGGACAAAAACACGGTTTACGTAACTTTGACTTCACCTTCCTTTATAATGGTAGGTTTACCTAGAACAGTCAGTAACCTTTGTTTTCAATAATAAGATGGTAATCATTTATAATTATCCTATAAATTGTGAAAAATAATTGCTCCTAAATATAATTATGTGTATATATTTCATATTTCATGAATAAAATTAACATAATCATAATCAAAGAAATTTTAAGATCAAATATAATTCTGTGTAATTTTAAAAGCCAATAATTCTTACTTTGGCTAAATCGACAGGAATATTAGCAAGCGTTATCTCGATATTTCATTGTTTCATATAGGGACGGTGTTGTCGAGCAAGTTATTTCTCGGGCAACAAAATAACTCGACCTCAACCCGGACAACATCTGATATCATCCAGCCCTCTCATACTTCCTAAGTTTGCTCCTCCTAGTTTTCAAATAATACATATTCATGGGGTTTTGAGTAAATACAACTGTATGATTTTTTATCCGTAAAAAGTCGTACATATATTATTTTATTGATAAATGTTTCTACTTGCCCTTTAGCTGACCATCCCCTTAAATATATTTGAAGTATTCTCTAAAATATTTGAAAACTATTAAATAAAGGTTATAACTACCTGGTACTGCCAAGTGATCTTAATAAGTATATGTGTTTGAAAGTGACCTAAAAGTCCACATCTATGCCCTATGAAATTTTCAAACTGTGCAGAAAAGACAAAAAAGGATCTAACATTCTGTGGCCAAGCTTCAATACCTCCCTATCTGTAACAAGTGAATATTGAATTGAAACCATCCGCCAGGCTCCATTTAGCAATTACAAGGCAAGGAACTGTCCATATCAGTTGCCCACGTTCCATTTCTGTATCGCATAACTGAGTAAAAACGTTTTTAAAAACCACACCCTTCCTCCTTCCGCATTTGATAATAAGATGGTTTAGCTAGAATTCTTCCTCTTACTACGACGGCTCATCCTCCGATAATATTTAGGAAAAAGTTCATACCATAACATCGGTTCTAAAGGCCGCTTGTCGATCCGTCTCGCCGAATTTATCGTTTATACCACTATATCTTAGTTACCAACTTCAGATGTAGAGCTTTTATATTGACTCATAATATCAATTTTAATACCAAGTGTCTCGTTCTTACTTGTTCCACTTTAGGACGGGGGGCATTTTAATTATAAAAAGAAGAATTATGTAGACATGTATTACTAAAAATCTACGAATAATTTTATTTTGAGCATGACAAAAATAACTTCGTTAACTCAAATTCAAGTAAATATTTCACAACATTTCACATATTTCTTCTTTTATTGATTTAATAATGTAGTTTCAAAGAAAAAACTTTGGGACATGAGTCAATATGAACATGTACTACTTACTTTTACCTAAATTTTCAGTATGAACAGTTGATACTTGTGCTTATCAGAGAGAGATTTATTTTACAATGTGATCTGTGAGTTATGAAGAGTTGGTTATTATCGTTGATTTTACTTGAATTGATTGAAAATATACGATAAATTGATATGGGATATTTTTATATGGGGAAATTCAAGTTCAGTTATGCGATTCAGCACATTCTGTGATTTCGGAGCTTTAAAATTTACACGGCATTTCCTTAAGATCGTGAGAGTCGTTCCAGCGTAGTGATTGCCCGCCTCAGTTGCCTCAGAAGTGGTGGTTGTTAAACGTACCTGAACGCGTCCAAACCCCTTCAACTTTTGCTGAAAAAGTTGAGGTCTCAGTAATTATATAAATTTCAAACATTTTAACTGAATAATGATCCTGGGAAATGAACCAGCCGGTCTTCGCCAGTCACAAAGCTTCCTGGAATCCATTGTACTCTTAGTTTTAATTCATTTTCGCTTTAAATACCTCTTAATGTGGTGGGCGTCTTAACTGGTAATGATAATCATAAGTACCCCCCCGTTGCATCAGACCTGCATACTCAGCGAATTTTAAATGCGAAACAACATATTTCAATCCAACATAGACATATATGACGTATAGTTGTAAGCTCCATAAGAATAACATGGGGAATGAGTATGCAGGTTTGCTGCTACGGGTATATTAAAACTGGGTGGTTTTAATTCAATATGTAGTAGATGTGAATCAGAAGAAGCCATTTACCAAGTTTTATTAAGGTATAATTTGAGAAATAAGCGATATATAGAATTTTACTTATTTCCCATTAGGATAACATTGGGACAACGTACTGTATTTACCACTTTCAATATCTCGGTGACTATTGGGCATAGAACAGTAATTCAAGATACAAAATTATTTGTTTTTTTTCAGCTGAATTCAATTATGCTAAAAAAATTGGATTACTTTAATTTTTCTATGTAAAAAACTCAAAAACCCCATTTATGGGGGGGTTTACCCCCCTTTACCCCCCCTTCCGGTGGTCCGAATGGGCTGGTTTGCGACCTCGTCCGAATAATTACTACTTTACACGTCCATGCCAAATTTCATTAAAATCGGACCATTTTTACGTGAGTTATCGTGCTTAAAGACACATAGACATATTACACATAAATATATGTACAGGGTTGGGCAAAAGTCTGGAATATATAAAATAACTTTTATATTATTTTGCAGAAAGTGATGAAACCTGACAGTTGTGTATCTAGTACAAATAGGAATGTTTTGGCGTATTTTCTTGGTTATTCGCATAATGAGGGGACGGTCCACGCTGGAAGTCTTGAAATTCTTAAATGTAAACATACCTCAAGTTATACCTCATTTTAAAGGTCTTAATTAGAAGATCATAACAGCGCAAACCGCGCCTCAAGAGGTTGATCCAATCAGAAGTTACAGCTCCTCAAAGATTTTAATTTTAGATTTGATTTTAGCCTTGAGTTTAAAGGCCAACATTAAAACTTTGAAGAGCTGTAACTTCTGATTGGATCAACCTTTTGAGGCGCGGTTTGCGCTGTTGTGATCTATTAATTAAGACCTTTAAAATGAGGTATAACTCAAGGTATGCTTACATTTAAGAATTTTAAGACTTCCAGCGTGTGCCGTACCCTCATCGTGTGAAAAACTGAGAAAATACGCCAAAATATTCCTATTTGTACTAGATACACAACTGTCAAGTTTCATTACTTTCTAAAAAATAATATAAAAGTTATTTTATATATTTCAGACTTTTGCCCAACCCCGTATCTATGAAAATGAACGAATAGTGTTTTTTTTTTGCTTCTGGGGGCTCCAAAACGAAAAGTTATCATGGTCTCGGGCTTAGATCTTACCATGAGTACTACCGTAAATTTATTGGCTAAGGTGCTTGCGTCAATTGTGAAAGAAAGTATTAAACTATCTTTAAAAATATTTTTAAGGGGATAAAAATATAACAACATTTTAGTTTTTAAACTGCTGGTAAATTAAAGTGAAAACTATGATTTTAATATTAAAGGAATAAACTATACATAGCTGTTTAAGTGTATTTAAAATTTTTAATGCGCTTAATGGCGTATATACGGGGATTCAGCTAGGTTATTACATTCATTTGCATACAAACACATTTGCACAAGTGTTACTCCTAGTTTATTGTGTTAAAAGCGTAAACTAAGCATAGTATCTAGTAATACTAAATCCTAACTGCAGGAGAGAATTTTAACGAAGTGCTTAGTTAATAATAATGAATCTATCTACTGTTTATTCGGCTAACATTTCCTCGGCGGTTTTGCAGCAAGTCATTTATTTGTGTATAAAAATATTATTCTAAATATTTTACTGCTGGGCCTATGTCGGGGAGGTTACTATCGTCCCAAAATCTAGGGAAATGAATCCGGAAGAACTGTTAAACAGGATTCGCACAATTTTTTTAAATTTAAATACTCCCTTATCAGTGTGTTTTAAGCTGATATTCAAAATAAATAACCTTGTTATGATAAAAATGTCGTAAATAAAATCATGTTTCCATGAAAAGGACATTTCCAATTCGATTACAAAGAAAGGGGTTTTTCAGGACTAACATGGAAGGAGATATTATTTTTAGACAACTTAATTTTCCATCGGTCAAGTTTATCCCAAGAGGCAGCGTTGTTTACAGGAAGGTGCGGGGGAACGTTATCTCATTTACCAGGCCGCCTACCAAATTACAGCCTTTTGTCTTAGACTTATTTTAAATACTATGGGGTATTATGATGATCAAATTTGTTTAAAAGACAACAATTGTACATAATAGTCCTCTTTATTGGTAGAGACTTCCATTATGGTACAAATAATGCTTCCATTAAAAACTTGGCTTTTGAATTTTATCAAGGACAACTATGTTAATTGTACAAGTGGGAAGCGCAGTAAATCGTTTACTAGCATCGTAAAACTTGGGAGGTCGGTAATGGCTAGACAGCCAACAAAATATTGTAGTAGTCCCTCTTTTAGCAAATATTCCGTATAGGCTAGAAGCTGTTGCCATGGGTCTCATGGTAAGACCTAGTAATCCCGAGACCATAATAACTTTTCGTTTTGAGGTTCCCAGATGCCAAAAAACACCTTTCGTTCAATTGCATACATACATATAGATATTACATGAAATAGACACATAGATATATACAATATCTCAGTAGGCCTATATGTGTCATTAAGCACGATAACTTGCGTTAAAATGGTCTGATCCGAGTTAAACTTGGCACAGACATATAAAGTAATTATTCATACGATCTAGAAAATCGGCACGATCGGACCATCGGAAGGGGAAGTAAACTAGGGGGATAAACCCCTCCAAAAATGGGTTTTTGGGGTTTTTACATATAAAAATAAAATTTATAAAATTATAGTTTAAGCTCTTGAATACAGCCTGAAAAAACATTTTGTATCTTGAATATTGCTCAAAGTCCACTGACTACGGTGATATCGCTCGTTCAAACACAGTATGTTGTCGCAATGTTAAACTTACGGCAAATAAATAAAAACATATGTCTAGCTTATTTCGCAACATATTTCAATAAAACCTGATATATGATTCATCATCATAAAACGTGGTTCAACTTTATCTAGTTGATATCTACTGGACTGTTGCAGAAAAACTTCTCAATTTCACATTTCCATGCCTGCAAACTTGCATCCTCATTTCCCATGTTATTCTTAGGGAGAACATTTTTGTGTGCTCAATTTAGGATTTCAAGTTGAATTTACTTGATTTTATACCCCGTCTAAATGATTAATTCAAGCATCTGAAATTCGCTAAGTATGCAGATCTTGGGGGTATTTTAAGTTAATCCTACTTTTAATCTTTGTTTCTTCGTTTTGTAGACATTGAGAAAAAATGCAACAGAAGGACCGTACTAGAGAATGTCTATTAGGGGAAATAAAATGGGACATTTTAAATATATAGAAAATATGCATCCAAGAATTTATATGGTTTTGCTTTTTCATTCAATTTTGGAGCCGAAAATGTTTTTGTAGCCGAAATCGATGTAAGCCAACAAGTAATGTGTTTTAGTAAATCTGACATGAAGCCTTGTCAATATTATTGAAAGGTAACCTTAATCTTGAAAGAAATAAAGTCTCATTAAATAATTGTGAACGTTACTTTGTAATTTACTTATAATGCTGATTTTTGGAATACTGCAATTTGTTAAACAGCTATTTTGTTACAACGATCTTAATCATTCAATACATATTCACAGTATTGTAACGATACAAATTCAATCGAAACTGTAGTTCAATATCCGGTAGATAACTTCACTAGTAAAGGTAATCTTAAAAAAAACAATTACGTTCTATTATTTTTATGCGCCTAAGGAACAACGACGAATCATACTAGTAACGATATCCATTTGAATTAAACGGAAGAAGAACATTAATTTTGAGCAATGAATGAAAAAATAAACCTTAATTTATGTTAATAATTAATCAAAAAATTATTTTCAGAATTATTTTTTACCCAAATAAGAAAAAAACCCACTTACCTTTCCCATTTCTTTAGGCAGAAATAATAAATTTTATTACGAAATGAGTTTTCTCAAAGTTAAATGGAAGGTAGCTTAAAATAAAAACATTATATCCTCTTACTCAAGGGCAGAAAGAGGACGTCCTAATCACACATAATCCCTTAAGTTTCTCATTTAGTAAAATATGACGTGCCAGTAAGTGTCTCTATGCCAGTAAATACAGAAATGAAGTTTTATATTTATCTATTTAAAAACGTTACGTAAATAATAACATGGTTGTTTATCCAAAAATTATATAATTATATTATTACAAATTATAATATGAAATTTGGGAATGTTAGTAAATGAAATGAATGTCTTGGTAACCCCAGGAAGGGACAAGTGATACAGTTTTGGTTATTGTAATTAGTTACTGATGACCCTTGTCCGCGCACAACCTTCCTCCTCTTTTGCCGAGCAAGAACTGCATCCAACCCAACCAAAAACATGTAAATATTTTATGCGATTGAGTAATTCAATAGTTATTACTGTACCTGTGTTATTGAGAGTTGTAATTATTTTCTGGCAAGGCCTAAAGGAAATTTTAGAGCAGAAATTGAGTTATTTAATGTAATTTACCTTATGATAACGGTTTAAGTTTCAACCATCTAATATTTAACAAAGACATGATACCTATTCATATACATTTTATAATTTTGTTTAAGAATTGAAGCTTTATAGATGAAACTTGATTGGCCCAGATCTATTAACAGCAGTAACAGGTATCTTTAAAACGTTTCTTTGTTTTTCACCATTGCTAAAATGATACATATACATTTTCTCCAGGGCGACTTGTATACAATATCAGAGGGGGACGCCACGCCTCGCCGCGTTACTGAGGGAATTGCAATTTGCATTTCAACAAGATGCTGCCTTAACATTCTGAATAGAAGATGTTATTAAATAACGTGATTCATAATTTAATTACGTCTGTTTTTCTTGTTAATATTCTTATTTCAATATTTTGCACTTGGTCAAACCATAAACTATGGAAATTAATCTTACATTATTATACAGTAGACCCTCTCTTAACCGACCTCGTTTCAACCGACGATCGGATTATCCGCCCTTGTTGGTCAAATATTAAAGATCGTTTTAACCGACCCTGTTTTGAGAATAGTTCGGTTTAATCGGCCTTTTCTAGGAATTTCAGCATTTCCGTTCCCATACAATGGAAACGGAAACAGTGATAGAAACGTTACGCTCGACTATAAAGTTTGTGGCGGGTTAAAATATTTTGAATATTTATCTTATAATTACTTCATTGAAATGTTTTGTTTGGACCGTGTTTTGGAGTTATTCATAAGATTTTATACATAATTATTTAGGTAATAGCCTGAAAATTGTAGTACATTTTCTAAATAATCCACGAACCGCTTTAGAATAATTTTAATAGAACCCTAAAACAATAAGCTTTTATATTTAAGTGTTTAGAGGATTACCCGTTTTATCCGAACTTTTAAGTTATCCGACCTAGGTCCGGTCCCATTAGGAATATCTTATTATAATAAAATAAAACCTTATTATAATAAAATAAAATTGTACCTTCGCATACATTTTTAGTTTTTCCTTCTCGTTAATATTTATTGAACTGTTAATCTTTAATTGTGTAATCGAGCTCAAATAGCAAATGTTTGGTTTGGAATCTTCATTGTAAAGAGCGTTATTTATGTTATTATTATATTACACAGTAATCTTAACGGATAACTTTATTTTTTAACAGATTGCATAGTAATTACAATTGTGTCGCTTTGTATGTGAGTTTAAAAACGTCAACGCTTAACCGTAATTAAAGAGGCCTATTAATAGTTAGCGTATCATATTAACACATCACGTTAACGGAACACGTCTATTAACATTTTTTCACTTGTCTTGTATAAATATGTACCGTAATATATAAATATACAACCATTGTAACAAACTTTATACGTTTTATTGTTATACAAAGTAATTCTTTGCTCTTTAAGACCCGTACATTTGATTAATACATTTTGCACATGATTTTATTAAATAAGTACACTAGCCAAATTAAATGAATTTCGTGATAACCCCAACAAGGAACAAATGGTACAGTATTTTGTTATTTAGGTTAATTACCGATGAGCCTTGTCCTTACACAGCCTCCTTCCTTAAGTGAATAAAATCAAAATTAAGTACCACTTCTGAAAAGACTTGGATGGAAAAATAAATTTCGGCGTACTTGTTTGCCTTTTGTTGGCGGTGCGGATATTGCGTGGCTCTTATTTCCGTATGGTAGAGATTGAGTTTTAGCCATCCATTCTGCTGGTCCTAAGGGCGACATTTATATTTTATTTGAATAGTTTTGAGGCCTTTAACGTTGCCCTCGCTACAGCGAGGGCAACCAAGGGGGGGGGGGGGTAGCTTTGTATCGGTGCTTCCAGTATCAAAGCTACAAAGAATCTTATTTGGTATAGTTCATTTTTAAGTACTTTATTTCAAAAATTATTAGTGTTTACAATCATACATAAAATAAATGCCTAAATAAATGGCTCTATTAATAGCTCACTTTAGTCGGAAATATTGTTTTACAAAGCCGTATGTACAATAATTGTTTAAAGCTTTCGTTCAAGTTTCTGAGAAACGTATATTTTGTTTTCGAACCAAATATCTTTTCATATCTCAATAACTAATCAGTGTAAATAATAATAGTTCACATTTAAAAATATGAAAAAATAAAGTTTTAATACCAATGCTACTTATAGTAAAATATAGCGAATTGATATTCATATGATAACAAATAAATCATGAGATCATATATTTAAAATTGTCAGAATTAAAAAAAACTAAACAAAATGAGCTCTGGTATCTCCTGTAGTAGCTAATATTTCAGTCGTAAAACCAGATAAATATTCCATCTGAGGAAAGTAAAATTAATTTCTCTTAACTCGAGAACTCCCTAATTGAAGTGCTCAAAGCGGAGTTTTATCTGATTTCTCCAAATTGCCACGATGTTTGTAAAAAGCTCTAAAAGTCTAAATTTAACTTAATTTCTTAAAATTAGTGTGCAAGAGGTTTAATTATCCGTTATAGTCTTAATTATTCGAGGAAATTGGGGAAATATAACATAAATATTTCTTCAAATTTAGGAAATCAGGGATGACTATTTATTTAGTCGTCACTTTATCACAAAAGTGTTTGATGTAAAGGCTACGTTTCTTCTATGCATAACAAATTAATCTTATTCGTAAGTCAATTCAAAATAAAATAGTCCAGTAAAAATACTGTTTAACCTAGAACAAATTGCAACACGAGCGTTTTTGACGGTATTCTGCTCAAAAAAATGTGCATATTAACATATCCAAAATCGGACAAAATCGGACCATGGGAAGCCCCTTAAAATCACGTGTCAAAATGGCGGCTTTTTTAACATTGGAAAGTTTTTGAAAAAAGCCACTCGGTTGCATTTTTTATCTACATTTAACAAGATATTGAGTTGGGACCACCGCCAATAATTTTTGAGTGGCTAGTCGTGCATTTTGACAGGGTTAAAATTTTTGGC
The DNA here is from genome assembly GCA_035578135.1 of Flexamia atlantica. Classification (NCBI taxonomy): domain Eukaryota; kingdom Metazoa; phylum Arthropoda; class Insecta; order Hemiptera; family Cicadellidae; genus Flexamia; species Flexamia atlantica. The sequence goes on from JAQJVK010000012.1 coordinate 24,038,536, forward strand.
CGCCATCTTGGATCCGCCATATTGGATTTATTTTATTTTTTTCAAAAGTAAAGGTGGTCGTATGACACATAATTTAGAACTAGATTTTTACGCTGATTTCAATGCTGAAGTCCGTTTTCAAAAATATCGATTCGTTTTTAAGATATGCTCAAAATAAAATTCTTCCCTATACATTTCTTATGGGGGCTAAATAAAAAGTAACATTTTTACGATTATGTTTCTTATATCTCAGGAACCAAGCAAGGCTTTTAGTTCGTTTTGATCTTAAAATGATGAGTGATTTTTTGGCTGTTATTTGGGCTATTGATCACTAAAATCAGACAAGTGTGAAACGAGCTATAAAGCTAAATGCTACATGAAAATTGGTTTTTTTTAAATTTGTTTTTTGTTAAAGATTTATATCTCAGGTTTGAAATGAGTTAAAAAGTTCCTTCTGGTGTCAAATTACTCGGTAAAGTATAAGCTTTCATATGAACTTTGACTAATCGAAATCTGACTAATATAATTGGAGTTATGATCCATAATACAACTTAAATTCTTCTAACTTTAGAAATTTGTCACCACTTAAAGACTTATATCCCCAAATTTAGCTGAGACTCAGGCCTAATTAAGGTCTTAATTAACTCAGTACATTACTGGCTTTAATTTAAGCTCTTAACCATTTAAATAGGTTGAGTTAGATGCGAGTTATGGACCTTTAATCAACATAAAAATAATTTTTTTAATAATTTTTAATTTAGTTAAGGACGGGTATCTCCAGTTTTGTTGAAGGAATATAGGTTTGAATTGTTTCATAACACTCAGTGAGCTATCAGCTTTCATTTGAGTCATTGATCATTAAAATCGGACAAGTTTGGAGTGAGTTATATTGTTTTATTAATTTTTTTTTGTAACTATTTTTTGTCTCATTTAAAGCTTACACGGTATCGATAAAACCAAACATTTACCTATTTTAAAGGGGAAACTGTGTAATCCAGGAATGCTAAACAGAATTGTCCTCCACTAACTCAGAAATGTAGAATTCATTGAAAATGTGTTCATCGCGATTTATCTACAGGGTGTTCCACAAATTAAGGCCAAGGGTAAAAATATCACAATATTGTTAAGTAAATCTATATCACGTTTTATATCATTTTACAGGTCCTGCTGAACGGAACATTTTGAGGAAAACTGAACTAAATAATCTCTAGCCGTTTCAAAAGGCGGCCATTTTAGAGATATTTTCCAATATTTACGGAAAACATTGGATTTTTTTAAACCACTACAAGTATTTTAGTTCTGTTTAGAAATTCTTAATCGTTGTCAACTCAGTTTTGCTATGGTAACTGCTATGGCCATATTATATAAAATCAACTATAGTTCCTATGGAAACCAAATAAAACTACAAACACTATTCAAAACACTAGTGAGAAATAATGCATACGGGGTGAAACTTAAAGGGATATTAAGGACCTGGGTAGACCCATGTTTTGCCTGGGTAGATGATATACCTTGGTGCGATGATATAGCCTATTCCCCTCGGAAGTTTTTGCATTTACCTGAAACAACTTACACAAAAACAACACCGAAACGACCTTTATTTCATATTATATAAATAAATAAATACATACATACTTACATAAATAAATAAATTATATATATATATATATATAAATATATGTATATACCAGGTGTCCCATAATAGCCCCCTCCTAACTTTTCCTATATTTTTTCAAATATCAATTTTACACCAGCCCCAAACATTATTGGGTAGTTAATACTTAATTTTGAGAGGGTACCCAATTTTGGCCGCCATCTTGGATCCGCCATATTGGATCCAAAATAATGATTCCAAATGTAAAAGTGGTGTTGTGACCCATCATTTCAAATTATATTTTTTCACTGATTACAATGCCGCAATCTGTTTTTTTAGTATCTCAATTAGTTCTCAAGATATGGGTACTTTTAATTAATTTATTTTCAACCAATTTAAACATAACAAATTGATAAAATAGGCTCATAAACACAAAATAATGCTAGGTAGTGACGAATAACCACCACCAGTCATTGTTGAGCGCTTTACACTTAACTTTCACCGATGTAATTTTTTTGGCCGCCATATTGGATCCGCCATTTTCGAATGAGGCAAGTTATTTAAAATATGAAGTTGGTATTGTGACCCATCATTTTAAACTAGCTTTTTACGCCGAATTCAATGCCGCAACCCGTTTTTAGCTATACAACTTATTTTTTGAAAATTTCAGGTTTTTTGAGATATTTATTAGAAACATGTCAATATCTTGAAAACTAAACACTATAATAAAAAACGAGTTACGGCATTGAATTCAGCGTAAAAATTTAGTTTGAAATAATGGGTCACAATACCAACTTCATATTTGAAATAACTTGCCTCATTTCATAATGGCGGATCCAAGATGGCGGCCAAAAAATTTACATCGGTGAAAGTTAAGTGTAAATCGCTCAACAATGACTGATGGTGGTTATTCGCCACTATCTAGCATTATTTTGTGGTTATGGGCCTATTTTATCAATTTGTAATGTTAAAATTGGTTGAAAATAAATTAATTAAAAGTACCCATATCTTGAGAATTATTTTTTATATTAAAAAACAGATTGCGGCATTGTAATCAGTGAAAAAATCTTATTTGAAATGATGGGTCACAACACCACTTTTACATTTGGAAGAATTATTTTGGATCCAATATGGCGGATCCAAGATGGCGGCCAAAAACTTTTACCTTGCCAAAATGCACGACTAGCCACTCAAAACTTATTGGCGGTGGTCTCAACTCAATATCTTGTTAAATGTAGATAAAAAAATGCAGCCGAGTGGCTTTTTTCAAAAACTTCCCAATGTTGAAAAAGCCGCCATTTTGAAACGTGATTTTTGGGGGTTTCCCGTTGACCGATTTTGTTAGATTTTGGATATGTTTGAATAAGTATTTTTTGTTATATTTTCATGAAAAAAGGTTGTGTTGCAGTTTGGTCTAAGTTGGTGAGCATTTTAACAAATTTTAAAAAAAATTTAAAAAACAAATTTGTTATATCTTAAAAACAAAAACGGATTTTTGAAAACAGATTGCAGCATTGGAATCAGCGTAAAAATCTAGTTCTAAATGATGTGTCACATGACCACCTTTGTATTTGAAAAAAAAATAATTGAATCCAATATGGCGGATCCAAGATGGCGGTCAAAATTTAAAATCCTATGAAAATGAAGTATTACCCCCCTAACGGTTTTCTGAAGCATTTCTAATTTTATATCTCTAGAGATGTAGTTGAAAACTAAGAGTAAAACTTAATTTTAAATTTTTCCATTGTAATCCGCCATTTTGAAACGTAATTTTAGGGAATTTCCCATGGACCGATTTTGTCCGATTTTGGATATGTTAAAAAGCACATTTTTTTGGACAGATTTCCACCAAAAACGCTTGTGTTGCAATTTGTTCTAGGTTAAGGGTGTTTTTTGCGTAGAGTTACTGGACTAAAAATATATGATACCTAGATAAGTAATAGTCGCTTTGGTGTCAGGTCACCGAACCCGAATTGACTCGGTTGGAGAGCGAAAGAAATACCATGTTTAGCAAACATGCTATTTTAGCTTTGGACCAGGAACTAAGCAATCCTAAAAATATGTCGTGATATCAAAGTGTTTCCAAGTCAATTTAGTCAAGTTAATTTCCTTTAGTGTAACAAGGTTCATTAACGATACATATATCTTGGCACTGAAATTTATAAATTTAAATAAATAAATCCAGGTATAAAATAAGTCTCAACTTATGGACTAATGACTATTATTAGCTTGAGCCGAATAAACAATTATTATAAACAGTAATAATAACTATAATAAACACAATAAAAACCAGAGTATGTTAATAATCAATAATAAGAGTAATATTATAAATAAATAATAAACTCTGAAAATTGTCTAATTCGGTTAGATATATCTTAATGAGATACTTGAGTAGACAATAAATAGAATACATAAATCTTAATATCATTATATAATGGCAAATGCAACATTGAACCTATACACAAAGAAGATAAAATCTGCAATATAAATGTTTCTGAATACAGCGGCGAAGATGAAAGGCTTTTCCAATCTTTACTGTGATTAGTCCGATCGAGAACGCTGAAAATTTCATAACAAATCCAATCATAAAGGCAGGAGAGTTCCCGCTGCCTCTTAATACAGCTAAAAAGAAATAAGATTGTCTTCAAAGTTTTTTTAATACCCCTTTGTTCTTCCATTAAGTAATATTTAAATGCTCATTTTGAACCTTCTACTATTACTTTGTATCTATTTAAATGATTTTCTTAAAGAGAATCGCCAATATAAATTCAAAATTCAACACATAATGTAAGAAATATTATATTTTAAATCCTGTTAACTTAAAAACTGTATACCTATATCACACGGCTCACTGGTGCCTTCAAATCATTTTGATCTGGCGAAAAACTTAAAAAACATTAATTCAATAATTAGCTATGGCTAGAAGGGCTAAAGCTTATAATAGCAACCAACACTAAATACTTTAACTTTGTTTACGAAGAGCGCTGGCTAGCTGGCTTTTTCATAACGAGTTTAGTAATAAAATAGCTGTTTGTACTGATCCAGTATCCGTCTGAAGAGTTGTCGAGTTTACACTGTTCCAGCCTGAGATCTTGCGTTTTCACATGATTTATTATTTCATTAAGTTATTTTTGTAATATATTTATAGAAATTATATTTAAGAATGTTTTGATATAACAACAAGTAGTTCTTTAATTTAAAATTCAGTTTCGTTTCAGTGAAGTCTCTTAAATAGTCTGTTAAAAATGAACTCAGGAAAAAACACGCATGTGTTTTAAATGGCTTCAAACTAATTAAATGAAGCTCGATCAATTATTTATAATACGTCAGCATTGAAAAAAGTACCGGTTCGCAGATGTAACACAACTTGAAGGAACTAGAAAACATTAACGTCCTTATAGACATTAAACAGTGATTAAAAGGACACACTGTTTTGATAAATAAAAAATCTAAACCCAATTCATGCATATCGGTATTTTGTTTGATAATTAAATACAAATTCAAATTTTCTGTGTTGGGTTTGTATAACAAAATTTCAGCCAAAGGGTTAGTGATCGCATCAGAAAAGGGTAGTAATGGCGTGAGAACTGTTTGTATTTTGCATAAGTTTGTTTTTAAGTTAATTTATGGTTCGGCACTTCAGGAAAACGAGGTATATTTATTTTATGCACATGGTTCGAAAAAAACATATATGTTTGATCCAAGCGCATTTAAATGCTACTCCCATTTCTTTATGAAGGATCACAACTCAAAACCGATGTATTTTCATGGTGTCAATTGGCTATGCTTATAAATTAATAGAAAATTGCAAGTGATGTATTAATAGTAGTTTATGCAACGATTGTATAATGAATATATTTATAGAGATATTTAGAACACTCGCTGATATATTATAGAGATATTTATAACACTCGTGAGATATTTAGAACACTCGCTTCGCTCGTGTTCTAACTTACATCTCACTCGTGGCTTAAAGGCATAATACAATCGTTGCATACACTATTTTATCTCCCACCAACAATATACGACCAAATTTCCCCCGAAGTTAAACAAAACTCATGACTTTTACTAATGATGGAATAGGTCAACTAAAATTTGAGGTTAGGCAAATAAGCAGACTGAACCATGAATCGTTGTGGAACAATCAGCTGATGGGATAAGTAAACTCAAACATGAATCGTAATTAAGGTAGAAATTAAATAATTGCAAAAAAGTGTCATTAAAAATATTTTCCGTTTAAAAATGGCGGCCATTTTAATTTTTCAAACTAAAATTACTAAAAACTGCTTATTAAATGAAAAAAAAACAAGAACACTTTTTTTGTATTTTTAATTTTCTATGTAACGACACCAAGTTCAGAAGGATAGAATAATAAATAGCTGAGAAATAACGATTTTTAGTTGTACAGGCCAGGCGTACACTGGCAGTTGTATCTGATTTACCACCCTGTACAACTAAAAATCGTTATTTCTCAGCTGTTTATTGACTGATCCTTCTGAACTTGGTGTCGTTTGATAGAAAAAATACAAAAACGTGTTCTTGTCTTTTTTCCATAAAATCAGCTGTTTTTTTATAATTTTAGTTTGAAAAAATCAAAATGGCCACCATTTTGAAACGGAAAAATATTTTAACAAATTTTTAAACTATTTCATTTCTACTTTAAACACTATACCAAGTTTTATAAAGTTATCTTCAAAGGTTTTTTAGATATAAAGTTTTATTGAAGAAATATAAAATGGTGGATATCTTGGTAACAAGGCGTTTTTAGAAAACATGTTATGCTTTATTTTCTTTTTATTTTGACCAATAGAACCTATTCCCAAAGTGTTTGTACTTACTTACTGGACACCCTGTATAACTCCTCCATAGACAGTTAAGATAATAGCCATATTACTTTGACAACATGTATCTGAATAATAATTTCAGCTCGAAAACAGACATGGTATCAGGCAATAAAAATAAATTTTAACATAAACATGAAATAAATTTTTACATCTCAATCAAGTTTCAATAGAATGGCATATATTATTTGATAAACCATTTAATTAGATTCATTTCAGTTAGGGCGCGAGGATTAAACTATTGACAACTCGATAGGAAAGCACGTCCGTGTCATATTTATCATAACTGTACGAGTTTGTTTGTTTGTTTGAACTCGGAAAATGTAATTGCTCCGTTCAATATGCCACTTAAAATTAACCTATTTCTCTTATTTGTTACCATGAACAAATGGACAAATTTTCGCCAGTATCACCGATTCCCAATAACTAACCAATCAGATTAAATTTAAATACCAATAAAATTAGCATTATTTTAACATATAAACATTTCAGTGGATCATTAACATCACCTGACTCAATCCTTCCAACACATTTAATACATAAATGAATTTGAATCCGGCTGGTATTATAAAAATTATGAGTTATTAATTAATTTAAAAGGAATTGCCTCGTATTTTATTTCTCGTAGTTTAGTTGTATGTTTAAACCTTATTACCACGATGATAAGATAGAGTTAATTATTTTTTATTAGATACCAAAAGAAAATATGATTTAAGATTAAAAAAGAATATCTCAAAACATAGCAAGTATGTTACAAAAACGCCATATTGAGGTGAGAAATTTCACACAAGGTGTGACCTCACTTGGCGGGAAGTGTGATGAAATGCTTCTATCTCCGTGTCACGTCAGTTCCATTTTCTTTGGATCCATTAATAATACTCATATTATTATATATGATATTATGATGGAAATAATTGAAATGTGCATATCACGACATACATATTGGATCCTCTTACTAATTTTATTTACGCTTGGTCATTCCAACTGAATGTGCTACCTACCATCTGTTGGAAATAAATTCAGGAAAATACGTAAGAGTGATCCTGGGACATTTTTGGTGTTTATTTTTTTTCTACGCGTGACTATTCTTTACCAAAATCAACGGAATAACAATCGGCAAGAGTACAAAAAAATAAAACAATAATACTATAGAGCCCACCGTTTCTAGTGTATATTGGCCACCGTTTTGCCAACTATGTTTTCATCAGTCTATTATCATTATTAAAGTCGTTAGGAAATATTTTCAAAGGATATATGGTTTTAATTTTTCTGCAACACAAATTACAGCTCTGAAATGAAAGTTGGACATTTTCTTAAAAATGCTCAAATTGAAGAGCTTTAATCAAAGTTTTAGATGCTACTTAATAAATCACTTTTAAAACCACTCTGTAAAATAAATCTTCAAAGTTTTTTATTTCACATTATGCTAGCAGCACAAATTAATCATGATTTTATACTTTAAAATCATAATATATTTTTTGCATAGTTTATTACCTCCTCAATTCTTCACACATAGCCTAGAAATTTTACATTTAACGGGATATCGTTGCAATCAGCTACACACCAACTTAATAATCATGCATTGAATGTTGCACTCAGCTGTATCTTTACTTCCGTGTCCATTCATAAATGTACAGAAATTGTTCCTGCAGGGGTGAACACGGAAAGATTTCCTTGTATTGATCGGCAAAGAGGAACTTTCCTGCCAAGACCATGGCACATAAAACATAATTTTCAGTGTCAGTATGATGTAAAGTAATATTCTGCAAAACTCTAAAAATTTGATGTTATAATTAAAACAAAACACTAATTACATACAGAAACGTTATTGTATCAGTCAAGTGTTACTTAGACGTTAACTTAAAATTACAATGCTTAAGTATATAGTAACAATCATATATATCAGGAAACTATCTGTATAATAACTGTACCGTCCCCCTGAATTAAGTGAACAAAATTAAATCGCTTTTATTACCTGTCAAGTTGCCAGTGCATTTGGGAAACATACATTGTCTGAGACAAAAGGCGAGATAAAAGTTGTACTTAAGTGTTTCCATTGTCATCGACTTGGACAGAGCAGTGTGGCTTGTGTAAACAGCACAACAAAGAAACTTTAGGTTTAGAGCGAGCACTTTCAAATTTGTGTTCTTGAGTATACAGCCTAAATAAAAGCTCCTTTTAAAATGTACAAAAACTAGGGAATATCTATTATTAGGGGCTTACTCTTATATATTTTACTCATTATCTGATATTGTGACAATAACTTTACAATCACAGCAATAGTACAACTTTAATTCAACTACGGTATTGCTTATTTTAATTTTGAGTGTTTTTTTTATGATCAGTTGTTTGTGTACGCATTTATACAAATACCTGTTACTGATATTTTTTAAATATAAAACATGAATATTACCAATGGTTTGTCTTCATAAATAGGAGGACGATATGAGAAAATATTCTTTAAAATACGAATTTTTTAATTTTTATACGCCATTTTTGGCTCAATATTGATAAAATTTGTAATATAATGTATGTAGTTTCAATCTGTAAATAATTTCATACTGTCTTTGGTAAATCCCGAGACATGATAGTAAGAAGTATTCCGGGTGTTTCTTGACAGCCCACCAGGAGAGGGGCTCCTTAATTTTCTTTACGATTGTAAAAGTCAAACTTCACACATATATGAACCAGTTTTTTGTGGTATTTATAAAACTCATTCCCTCCCAAAAAAAGGGTTTCTTGGCTAACTTTTTTTATGGTAATGCTTAGCAAATAATATCTTATAAAAAAACTTTACAAAAGGTTATTTTAAGTGTTACTAGTTCACTGCCTCTTTTATTTTATAATGGTTGTAAGATGTAAAATATACTTATATGATAAGTTAGATGCAACTAGGATGTTGTAATACACTTTTGACATGATTAGATTTTAATAGTTTTTTTATTAGTATGATGCCTAGTATTAAACAGTTACTAGGCATCATACTAATAAAAAAACTATTTGTTATGCCTTAGGTTATGCCTTTGTTTTATTAGTATGTAGGACCTTAAAATTAAATTAAAACTAGGTTACAATACCTTTCCGTCGACAGTTCTAAACATGTCAAATAAGTTGACTACATGTTTCGGAATTCATAATTCCATCTTCAGGTCGTGGGTTGGTGTCAAAAAATTAAAAAGTTAAAATTAAAGTCATGATAGCCCATGCTCAGAACTTCCCATGAGACACCTACGTTACATTCTTACCTGTAAAATTCACCAAAACAATGCTAAGTAATATGATAATTCCGATTTCAATTAAAACTTTTCAATTTGTTAATAATAATAACAACAATAGTAATATTAAGAGTCAAGTTTTTCGGTTTAGCAGGATAAAGAAGCGGACAATGTCATAACAAGTCCAATCTGAGAGCAGATGTTTGTCCTTGCCTCAATATCCGTCAGAAAAATAAACGAGATTCGTCTGGTTTTAATTTTCTATCATTTACGGTTCGTGTTAACCTCGATTAGGAAAATTCCGGATGAGGCGAAACAGCTAGCAGTTAAAAATATCAATATCGTTGCTACGGTTTAAGCTTCTTATAAGTACTTAACTTTATCAGTTTTTGAAAAATTATATAATGTAGTCAGTCCAATGACATTTTATACATTAAAAGGAGAGTATCAGAAACATATTTTTTAATTTTATTGAAGAAAATACCTCGGTCTGACCAATCAAATGCAGTAATTAAAAGTGTTTTGATTTATTTCAATTTTTATGTTTACTGGTGAACACGCGCAGTTTAGCATCTTTGATTTCAATAATCAGCCTTTTTTCAGCTGAAATTTCTTTTTCCGTGTTTAAACTTATAAATCGGCCCGTTTCTTTAGTAGAGCCCTTAGGGACCGTTTTATAAAAACATACTCATATTTTAATCCAATTTGCTCATTGAGACCTTTCCTTCATGTATGGGGTTGATAGGTAACAGGGTTATGGGGTTCTTTAATGTTTCTGGATAAATGAGGGCTTTTTATACATATACTGGTATTAGTGACAAAGTTATTGGTCTATAATTAGTTAAAATACCAATCGTTTTTATTAGGCTGTGATATGAAAACATTCCTTTAAATACATATTCCATATCAGTTCAAACGATTCATTGTTGCAAGTTCTGTTATATGATAGTAATATCATTAATTGGTAATCCAGTATATTTTATCATAGCTAGTCGTCATTCTATCCTCAAAGTCAAAAATCGTTGAAGAAAAATTTAAAAATTGTTAAAACTATCATCTACTTGATTTACAAAAAGGACAATCCTTCCAGTCTATAGGGGTCTTATATGAATATAACCTATGAAAATTACCATAACCTTATTTTACTATGAGTATCTTATCAGAGGTTTTATTACATAATTTTCGGTTTGATAAGGTTTTTAGTATTTAATTCAAATACGTTAATTTAAATCAAACGTATCATGCTTCACAATCATCCTTCACTCATCTGTCATTCATACTTTGCTTAAAATACCTAATTGGTTAGGTCGCCATTTCAAGCAATGTATTGTAATGTATTTTATGGATTGCTAAAGTCACCTCCTTGCAATTTCCTGAGTTAACGGAAGATGAGTGCGTTAGTTAAACACGTACAATTTGCATTACAATGAAGCTGTTTTCTCTCTTTTAGTTTGCGTTGTTAGAGTCAGACATTTTGTGGTTGGGTTTAGCCTTTCTATTTTATTAATACCTTTGAACAGTCAGTGTGAATTTAAAGACATAAAAATATAGTTTCCGACACCCGATGAAGACATATTACTGAAATTATTATTTTTATGCGTTATTTTTACTATTTGGTACACAAGATTCAAGATTTGAAACTAATCTAGCAAAATAATCATTAATAGTTGGGATCGCTATAAGTTGAATTTGTTAAATGTATAAGAAGTTAGGTTGTTGAACATAAAAACCAGCTTTCCAAAAAATAGCTTTTAAAACTTAAGTAACTAACATTATTAGAGTTCTCAAGTAAAAACTAGTTGGTAAATAAGCTGAAACTTTCCCAAACACATAAAGGATAGTACGCCTTATTAAAATGCTCATTGCTCATAGTACGCGTATAACTACTGCAACACATATTACAATGCATCCTTTCATAATAAACTAAAGTGCTATAAGAGGGCTTATTACCAAGACTCAAGAGATTTTTTCGAGCTAAACCTTTTCATGTAAATATTTTTATTTTTTTCTACTAAGATTTTTTCAATACGGCTTGGAGGGCTTATTGTGTAAAGAATAGACAGTTTGTAAAATGCTATTTAGGAAAGCCTTTATTTTTCTTTGCTTCTCAACGTTTATTTTTCAACCTTAACCAAAACCATCTAAGAAAACAGGTAAGATACAAAGTTTGCTCAAGCCTTAGCTTTAGCTGCCTGGTGGATGGGCTGAGCGGAAGCTTGTTTTGACTGAGGCAAACACGAAAACAAACAATCTGGCCAAGCCTCTGAAAAGCATTTTAATTCTATCAAGCTTTACTTTGATGCAAGTGCAGACCATTAAAAAAATTAAAGCCAGTTTGTTTTATAATAAATTAACTAACTTCAAATGAATTTTGTAATTAATTCATTTAAAGTTAGGCACTAACCTATGTGCCTCACGTCAAACGTTTATTGCTTAGCACGTTTCATTGTATGTTTTATTTGAAATTTAAAGTAATCAAAGTTGATCTAACAACGAGACAAAGAAAGGAAGACAAATACGTCTTTTATTTCCTTCAAACGGGTCGTCCTGTAAATCTTCGTGGCTGCGGAATCACTTAACTCCGGCAGTTATGTTGGCCCAGAGTCTCTTACGGTAATTTATCGTTGTAAATAAAACCCACTACTTCCAACACTAATTTAAATGAGCCCCAGTAAAGTTTCATAGTTTAAGTCTTACACCTTTAACTTACTTAAGGAACCCAAACTTATGTTTTAAACTATAACTTCATTTGGAATTGCCAGTACCGCCAGCGATTCTTTAAGCTCTAACCTATTAAGAATTCCCTTACCTATATAAATCTTAGGAATTCGAAGTCTAAATGGAATTGAGAGAGATATTGGAGATATCAGCATGGACGGAATGTTTAGTTATGAGGGATGCCGAGTTTCGTCAGTCCTCTTCATCGCCTAGGAATATTTCTTCAAAATTACTTTGTTCAGAAGTTCGGTAACAAAACAAAAAATATTAGTAAAACCTTCTTAATAAATTATATTACACTAGGCAATGGTTTTATCTGATCTTTCTCTTTTCATACCAGAGAAAAGGATAACACAATTATTTTATATTTATGTTTCAGATGTAAAGTGGAAAAGGTACATATAAAATAACCTTAGTAAAATGGATTAATTTTTACTAAACTTAACGTTAATTCACATATAAAGTATGTCCCGAAAGCACTGTGACAAAAATAGGTAGTGTTATTCCGTGGTTGATGACATAATTTATTTAAGGAACAAAAGTCTCCAGTGCCTAGTTTTCCATCTGTCTGCCTTTATGTTGATACTTTTTTTTACTTAAATTTAAAACCACCCGTAGTATTTACCTTCAAATTTGGTATATGCATGATTTATAATAGGAACTATTAATGTACGGAGTTTCTAGTTTCTACTTAATATATAAACTCAAAATGACGATAATTTAAATTTAAATTAAATTTAAACTTTAATGCTTAATCTTGAAAGTAAATGAAATTATACAACAAATTAGCAAATATTAAAAAAAAATATGTGAAATCAAATCCTTTATCCAAAATGTATAACTGGCGCCAATTCTTGGGGCCCAGTCCGCGCATGGAGCGGGGAGTGGGCAGGCTGGGAGTAGAGGGGAATAGTAGCGGCAGCGGCGGCCGACAGTGTACTAGCCTGGCTGCGTACATTCGACAGCTCGCACATAGTTACTGCTTCTCTGTCAATCGTTGATCAGAGTACCAAGACGCTTTAATAAATACTAATGAAACATTATTCTTTAATCTTATGCTGTATTTTACTTTAATCGTTAATGAGAGTCAATGTTCCGTCGGTCAATGTTTTTAGGACGACATGTAGTGACACGCTATTGTTGACGGCTGAGAGCAGAATGACAGTGCTACGCTCTAGCGACGCGTTGTCGCGCATGCGCACTAGCCGTTTTTGCTACCGCGCATCCACCGCACTGGGCCCCAAGAATTGGCGTCAGTTATACAGGGGATGGTACTTAAAAATTACTGAGATTTTTAGTATTTCTAGCTTAATTAGATGAGTTAAAAAGACTAGTTTTTATGATAAAAAGAGCCAGAAACCAGTCTTTTTAACTTATCCAATTTAAGTATATATATTATACAAAACTATGCAATTGCAACTTGTAGTTACATGGTGATTATAATGTAAGTTCTTCAATTTTAACGTATACTGAACATAAAAAAACATAATTTGTATCAAAAATATTATTATAATATTAATTTTAAAATGAATTCACAAAAGAAGTTTAATTGCCAATGAAGTCGGTCGTACGATTCCCTGGAGGCACATGAATACCAATTTGCAAGCCAATTTTCTCGTTTTATTCTATTTGTTGATGCAAGTGTCAATCCCAGTATCAAAATGTTTTTGATTAAAACACTAATCATTATATTTTTATGGTACATCGTTGATAAAATCTGCCTTTCTCACTTGATTAATAAAATTTATAACTTATATAAAATGTCTATCATATTGATTTTTTGTGGAGTTTAAATCAATTATATACACTCTTGTATTTTTTACCAGCTCGCTGCAAAGTAGCCAGCAACGTACTCAAAGAATTACATCTGGTATTGTCGAGTTGTTCTAAAACCAGTAAAATTACCTACTTTTCCGCAGAACTTTTCGCTACATGTGACTTATGACAAGTTTCAACATATTTTTTTATATTTTTATTTCATTTTGATTTTTGCAGGCATTTGCCATCGCTTATTAGTAAAACAAACTTTACGACATTTCGGGATCTGGAGTCTGGAGTCTAATACCGTCTTCAGGAGGAAAAGAACTTACTTAACAAGATTAGTAACTCACGACCAGGATAACCTGGATAAAAAATTTAGCTAAATAGAAAACTGTAAGAACAGTAAAAAAACACTATGCCGAAAAGAAAATAAGAACACAATATAACACAGAAAATACAAGAATCACAATTATCAAGAATCACCAAACAGGAAAGAGCACGACCACATCCAATCAGAGCAGAGCTAAGACTGGTGGGAGGAGAGGATTTTTTTCTTTTAAATGCCAAAGGGCAGGATTTGGTAAACAACAACCATGAAACCAGGAGAGGAAATGGCAGCGACCATGAGCAACCAATGCAAAGACCAACCGAATCGCAGCGCGCTTCCGGCGACGACAATCTGAAACAAAGACATGTGATATGTAAATTCCGTGTGTCTGTTTTTTAAGTTAATTTTTAACATGATTTTCCCCCATTGGCCTTACTTTGGGTTAACATATTGTGGGAATTCTGAACAGAGTTGTAAGTAATAACCCTATTTGCTGGCACTTTATTTTCCCTACCTTTTAACTCTTTGTTTAAGATTGTCGGCGTCGTCGTGTTCGAAGACGTCTCAAAAATGTATTATTTCCAGTAAAGACTGATGTATGACCTCACTTCACAGCAGTAAATGTTTCCCGTGTTCTCCTTGAAATACTGGCCACGCAACAACGGCTTTACGCTTTCATTCGTCTTTTCAAATTCATGACGAAGAGAAAAGCCGCATATTTTATGCGGAAATTGGAAAGGGACCTCAAGACTGAGTTTTCTAGCTTTGAGTTTTTTACATTCTGAATTTAAGCTCAAAACAGTGAACAATTTGACTCATAATAAGCTTAATTATTGAAATAGTACATTAAGTAATCAAAACAAATCTATTGAGAGAATGTACTACACCAGTTTTCTCTTTTCTGTCGTGAATGAATTCATAATGCTTGGAAATTTTTGTCCTCAAAAATAAACATGTACTATAATTACATAAGTACTAACGTAAATATCACTTAAATAGTGAACTAAATTCAAGAAATTCATGATCAGCAACGGCTTCGACGAGGCTTCTCTTCTTATGGGCTAAAAACAAAAATAAAAGATGAAATGATTTACCAAGTAAATCGATAATTTTATTCGTACTGTACTGAAATAATGATAAAAATACATTTTTAGTAATAGTTAATATATTTCCAATAGTTCTTTGTTCATAAAAGAACATTTCAAAATTAAATCGTTCCCCTTAGTAATATAGTATTGAAAAATAGCATCTTGAAAGGGGCTGTGTATGAGGCAGAAATGAAGGAGCCTCTAAACAAGAGGGGATAAAATAATCCTTCTTAGAAATTTGCAAACCAAATTAACCTCAAACATAACGTCGCGACGCATCAAATCCTTTATCAAGCGCAAGCTACATTCTCCAAGGGCTGGAAAATATATCAACAGTGGAGTTTGCATTTTACAACCCACCTTTCAGTCGTAGAATTTTCCTTTTAGTCCTTTTTCAACTCAACACACACTAAAACAGGTCAAACCAAACAAAGAGCTACCTTGTGATAACTGGTGATGAGCAAATATTAAACTGGTTTTCCATTTGCACGAGATACAACACCTACAAAATGGCTATTAGTTTCGGCTCGGTATTTGAAGCCATACAATGTTATCTTACCTCCATTGAAAATATTTGTAATTATTTTGAAATATGTGTTCATCATCAATTTGCGACCGCACGAAACGAACGCACTTACATCCCACAGCTAAGGAAAACATCTGTAGGCAGTTTGCAGTGACGTGCACACACAACATTAAGTTAGGTCCCGGGCGCATGAATATAGCCTATACTTCAATTCAATTTCAATTAGGCCTATGCTGCCTAATTAGTTTCAATTTCTATGTGTTTTGTGCCAAATATCATTTAACAAAACAACGTCATCAAAAGTTTGTTTTCTCTCTTTAACATACTAGAGAATGATAAAGACTATTTACCCTAATTGTATAGTCCCAGAGAAGTATCCGATATACCATTCTGTTGTTTTCTCTCTTTAACAGACTAGAGATGGATAAAGACTACTTAGCCTAATATTATAGTCCCAGAGAAGTATCCAATATACCATTCTATTTTTTTCTCTCTTTAACAGACTAGAGATGGATAAAGAATACTTAGCCTAATCGTATAGTCCCAGAGAAGTATCCAATATACCATTCTGTTGTTATTCTGAACTATACCTGTCTCAGTAGGCACTGACTCAACCAACTGCATTGTACAACTAATTATACCAATACTTATCTTAGGTCTAAAATATTGTTAGTGGTCACAAGCCATCGGTTGCAGGAACGTTTTATTTTATTATTTCGGTTTTGAATCAGCAGGATTGTATTTTATCCAAGCAATATTCAAACACCAAGAAATGTACCAAAATAAATTTAACGCTCTAATTAAGAAAGGAAGAATGAGAGTTTGGTTTACTTATGTATGATGTTGGATTTGTGTAGTTTATATAATCATAAAAGATCAAATTCAATTCTGACATTTTACTTCCAATTTTTTATTAGAACGATTTTAAGGCTTATGATTTCATAAATGATAACCACTGTTCATTAAACAAAGTCCGAAATACAAGCAGAGGGATTGTTTAAAGAGCATGATTAAACTCACCACTGTCTTGATGAATAAACATGATAACAGAGCTTGTTTATGGGCCTAAAATATTCAAAAGAAAACGTTTTAAACATTTTTCTTTTATAAAATATTTTAAACGTATTCATACTTTTGTTAACAAAATGTAAATTGTTTGGTGCGCTAAACATTCGTCTGCTTATTTATAAATAATGTTTAGTAAAAATCCGAAATATCTTTTAGTTTAATAAATTATTTTGACTATTATACTAGCTTGTAACTAAAAAATCGTTAGATTTATGTAAGCTAGTTACCCAGACGATCGTGTCGAGCATCATTGCCACGCCCTTGTAATACAGCCGTTGTTACGCAGCTACAGTGGTTTTTACGATAAACTGTCATCTGAGAACTTGGCTGAAAAATATATACTGTTGAAGTTCTCTCACTTTTTTTGCATTAATTCGCTCGAAAAACGAATAAACAAAATATTTATTCTTTATCTGGTACTAGGCTTTTAAATGTAGCCCAAACTCAAATAGTCAACTCAAATACAAATATTATTCACCCCGGTAATCCATATCACTCCAAAGAATTATTCCAAAAACGACTCCAATATAACGGAACTATATTTTTTAATAATATATACGTATAATAATATCTTTAAGAGTTCATAATAAATATTATGATATACAATTAAAATATTTAACGGTAAACATTAAAAAAGTATCACAAGGAGTATTATATGAAATCGAAGATATAACTAAATGTTAGTTAAACTTGTCAAAAGATTAACATTTACTAAGATTAAGGGAATGCTCTTCTATCAGATTGTGTATGCTGTGCATTGAGTTATTATTGGGCATTAATTTTTTGCTGGTTATCAATCACATAATTCATTTTCTCCATAAATGGGAGGTTGACATGTAAGATGATTATTTAATAAATGCATGATTAGTGGTTTAAGTATCAAATGACGATGATATATTCTATTCACGGGAGGCTTGAGCGATCCTCTCTGAGCATTTGCAAACCAAATTAACCCAATCATAACAACCTTTAGGTCTACCACAGCTCGGTACCTTAGTGTAGTCTCAGGTTCTAAAACCATATGTGTGGAATGTTAAAATAAAAAATCAATTTAAACCATCGACATAGATTTGATTTGATTTGACATAGATTTGATTTGATTCTTCATTTAACATTCTATAATTGAGGTTTGTGAAATAAATATATAGCTGGCCTATTCTCAAGATTTTCCACATACAGAGGTTTTATCTTTGCGCTCTACTGTCAACCGAAACTTTATGTATGGCGATGCATACCACAGCTCTGAAGCAGCCTAATTCAAATCCCGTCACGAACAGTCAGAGCAGTGTTGGATAACTTGGTATGTCATATGGTATGTACAATGGTTTTTATGAACCAGAAGTATTATAAAACAGTTCTTGCGGCTTTGATGAAAAGTAACTGGAATCCATCGAGTTATTAAATGTTCTTAGAATTGTATGTTAACAGTTATCAATAAGAGCAGATGGATAACAACGTAAGTTTCAAATTATTGACTTAGGTGCTAAAGGAGATAATGTTGATTTGGCTCAGTGATTTACTTTTTATTCATGTCAATATAAAACAAACAAAATAGCCAATTAATAGAGATTTTAATAATAAATATATTTAAGAACAATTTCAAGGTGAAATAAATCCAGACGATTATAAAATTTGACTCAAGCCTTGTCTACGTGAGGAAGTATTCCAAGAGGAATTGTACCAACTACGACTGACAACATTCGAT
Source organism: Flexamia atlantica (assembly GCA_035578135.1). Lineage (NCBI taxonomy): Eukaryota > Metazoa > Arthropoda > Insecta > Hemiptera > Cicadellidae > Flexamia > Flexamia atlantica. The sequence continues at coordinate 24,057,359 of JAQJVK010000012.1, forward strand.
TGCACGTTTGTATGGGGACAATGTCACTGATTGTCCATCATTTCATAGTTGTTTTTAACATTATTGTCATTCAACGAGCCCAAAATAATGGAATAGGGACTTATCTTATCGACCAATAATAGTTTATCATTGTTATTTCACATTTGGGGAAATTTGAAAATGTTAAAATATAAATAATATTTGAAAACAATGCTATTTTACTGTGTGTAAATTTAAGAAGGGTAATATTTACATCGGAATCGTTATAGTAACGTAACAATACCCCCGTTGCAGCAGACCTGCATACTCAGCGAATTTCAGATGCAACACAACAAACGGTATTTCAATCCAACTTAGCGAGATTTTACATGTTTTGTAATCTTCATAAGAATAACATGGGGAATGATTATGCAGGTTTGCTGCAACAGGTATGTTAAAACTGGTTGGTTTTAATTCATTATTTAGTAGATCTTAACTAGAAGAAGCCATATACAAAGTTCTGTCAAGAAATGTTAAAAAATAAGTAAGATATAGAATTTTTTTTATTTCCCATGAGGATAACATGGGGAATGATTATGCAGGTTTGCTGCTTAAAAAATGGAAATTTCGGGGGTTTTAGACTAAAATACATTAGATCTCATCTAGATGAAGCCACAAACCAAGTTTTATTAAGATATGTTGAGAAATAAGCGAGATATAGAATTTTACTTATTCCCCATAAGGTTAACATTGAGACAACGTACTGTGTTTACCACTTTCAATATATCGGTAACCAATGGACATAGAGCAATGATTAAAAACACTAAATTTTTTTTTTTAGCTGAATTCAATGGTGCCAACAAAGATTCGATAAATTTTATTTTTATATGTAAAAAACTCAAAAAACCCATTTTTGGGGGTGTTTATCCCCCTTTACCCCCCCTTCCGGTGGTCCGACCGGGCTGGTTCACGAACTCGTCCATTCGATTACCACTTTACATGTCTGTTCCAAATTTCATTAAGATCGGACCATATTTACGGCCGCTATCGTGCTGACAGACACATATACAGGGTGTCTTGCAACCCTATGAACAAACATACATAACATTATTCCTTGGGCCAAGACAAACACATTTTACTATATAAACATGGGTCTATGGTGCCTAGTTTTCCGTCTGTCTGTCTGTATGTGTTTTTTACAAATAAAATCATAACTCCTAAACTGTTTGAGGTAGAGCGTTGAGATTTTGCACAAATGTTTATCTTCTTAGGCCCTATCTTCGCTTAAAATTATACCAAAATATCATCGACCGTTTCAAAATGGCGGCCATTTAAATTATTTGATGCCAAATTCCATGAAAACCTTTAATTTTAACAAAAAATTGCAAGATATATAAAAGTAAGTCCATTTTATGTAGTTTTCAATGATACCTTATTTGTTGAGATTGGATAAATGTTTACTGAGAAATAAAATTTTTTCGCAATGCTTGACCACTTTCCTCCATTTAAACAATGTTAAAATACGGGGTGTTAAAAATCAAACTTTAACGGCTTATCCCCACTTAACTATTGAGTTTAGGAAAAAATGTCAAAGAATGATAAGTTCTTAAAATTAAGCGTAGAATCCAAATACGCCATAAAATACAGGGTGTTCCATAAGAAAAGTTAAAGTTGTCCGCCATGTTAGAAAATGGCGGCCATTTACAAGTAAATGGAATCCATATTTTTAATTTTCTTGAAAAATTAGGTGAAGTCCCTCGTAAAAGTTGTCTCTAAATCCAATAGGTTCTGAGATACCAACGGTGGCACAGTTAAATTTGACACCCCTTAATTTTAACAATGGAGAAAAGTGGTCAAGCATTACGAACAAATTTAATTTCTCAGTAAATATTTATCCGATCTCAACAAATAAGGTATCATTGAAAACTTAATAAAATGGACTTACTTTTATGTATCTTGCAAGTTTTTGTTTAAATTAACGGGTTTCGTGGAATTTGGCATCAAATAATTTAACTGGCCGCCATTTTGAAACGGTCGATGATATTTTGGTATAATTTTTAGCGAAGATAGGCCCTAATAAGATAAACATTTTTGCAAAATCTCAACGCTGTAACTCAAACCTTTTAGGAGTTATGATTTTGTTTGTAAAAAACACATACAGACGGGCAGACGGAAAACTAGGCACCATAGACCCATGTTTATATAGTAAAATGTGTTTGTCTTGACCCAAGGAATAATGCTATGTATGTTTGTTCATAGGGTTGCAAGACACCCTGTATATATATATATATATATATAGATAGATAGATAGATAGACAGATAGATATATAAAAATTCGAACGAATGGTGGTTTTTGCTTCTGGTGGCCGTAAAACGAAAAGTTATCATGGTCTCAGGCTTAAGTCTTACCATGAGACCTACGGTAATAGCTTCTTCTCTATTGGGGAAATTCGCTAAAAACCAATTATATTGGCTAGAATTAAATAAAATCTATTTTGGTTAAATATAGTGTATTTACTATTTTATGGTATGCTCGTAAAAGCTTATTGATTTCTCAGGAAGATATAAAAAATGTTTCCTTTGATGCTGTTTACATAAATATTTCCTACTTGTAATATTTTTTGACTTACCAGTTTTTTTTCTATGTAGCTTTATAGGTTCCGACAAATTAGCGTTTACCCAGAAAAGTAAGATGGACATATACACAGAAACCACCTTCATTAGATAATCAAATCTTTTTAGGGCCCTTGTATAAATTGTTCCGCTATAGGTGTAACATCAAAAATTAGTCTCAACAATTTTTTATAACGATGCAGACCAAATATCTTACTCAAATTAAACATTAGAAATTCACAAAATTACTGAGAGGACAAAACGTGACCTACTCAGCAATATCGGGTCAATTATCCGCCAACACGTCGCTTCAATGTCGCTGAACGATTCGACTACAGCTACAGAGAGCCATTTCACCAAACCATTATAAATAACTAAAATCAATTTATTTTCAAGATTTATTTCCCTGCTGCGGGATATCGAATTAAACTACTAATTAATTACTGTTGAATATTTCACATGGTTATTTCGCAGCAGAGATTTAGTTGTTACATTTAAATTACAAGTAAAACATGTATTTTTAATATTTCCTTCTTGTGGATGGACCTCGCCTCACCTGTCAAGTTCAGCCATCATCTAGGGACTAAATCTCTGTTTTGGATGCATTATAAAAAACAATATTACCTTTATTATTGTCAATATTATGTTAAATATAATTGCTTGATTCTTCTTGACCCAAAGGAATTGTGCTTTTCAGAGAGGTCAATGATGTTGAAAAAAGTCCATTCAAAATTCGTAGGTCCATCCTGTGCAACATTATTGGGGCTCATTCCAAACCTTAATCACCAATAAATCTTTTCATTTTATTTTATTTGTATCTTTACTTACGTTTTGGGTCTGGTCAGTAAATAGTTAAAAGTAAATCGTCATAATGTACACAAATACTAAATGTATACAAATCTTCCCTCACCAAATTGTTTTTGTGTTTAACTAAAAACCATTGAATCCTTATCAAAATAAAGCAGTATATTTATTTTCAATTATTGTAAAAATTCAAAATAAAATTTGTATTAATTTTTCCCCATGCAGTTTTTTAACCTTAGGAATACTAGAGTACAACATAGAAAATACAGGTATTACAATCAGTCCTATGATTGATGAACCAATTGATATCGATTCCGGATCCGAAGATCCATTCTCAGTCAGGATCCAGGTCGACGAAGTTTAATACTAAAAACTATATCCATCCGATTGGGCGAACCACCATTGCCTCACCGGGTATTTGGGTCGCGTGGGTAAAAATACGTTTTCCTCCTCTACTATCTAAAGTCGTCTTTTAGTCCCTGGAATTGAATACTTAAGTACTAGTTTATACACCATGGGATTTACTTACTTTTTCTCCCATAGGACTAAAAGTAATCTCATAAGAAGTACATGGGGAGAAATCCGGCTACACCGCGATGGGCAGTGAGAAAATTTGGCAACACTGTCGATTTTCACTTGCTTACCCTAAATTTAATTCAAGAATTTCAGTGTTTCAACTTAAGAAAACAAAAGAAAATGCATTTAATAGCCAGGTAATAATTTTGTGTATGAATTAAGTTGGCAACACTGAATATAAAAACAAATGATTTAGAGTTTATTATTACCAATATTCCGAACGTTTCAAAAACATGATTGTTTCTTACATCATGTGCCTAAATGTACCTACAAATTTTGGGAGGTATTTTTAATTAACAGACTTTAGAACAAATAAAGTTAGAGTGTGAATAAATGGTTGTTTAAATTGCCTAAATATCTTATGTTATATATTAATATGTGATTCTAATCTAGCCTATAGTTTAAAGGAGAAAATCATCGCATGAAGGGAAAGTTGTACTGTATTGTCACAGTTATTGTTAATAGTGTAGGTGGAGGAAACATTTTTGTGCATCAGGGACTAAAGTGCTTTTTCTCTTTCGGAAAAATTTTCACCCTCGGCTCCACCATCGGGCGACAACAGTTTCCCTCATGGTGAAAAAGTTGCACTTTAGTCCCTAGATGCACAAAAACTTTTGATGTTTACCAACCATCACTTGTGAAAGCAGTTGTAAGAGAGTATTTTTGTAATTGCATTTTTGTCTTTTACATAAACAATAATTTTTTCAGTTAATAAATTTTTTTTCAGTCAAATAATTTTTTTCAGTTAATAATGGTTTTGGACCTTGCATGTATTTTACTTTAACTGATGGCCCAGACCAACTGCCAAAAATAGTCAAGGAAATAAATATCGGTCTAGAACAACACGCAATCCCTTAAAATTACATTCATTTCAAAATGTGTTTTCAAGGTTAAGCCGTTGAATTTCTTAGCCATGAAATTAGAGTTGATGGTTATCTTTAAAACCTCTGGAAACCTCTTTAAAAAAGTTAAACCAGTAATAGACTTACCAATGACTACTTATATTCCTAACGCCAAAATTAGACTAACCACAGATACTTCACACGAGTGCAAGGCGCCTGGCTCCTGGACCGGGGGCTACTGAGTCGTCATCGCGTCCATCTTCTCAGATCGACACCAAGTCGGCAAGGAAATTCATAACCAAGAAATCGAATCTATAAAAACGGAATCACTAAGCTGAAGCCTAAAATGAACTTTCTTTTTGCCCCTGATGTAAGGTAAATTAGCTTATTTACTATTTAAACCCTGCACGACGATCGATTATAAAGAGTTCCTGCCCTTTAGCTTTCGGCCCCCGTTTATTTTTAGTAGCATTTAAATAAAAATTATATACATGGATAATACTTTGTTTCCGCATTGTGCTTCGAAATAAAGTTTTGTATGTAGAAACTATGTGTTTTTTTTAAACCTACTTCTAGCTTCAATTATTGTTCAGTCGAAATTAGAGGGTCGAAACTAGATACCGACCTCTGGTCGGTATTTAGTTTATTATTAAAAGGGGATTTTTACCATGATAAAATTTAAAAGCATTACCTTTAGTTCACTATGGAAACAAACAAATTTTTACCATGACTATCATGGTCCAAATTATTATTTATTACAAAGTAAATTAAATTTTTTCAAGTGTTGAGATGGTCACTACAAGTGGAGACGACGCGACGGTGCAGGTCCCTCTAAATTGAAGGCCAGTCTGAAAAAGCCTGGAAACATGTCAAAATCAACCCTAAAAGGCACTGTGAGCACCGACATCCGCGTGCCTTGTAGAATTTGCATGGGCGATGAAGCTGAGGATCTAATACCCTCTCCGTGCGGTTGCAAGGGTGCGATAGGCCTCGTCCACACTTTCTGCTTAGAAACGTGGCTCAACAGTGCAGGCTCAAACTCGTGCGGCGTCTGCTTGTCCCCGTTCCCTGTTGCACGCACACCGAAGTACGGCTACTTCCAGTCTACCTGGTTTTTTCTCAAGAGCCGGGAAAAAATCTAACTCTTCTCTTTCCTCGTCATGTCACTGGATGTTGTGGCTGTGAACATCTTTCCTCGTCCTGTCACTGGATGTTGTGGCTGTGAACCTCTTTCCTCGTCCTGTCACTGGATGTTGTGGCTGTGAACCTCTTTCCTCGTCCTGTCACTGGATGTTGTGGCTGTGAACCTCTTTCCTCGTCCTGTCACTGGATGTTGTGGCTGTGAACCTCTTTCCTCGTCCTGTCACTGGATGTTGTGGCTGTGAACCTCTTTCCTCGTCATGTCACTGGATGTTGTGGCTGTGAACCTCTTTCCTCGTCATGTCACTGGATGTTGTGGCTGTGAACCTCTTTCCTCGTCCTGTCACTGGATGTTGTGGCTGTGAACCTCTTTCCTCGTCCTGTCACTGGATGTTGTGGCTGTGAACCTCTTTCCTCGTCCTGTCACTGGATGTTGTGGCTGTGAACCTCTTTCCTCGTCCTGTCACTGGATGTTGTGGCTGTGAACCTCTTTCCTCGTCCTGTCACTGGATGTTGTGGCTGTGAACCTCTTTCCTCGTCATGTCACTGGATGTTGTGGCTGTGAACCTCTTTCCTCGTCATGTCACTGGATGTTGTGGCTGTGAACCTCTTTCCTCGTCCTGTCACTGGATGTTGTGGCTGTGAACCTCTTTCCTCGTCCTGTCACTGGATGTTGTGGCTGAGAACCTCTTTCCTCGTCATGTCACTGGATGTTGTGGCTGTGAACCTCTTTCTGATTTTATTATGTCTCGATTACAAGGGTGAGGTTGGCGAAGAAGGTTTCAAGAATGTTAGATTTATCATCACGTTATTTATGAGCATTCTGGTGTTGGACGTTTTTTGGTTTTTCGTCATATTCAAAGACTACGTCTGGTCCTGGCATCACTGGAGAAAGACGACTGGTGCAGAAGTTAGATTGGTCATCATAAACAACCAATAGCAAATAAAATCAAGTGCAAAATATTTACCGTTTAGTTCTACTAGCTTTTTTTGATTGAACACAACTATGTGTTTGCTAGTTAGGAAACAGAAACGGAAATTTACGATTATAAAATATTAAATTTTGTCTTCAACCTTCAATCACAAAGTAATAAAAAATTTAAATCAGAACATCTAAAACATTCGAATAAAGGTCAGTAGCCATGGAATCAATACTGACAGTTGATTGCAAGTCGTTCAAAACGAAGGGGAAAATTTGACATTACTGACATATTGAAGGTTGTTGAACACAGTGACACATTACCAACAGATAGTAACACATTCACTTGGATAAAAATCAATGCATATATTGTTACAAATACAATATTAGCTTATGTGTATTCGTGATTGATTGAAAACCGAAAATTATGATAAACTATACAAACCTAACTCCACTGAGCGCTAAAAGAAATGCCCTCTTAAAACACTATATGAAACACTCTAACACTATATACTCACTATGCTAACACTCTATATGAAATTAATTTATTCAAACAAATCAAATGGATCTTCGTAACAAAAAGCTACAAAATACTTCATGAATACATTTTTTAAGTTGTCCTAAAAATAACAAAACTTCCGTACAAATAAAATTATGTGTTAAAAGAAAAAAATTACTATTGAACTCGACCCTGCAGCACAGTAGTTCATAGACCACTAGAACTACGGAACCAATACGCTGTTGAGTAGTTTTAGCGAATTTCCTCAAAGGAATAAGCTATTACGGTAGTACTCATGGTAAGACCTAGGTCCGAGACCATGTTAACTTTTCATTTAGGGGTCCCCAGAAGCAAAAAACACCATTCGTTCGAATTTATATATATATATATATATATATATATATATATATATATATATGTCTGTTAACACGATAGCGGCCGTAAATATGGTACGATCTTAATGAAATTTGGTACAGACGTGTAAAGTGGTAATCACTCGGACGAGTTCGTAAACCAGCCGAATCGGACCACCGGAAGGGGGGGTAAAGGGGGATAAACCCCCCCAAAAATGGGTTTTTTGAGTTTTTTACATAGGAAAATAAAATTTATCAAATTTTTGTTGGCACCATTGAATTCAGCTCAAAAAAACAAACAATTTAGTATTTTGAATTACTGCTCTATGTCCACTGGTTACCGAGATATTGAAAGTGGTAAACACAGTACGTTGTCTCAATGTTAACCTTATGGGAAATAAGTTAAATTCTATATTTCGCTTATTTCTCAACATATCTTGATAAAACTTGGTAAATGGCTTCTTTTAGTTCAGATCTACTAAATATTGAATTAAAACCAGCCAGTTTTAACATACCTGTAGCAGCATACCTGCATACTCTTTCCCCATGTTATTCTTATGGAGCTTACAAAAACATGTCAAATCTCGCTATGTTGGATTAAAATATGTTGTTTTGCATTTGAAATTCGCTGAGTATGCAGGTCTGCTGCAACGGGGGTATTTAAGTATTCATTCATCTGCTTCAATGATTAGCCGTTCAGTGTTATTTTCCTCTTTCTCTAATCCTCTACAATCTAAACAACTTGCAATTAGCTATTTTGTGGAAAACTTGGGATTTAGCAAAACTTCTGAAAAATAGGTAACTACGTGTTTAAAAACACTCCCATCACGATTACTTAAAATACTAACAACAATTAGTCTAGAAACAGACTAGAGAGAAATAAGAAGCAAACAGAAAGCTTCCTATACCAGCAAACAGCAAGCTTCCTGAGAAAACTGAACAACAAGGGGCATATAATACGAGAAAATACGTAAAAGAATAGAACAAGTGATTACTTTATATCAAATTTGCAAGTTAGTAAAACAGATAGATAATCAATGGTCATTTAGGACCTTATGTTTGGTTGACTGAACTATCCAGATTGGCAACCTAATGCACTTTTGCGTGCCCGTTTTTTCGCGCGGCGTCAAGTTTGTTAGGTCGTTTTTCCGCACATATTGCATTGGTATCAAAGTTATTAATGGCTATATTTGTTCTTTGGGACCTGAAGATTTGATATTGACGAAATTATACTTGATACCAGTGCAATATGTGCGGCAAAAAGATCTAACAAACTTGACGCCGCGCGAAAAAACGGGCACGCAAAAGTACATTGGGTTGCCAATTTGTATTGTTCTTCATCTGTGACTAAATTAACAACCCATATTCCCAAAAAATAAACTATTGCTACAATGCTCCTTGCGAATAAAATTTGACAAGTACTAATTATTGTAACACATTTCTTGGTTTTTTGTATATTTAATTATTAAGAAGTTACAACTATACAAAAAACAAAAGAGAAATAAACACATTTACTCTACTTCAATCATCTTGAAAGCTTTAAAATCATATTAAAGATATTAAAAGTGAATAAATTAGTCTCATCAATTTAACATAAAATTGTTCGATCGTCATCGTATGATACTTAAAGATTAATATAAAAAATTCATTAACCAACCTATGAATCACGTTATTGACGAAAACCTACGAAATGGCATGTTAATAGTATATTTCATTACAAGGACCTAAAGTAACGCTTTTCGTACAAGGTCAAGTTTTACAACCGAGGCTGTAAGCCGAGGTTGAAAAATGACCGAGTAACGAAAAGCAGCTTTAGGTCCGTGTGATGAACTATATTTTTCGTTATATTGCTCAATACAATACGTAAACTACTTAAGAAAACCTAAATGTTACAGCTTGTTTACCTTTAAAGATGCCTTCAAAAGATGCCACCGTCTTCTTCTTGCTATTTGAAGCAATCAGCTGATTGTCTGTTTCATTTGTGTTAGGGTAGACTGACAACAATGAACAACTATCGACATATCGAACGCATGTAATAATCGATTGGTGAAATGAGCGAGTTTCACAAATTGACTAAACTGACAACAATGAATGTTTCGATAATAACGATGAATGTTTCTGTTATTTGTAATCGAATGAATATTGTTCAGTTATTACGACGTACTCGGCACTTTTTGACTTTTATAGTCCTAGGACTATAAAGAGTCAGCTGGTATCGAGTACATCAGCTTTTAATTCCTAGGAATAAAAAGAGTGTATTTAGGTCCGGAAAACATGCATTAAAAACATCTGTTTTTGAAGCAGTATAACGAAAAAGCTTTAATTGAAAACATTCTTCTTTAATCCTTGGATTGATGGAGGAAAAGTTGCATGTTGATGTTTCCGGATTGAAGTAGATAGGCAATTGATTTATTTTGATTAAAAAATGTATCAAAAATTATGTATGAGAATTATTGAAGATTTCGGATGTGATGCTTTAGGTGTTGCCATCCTTTAAATGTGACACTGCTCTATTATGTGTAATTTGTTACGGGGCTTTATGTAAAACCTTAATGTTATGTAATCTTAAGGATACATGTTAAGGATATTTTACTTTATACAGGGTGTCCCGAAATTATGGTAAAATATTTTAGTATATGATAGTAGAGGTAAAAATAAGAAAAAAAGTTCATATAAACATAGGTCCAAAAGTGCTTAGTTTTCCGTCTGTGTGTCTGTTTGTGATTTTTACATATTTAATCATATCTCACGAACCTCTTAACGTATCAACATCAAACTTGGTACATGGATGACCACTATTAAGACCTTTTTTTGTAAGAAGTATCAAATTTCTACTTTGTACTATTTCGAAATGGCGACTGTTTTTTGTTTTCAAAGCTAAATACTTTAGAAACCGTAAATTTTAGGAAAATTATACAAGAGGCAAAAAAGTTGTGAAATCTAATCCAATTAACGCTGATATTAAGATTATGATGATCGAACTACTAATAACGGAGAAATTTTATTTTTTTTTCAAATAAAAACATGGAAATTTCTGACAGTTTGTTCTAAAGGACCATGTTTTTATTCAGAAAAGTTAAAATTTCTCCGTTTTTAGTTGTCCGATCATCATAATCTTAATATCAGCGTTAATTGGATTAAATTTCACAACTTTTTTGTCTTTGTATATATTTTCTAAAATTTACGATTTTTAAGATATTTAGCTTTAAAAACAAAAAACAGTCGCCATTTTGAAATGGTACAAAGTAGAAATTTGATACTTCTTATAAAAATAGGTCTTAATAGTGGTCATCCATGTACCAAGTTTGAAGTTTATACGTTAAGAGGTTCGTGAGATATGATTAAATATGTAAAAATCACAAACAGACACACAGACGGAAAACTAAGCACTTTTGGACCTATGTTTATATGAACTTTTTTTCTTATTTTTACCTGTACTATCATATACTAAAATATTTTACCATAATTTTGGGACACCCTGTATACTTAGTAACACCTCTTTTGTATTCTGTTTGAACTTTGATTATTTGATCATCTATCTATCTCCTGTTTCGTCACTCTTTGTTGCTGCAAAGTTTTTTTTTCATTGAAAGTGAAATTGGCTACTGGTTAAGATGACAGTTTTGTGATATGTACTATTCTGATAGTAATAAAAATAGTTTGTGCAATCTGTTCTGATGGCGAGGCCAAACCCCTACTAGGGTATCGATGGCCATGGGAGTAAGAGTAAGCGTAATCTGTTCTGATAATTTATTAGTTTTGAACAAAACCCACAAACGTGCAACATGAATATTTTGAAGAGTTTCGACAGAAATCATCCGCCCAATGTAATTTGCACGAAATATAAAATACATAGATTTACATTTAATCAACATTTGAGATAGCTTTGTATTTTGGGTTGCCATTTTAGTTTATGTTATTAAGACCAAAATGTAGCATTTCGATAAAAAAATCTAGAATTTCTTAGTTGACTATTTATTAATGACTAAGTATTTTGATTTTTTTCAGACCTTACCCACAAGTAACGGTTATATTTTTTAATTTCGGCAAATTTAGCTTGATTTTGAGACCACCTAATTCACCATTCATCTGCTAGATTGAATAAACCTTTACTTCAGAAAGGGAGAAGTCTTTACTTAACAGATAACTTCTAATATAAAATGTGTACCAACAAATAATCGTAGAGCAATGTCAAGTTATTTCCAACTATACTGAATACACATTCAATAAATGTGTTTACTATTCTGACTTCTTAACTTATTTTAATATTTTTTAATACTAAACACCTGTTATTTATCTTTACTCTTGTTGTGTAGTAACCAAGATTTTATCCGCATTCAAGATAAAATCTGTTTAAAAACATGGAAAATATAGGCTAGTGAAAGAATCGAGTTTTTAAATGGATTGTCAATTGGATCCAGGTATAACATTATTATAGATTTTAGAAGTTCGATTGAGTTTTTTGTTTTTGTTTTTGTACCGCAATATCAGCCTGACTATAAGAAGGCCATAGCCTACGTGTTAAGCAATTAGTTTGTTTATGTTGAGAACAGAATTTTAGTATTCTTTGGATAGTGTAATATCGATTAAACTTTGTAGATCTGGATCATGATGGGGGATGGGTCTACAGATCCGAAACATATGATAATCAAATAAAGGATTGTTAGGATAAGACCTGCATTTTATAAATTTTTCTGTTGATCAAGGATTGAATCAATACAACCTTAAAGAAAGCAGTAATATTAAAAGTCACTAATAACTGTAGATATATATACGAGTTTCAATTGCTATATGAACTATATATTTTTTATATGCTTGATTATAAAAGCCTTACAACAACCCTTTCAAATTCTTTAAGAGCCATCACTTTCATTGTCGAACAAACGCAATTTTCTTAAGTACTGGTTACTTATCATTAAAGGGTAAAGACTGAAAAGCTTGAAAATATTTTCGAAAGGCGAGGAGCAGTCTTTGACAGTGTTGCACCGCCTGGGCTGTAAATCTATGAAGCAAAAACTCTTTCACTAAGGGGAGCCAATTTAATGAAATATCGCTTCACGTTTTCGGGCATGGTTCTATTGTAAATATATTGTCCTTTTGGAAACATATTTTAGTGTTTGGGAGATATTAAACATAAAATATCAGTAAGCTTAACTTGTTACTACGAAAAGTTGTCTGTACAGCCGATTGGATATACAGTTCTCATCTTATAGCTTCAGTTGTCATTGGACTATGAATAAAGTTGTCATTGGGCTGTCTGACCCTAGGTCGTTCGCCCTTAACAAAAACAGGTGATAACAGGACCTGATGGGGTTAAACCGTCCCCGATCGGAACATCCAACATCGAAACAAATGCCACTGGCGTAGAAACACACTGAGATAAAATAAAAATTAAGTTACTACTTTTACAATTAAAATTTGTTAGAAATATTTTATAATTTCCTTTAGTCGTTTGTAGTCCGATCTTATTTTAAAAAATGACTCGAACCATTAGTAATAGCTCGAAGTAATTGTATTTATTAATAACTTTTATTCTCAGTACTTATACAGTATACATAGTTAACTATACAGTATACTATACTACTCATCTATACTACTAACTATAGTAGCCCTCAATGTAGTGTACTATACAATATAGAATTCTACTCAATTATACCACGTGCTACTTCACTTTAGTACTCAATACTACTATGTTTCAGTATTACTGATTTAAAGGGTGAGTTATATTAGGAGGGATTGGGTTCAATTAAAGGGTAAGTAATTGTGGTTGACCCATAATTATATGACAACTACCCTGCCACGCCCCGTTCATAATTTTAAAAATCTTTCATATAAATTAAAAGTGTATAGTGAAGTAAACTCTCTTTTCCAGCAATATATACAGTTCTTTAAGGTTTACCTAATAATACCTAATAATGTTTGCCCAATCATCTCAACCGGAAGAGGTGGCGATAAAAGATGAAATTTTGATTTCCACATAGGAACACTTTTACTGCTCTACATGTTTTGAATACTACCGACAATCTACACTAAACATTTTAGATTATGTCTTCCTGTAAACATAGAACACAAGTAACAAACAACATATAACCATAAAAATACAAACAAGCAAAATATAAAAAAGAACACAATAACAATGAGAAATACTTATGAGTGTTGTAGAGTAAGCCCTAAAGTGGTTACTTTACAAGAAAAATAAGTAAAGAATTACAATTGAAAACTCTTAAGCAATTAAGACGACATTTTATTCAACAGTTTGGGTTTAATAATGGTCAAGTGATTTAGAATTCTAGTCGCAGCTCCTCCTAAATTTGAAGCCGTTACATCCATTCTGGGATGTTTACTGAAGGAAATGGCTTTCTTACGTTATTTTGCGATCCTCTTATCCTCTTAATTCCGAGTCTCTTATCTTCCCCTCCAACTTTTTTGATTACTGTATTGCAGGTTTTTTAAAGATTATTTAAGTTCATGAAATAGTACTGATTAAAAGGATTTTAACAAAATAAATAATATACTGGTTAAGGAGCTCGAAAGTTCTTCAATTTGATTTGAAATTTAGAATTTAAATACAATAACATGACGCAATGACCGTTAAATTCAGTTTGCTTTTTAATAAAATGCTGAAGATAAAAATCACATGTGTAAAATTTAAAACCAAATTTTAAGTTGGAGAATCACGACTAAAACGTTTTATAAGTAATTTCATTGATTGTGCTTATAGAACGATGATTTTTTTTAATTCATTCTAAATTTGAGTCTCAGTTGCCATGGCTTAACGATTGAAAGAAAACTAAATGTATAATTTCTTACAATTTTATGTTCTTAATCTGCCCAAGGGAAACACATTAATACAGGCAAATGCAATGTTTACATTTAAACTGCAGCTCTCGCCACCAGCTCCTCGCTAAACAAGATGTATCCCCGAGGAAGCTGAGTATTAATGGAACTGTCTGATGCAAGTTGAATGCAGAACACGACCTAAAGCTGAAATTACTCAATTAGGCACTTTCAGAATTAAAGAGACCTTTTAGAGCGAAATTGGGACTGTATTACCTTGATGTCGTTTAATTGGGAGAGGTTTTTCATGTACTTGCAGTTAAGCTGTAAAATAAGATTGAAAGTAGTATAAAGAGTGGTGTTAGTAATGAAGTAATAGATTTCTTTACATTACGTTAAAATTAGTACACTACAAGTTAAAACTACATAAAAACTGACTAGTTAAAACTGAGAAAAAGTTTCGGTTTGACTTTTCATATACTTATATTTTTGCTAGCGTCAGTTTATTCTAACTCAATTTAATATTATGAGCTATCAAATCATAATGTTTCAAATCATTTAAAAATGCTACATGCAAGCAAAAAGCTGCACAATAGTTGTTTTTCCAGGGGAAATTATAATAAAAGCTGAAAAATGTTCCAGTAAATTAAAAGAAGTTTATTTAAGTTACTTTTATTACATGAAGGGTTCATCCGGATCTGCCAGAAAATTTTAAAAATAAACATCCTTAATATTTTTGATCATGGAATAGTTTTTAGTATGTATTTTATCGTAGTACTATGTATAAAACACATTTTTATTTCTTATTCCTATAAAATACATTTCTTTAAGAAGTCAAGATTTTTCGCGTCCTTTGCAAGGAAAATTCGGCTTAAAATAGACAGTAAATTTAGAATAATATGTATAAATAGAATTGTCAGAGGGGCCAGCAGAAGATGTTATTTATGTAGACGCAAGGGCTAGCGACACACAGCAACTGTGATCAAGTGGCTCGGGTCCCGGTGGATATTACTGTGAAACTGGAATGAACTTAGGATACGTGCCACTTCTACCAGTGTTTATCTTACTCGTTTATCAAAATGTGAAGTTAAAATAAACACTATGCTGTACAGAATATGTTTAACATTTTACTATTGGCAACTCTTAGTTTTTTTTATTTTTTATTAATTGTATTTCATACTCAGCGATAAATAATTATGAATTTTGATAGAGCATGTAAGTTCATTGTGAGGGCTCCTATTTTGTTTGGTAATAATGTGAAAGAGATAGTTTTTGACAAAACAATATTCCTTAAATTGTTTGTGAGGATTATTAGCCCAAGTGCAAATAAATAATTATCGGGCACTAAACCTTTACTGTTGAACTTACTAAAACATGGATAAATGTATAGTAGTATTAACGATACTTTGTAGCCATGTAGTGTGCCAAGTGCTTAAGTTAGTATAAAAAATAACTTAAGTGTTATAAAAAGTAAGATAACAAAGAGTTCCTGTTAATTTTTAGTGAATTTACCCTATAGGGAAGAAGCTGTTACTGTAGTACCCATGGTAAGACCTAAGCCCGAGACCATGTTAACTTTTCATTTCGGGGCCCCCAGAAGCAAAAAACACTATTCGTTCATTTTAATAATTATATATATATATATATATATATATGTGTGTGTGTGTATGTGTGTGTGTGTGTGTGTGTGTGTGTGTGTGTGTGTGTGTGTGTGTGTGTGTGTGTGTGTGTGTGTGTGTTGTGTCTTTAAGCACGATAACTCGCGTAAAAATTGTCCGATCTTATTGAAATTTGACATGGATGTGTAAAGTAGTAATTACTCGGACGAGTTCGTAACCAGCCCACTCGGACTACCGGGGGGGGGGGGGGGGTAAAGGGGGAAAAACCCCCCAAAAATGGGGTTTTTGAGTTTTTTTACATAGAAAAATAAAATTTTTCGAATTTTTGTTGGCACTATTGAATTCAGCCCAAAAAACAAACAATTTAGTCTTTTGAATCATAGCTCTAGGTCCATTAGTTACCGAGATATTGAAAGTGGTAAACACAGTACGTTGTCCCAATGTTAATCTTATGGGAAATAAGTAAAATTCTATATCTCGCTTATTTCTCAACATTATCTTGATAAAACCTGGTAAATGGCTTCTTCTAGTTCAGATCTACTAAATATTGAATTAAAACCACCCAGTTTTAATACACCCGTAGCAGCAAACCTGCATACTCAATCCCTATTTTGTTCTTATGGAGCTTACAAAAATATGTCAAATCTCGCTATGTTAGATTGAAATATGTTGTTTTGCACTTGAAATTCGCTGAGTATGCAAGTCTGCTGCAACGGGGGTAATTATTTGTTACATATTTTTTAAACGGAAAACCATAGCCACTTGGGTCCCATTTCTTAATGAATCGCTTTCATTATAAACGATACTGTTAGTAAAGCCATATAATATGAATTATAATTTTACGAATATCGTTTGCTGCGATTGGATCCGAGATTGGAGAATAGTTGTGTTCTGCCACCACTGGGTATGAAAGTGAGAATTCTTTGTAATCTGGTATACCGTCTTGACTTACACGGTCAAATAGTTTTGTTCGGTAGAGCATTTCCCATTACGGAATCATTAATTGCTTTAACCCATAAAGTCTTGGATCCAGAAAAACAGTAAATGTAGTTTCTTTGAGCTGGAATTGCGAGCTGCTATCGACACCGGCAAATATCTCACTCCTATTGTCGTCTCACGGTGCATTTAACACGGCAGCGGCACTCCTGCCCCTACTGCTCCATACGTGGCTCAACTTTTAAACACGTTAACATTTCAAGTTAACGTACGTCATGTTACTTAAGTAAATTTTAATTCTTATTAATTGATCGAATTTAACTGAGTAATCACTAACATTATTCATGTGCAAGTTGTATCGGCTAGAGACATTTAATCACAACATTATTTTTCTAACGTTCGACCAGTTTCTTGGCGAGAGAGAGAAAGAGTTTTATGTATTCATAAAACAAAGTTAGTATTTCTAAGTAATAATTTATATTTAGCAAACTCATTACTGGAGTGAGGAAGGAAGGCCTTTGAGGAGTTCACCAAAGTTTCAGTGTTATCCAAGCAAGTAACTGATGCAGTAGATACTTTGCAATTAATTATTTTGAATAAGTAACTTCCACACGTCCCAATATTGTATACTGCCCGAGTAAAAAAAATCTTACTGTTGCTTTGAAATTAAAAAGTATCAGATTATTTGTTCATATTAGAAAATCTGAAATTGTTTTAAATAGTTTTTTATGCCCTCCCACACTATTACCAAACTGAATTGGAGCCCTCACCATTAACTTACATTTTCTATCGAAATGCATATTTATTTATCGCTTAGTATGAAATGATTCAATTACTTTTTTAATACAAAGTTTATTAAATATTTTCACAATTTTTTTTTAACTATATGTTACACGTGGCTTCTCCACATACGTTCAAAATGATAGCAAGAAATTTTTCTTGACCAGATTCTATTTACATAGGTTTATATGTACATGTTAAACATTCTTAATATTTTTAATAAAGAAATAATTTAGATTTGTTAAAGTAAAGCAACTGGTAGTTAGCTTAACAAATGGATACGTTGCATCAGCTGACTTATGTAATATGACAAACACGTCATGACAAACAAACTCAGAAACTTTTACACCTATAATATTAGTAGGATATATTCAACGTAAAAGAGTTCAATATATTTCCGTTTATAAGGTGACCGATATTATCTCATTATTATAATAAAATACTGTATAATAATTGAGGACATGATTAAGGATACAAAAACAAAGATTTTTAGTACTTATTTTCAGTTCTAGCTACTTTCTAATGTACTATCAAAGTTAAATAGGTCCAAGTATTCAGTAAAGTATTACGCTCAACTAACTGTCATAAACTAGTAAATTACTACTAAGTCTATTACCATCAAAACTCATTACCAATTATTTAATTTTTTTTAACAAAGTAACAAAAAAACTAACAGCAAATTACAAAGGAAAATGTTCATAACACAGTTTAAAGATAAATAAAAAAAAGTATTGGGCTACATTTTTCCAAAACTAATAATTAATTGTTAGTGAAAGGATTCGATAAACTAAAATGCAATCAAATTTCCTTGGAGCAGATTATGAGCGTGGCTGAAGTGCAAAGGATGTGTAGAGGGAGAGAGAAGGTTGCTTGAATGTCTTGGTTAGTACGTCTAACTTCCTTCAGTTAAGTAACCACTCCTATACACTCTTGAAATGTTTTCTAATATACCAAAATAGCCAACAATCTTGCCCTCTTTATTATTTTAGCCGCACATTATCCTACACATTTATTATAGTTCAGAAATTTCAGGAAAATCGACTCAACAAATCTTAACCGTGTTGAAACTTGGTACAGATGTTCAGGAAACCTCCCAAAATTCCCCGGAAATCTCTTCTCTGTTCCAGCCGCTATCTTAAAAAACCATTTCCGGCCCGTGTTTATCTAACACTTCCACAAAAACCATAAAAGATTAAAAAAAGTATAAATGGTATTTTTGTAGAGGATAAACTTTCAAATAAAATTAGTATTATCATGTTCAAAATAACCGCTGATATTATTGATTTTCTAAAAGTTTGCATTGTCAATATATCTTCCTTAAGAAATACTGTAGATGTTAAATTTGATTTTAAATACATTCCCAAGGGGCCGAGCCCCTTGATCTTAATTAATAATTAGTTATATTTATTGAATCCTGATAGTAAAGCCCCACGGCTTTACTATCAGGCTTTACTGTCAGGCTTTGTCAGGTCGATTGACTATTTGACGCTTAAAATTCCTGAACTATTAAGGAACTAATTTTCAAAGGTCTAAGAGTATCGAAATATTTTTAACGTTTCCTGGGATCCGGTCGTTTAACGTTCCCGACTGACCAAACGTGCTGTTTTATTCTCCCTTTACGACCTTTTACACTAAACTGATTGCCAGCGCTGATTGTTCAACACCGGCTGGCAGTAGTGCTTGTAAAAACGCTATGTATTAGTATGTCTTTCTTCAGCGAATGTTGTGTTTACACCAAGTTGACGGTAGTTGCTTCCTGGTTACAGATGCTAGTCAGCGCTGCAACCGTAACAGGTCAGCGCTGCAGGCTAGTGTAACAGGTCTTTAGATCTTTAGGGCCTAACAACGTATCCAAACACAGACTTACCGCACCGTCTTCCACATATGATGTACATTTTGACTGGACCGTAAAATAATTCAACTGAGCTTAAGGTCCTGATCAATGAGATCTTTGTGTTCAAAGGACAACGTATAAAGTAATATACTCTGTTAATCGGTACATTCTTAATGTCGACAACATTTTATCAAATATTTAACCCTCTGTTGGATTAATAAAAATAAAACCGTAATATAAATTTATTTGAAAATATAAATGGGTTTAGTAATAATTTCATAATTTATAAAACAGATTTTGTGTCCAATTCGGTTTTACCATGTATAATAAAAATTTACTTTTCCATTATATATCACTCCTTAGGTTGAAATAGGTAGCTATCGGTATTTTTGTTCTGCCATTCCATAATAACTATTACTTTGGACTTTAGAAATCCATTATTGCTATCTTGGAGTTGTCTCCCTTTTACTTCCCAAGCTTTCTTACAACACTACTGTTTAGGCTACTCTAAATACTACGATGCAACCTAATTACTAAAAAGAACTGTAATGCTGCAATTTTCTTTTTTATTATGACTACATTTATTTTAAAAATATATATTTCATATAATACATGTAATGACTAAAATCCGTCCTTCAAGAATAAATAGTAACAAATTAAACCATGCCCGGATGAGCTTTACAAGTTATTTTAAAAGTAAACCAACGATGGTCTTGGAAAGAGCGACAAGATTAATTAACTGATGTAAATTTAAGCACAGAACGTGTTCTGGAAGTTAAACTTGCTCGGTTAGTAGAAACATTACCTATTTTGCTTCAAAACAACGCAAACTACACTACTTAAAGGAGTAAACTGTTTTTACGTCGTATTTATATAGTAATTTAGTATTGCTAACGTAATGAATTCCTTAATGATGAGGTCACTCATTAATTGTTTCTTTTTATATTTGTATTTTATCTTATTTTAACAAACAATATGTACTATTAAATAACAATCAACATTTTAAATAAGTAAAGGCAAGTAATCCGTAAAGTCAAGAAAAGTTTGTGTTAAAGAATGTCGTGGGAAGTAATGCGACAATTGCCCGGCTCACCGAGCGAGTACGGTAAAACCTTCTGGGCGAGAAATGTAAGATACTTTTCACCATGCTGACTCAGAAACATATGTTTTCTGTTCCTTTTTGTTGGCTTGAAAGCTACCCTTTGCCAATACCAGTCCAGAAAACTTTCCGGTCTAGGCCGGAACTTTCCGGATTACATGAATCGGAAGCAAACAATCGGCTGATCTTTAGCAAACCGATGTTTAATGCATGTTTATAGAATACTATTTTAGAGGAATTTAATGGCAGCACTGGCAGCAGTAATAAATCTTTCTTTGTTTATTACAGGTTAGGCTTGAAGAATTGATAAATTTTGTGGTTGATGCAAGGAATCTGTAATGACTAAAAACATTTTTCTGAGCAGTATGAAGAGAAGTACTGTACGTCACACGGCCGGTAAGTTTTACCGTCCTCGTATGAAAAATCTCACATTGGCCTCGGGCTTTCGTGGTAACTATCATGCTTGTTCGGAAAAATAATACTTTCCGGCCTAATAACGAATTAGAATAACGATATTAGAATTATCAACTATGATACCTACTATTTTTGAGTAAAACTCTCTAGAAAAAAAATCTCTTTTGAATAAAAAGTGAAACACTACAGTATAGAGTTTTTTCTAGCTTCAAAAACAATACAATATAAAGGTTTTTCTGGCTTCAAGCGTAAGGGGTTCTGCCTACAAGATTGCTAAATGCAATATTTTTATTTGTGCAGCTAGTTCTAAAAAAGGTTGATTTTTTAAAGAGTTCACTCACTTTTGATTTATTCAGGGAATTTTTCAAGTTTTTCATAGAAGATAACACAAAACATCATGAAACTCAGTATGGCATTCAAATAATGGCTGAAGAAAGTCTTCTGAGTTGCACACTACACTCGGAGTCTAGATCCGGAGGGAGGAGAGACCCTCCATCAAGTCATGTTGGTGAAACTCTACCAATATTAGCTGACTTTCTCATGAGGGAATACCATTGTAATATTTGGTACTACTTTTCTCCAATCTTTTAGTGGCAATACTTACAGACTGATTGAGGATTAAAAATTAACATGGCTTTAGTTGTATGAGGAATGTCATATTTCCTTCATTTTTACCATTCGTCGTATAAACTGTGAAATGAAACTATAATCAAATTTTTTAAATACATTGTGACCGGAATTGAAAGTGTCATGTTTTATCTAATTGTAACTGACTTGATAAACCTTGTTAACCTTCAGTTCATTGCAAAAAACACTTAATTGCCAAAGAAAACTTATATGCAAACAAAGTAACTTATCTAAAGTTACTGTGATAGATTACTCGGTTGCAGCTTCGCTTGACCATAGATTCTTTGACCATAGATTCAATTTTAAACAAAGTGAACTGAGATTGGCCAAATGAATATATAGAGCCACTGGTCTAAAGCTTCAGCCCTTTTCTGTACTTATGTGATGTCTTTTTAAAAGATACCTATTGACAAATGTACGTAGATATACCTTTAAGATGACATCTAATACGTTAAATTCCGCTCAGCCGTTATCAAGTTATGACTGTGGAAAGAAACCCCTCGCGTATTAATTAAGAAGGTAATTCGAAGGAAATTGAAGGAGATAATTGAAGGAGGAGGGTAATTGAAGGAGATTTTTAAGAAGGTAATTCGATCCTAATTGTTTTTTTATTTAGGTTGCACAGATTTAATTTTCATTGTAAACAGAAAGATAGATGAACAATTTAACCACTTTTAACCCATTTTGTAAATCTTTTCGTTTCTGAAATACGGGTTGTATTCACAGATCAAACGGAGACTCTTATTGACTGGATTATAAAAACCTTATTTTTATCCATTCTTGGAATCTTCCTATTATATAGGAGATCTTTCAATTTGCAGAGGAGAGCAAAATTTAACTGTAAGTGTATCTCAAAAAGTAAAAGCACATAGTAAAATAAATTATAGCGTGTCAATTCATTCTGTATTCCAGAGACCTGCAACTCAATGCTTATCAAATCAAGAGATAACAAACGTCCCCAGTGCTTACACAAGCTTTGGACTGAGTTTGCTTGATGAGATCCCAAACTGACACGAGGATTTGCTCTTGCATGAGTAATGTTCCCTGGCGTTCGGGGACTCTACACCGTAAATTATTTTCACTAGGTATAAAGTCATACAAGGGTTGTTTTAAAGGATGCTTTTCATTAAATAAAATACAATCTATGTTTTTAGAAACACTTAAAAGCTTCAGATTCTTTACCCCTTTTTACACGATAACTTGCACGTTAGGCATATTTCATACCGTATAATCAATATTGAAATCCACCCTAATCCGACGCCACCACTATTTACCGCCACCACTTTCGCAGAAAAAGTGGTTAGCTGCAGATGGCTTTTGGCACTGAAAAGCACACGTCACAGAACGAAGGATATGGCATTGCCATTTAGTTAAAGCAACAGTCAGTGGATATAATCTTCAAAGCCAAACAATCACCGTCAAAGGGCAAGACTATTGCAACTGTGTTCTGGGTCAAACGTCAAATCATATGTTTTGCTCGTCAATTTCATGTCAAGGACGGTTAAAAATCAACGCCGAACCTTAATTCATTAAAAAAAAGCTCTCTAAAACGATGAAAATAAAAATATGGGATGGTGAAGAGAGGAATTTATTCCTCCCCTACACTAAAATGGAAAGCAACAGTGCCACAACAAGCAGGCAAGAAATCTTGATTTGTTTTGATGGGTCGTAATTTATCGTCCCCTACACAGTCAGGGTCTTGAACTAAGAGGTTTTCGTGTAATAACAGTGTGTTGGACGCAATCAATCCACTAATTGCGAGGAAGTGAATTTGAAGGCGATAAACGTTCAGTTAGAGAAGGCAACATATTTCTATGAAGAGGGATTTAATCATGAAGCTTTTTTAAAAAAAAAAAACTTATACATGCAAGTTATTATATAGAAAAATATATAAAGATCTGTATAATTTGGAAATAATTGATGTTTTTTACAAAGTTGGAGTATTTTATTTAATAAAACGGCCCTTACTAAAAAAAAACAACCCTGGAATTTCCTTAAAACGTTAACTACTTTTACACACACAGTTCATAAAAATAATCTAAATTAAATATGCCCAACCAACCATGATTTCTAATAACTAGTAAAAGCAGTAATAGAGGTCTAGTCTTTACAAATAAAACGTCTATATCACAACTATATAATATCAGAAAACACAAATAGCTGTAATTACTTCTTTCGAGTATCGCAAAACCTCCAGCTTCCCAGAATTTAATTGTTATTTTATGCCCAAGACATGAAAAGAGAATTTCCCGTTTTAAATTGAAATCCGTATAGGAACCTTGGGTAATAAGTGTATATTTATGGCGTTTCAAATTATTAAAACGAGTTCAAAAGTAGATTAATCTTTTTGAAAATGATAATTAAAATATGAATTTTCTGTAGGCATTCTTCTAAATTAAGCTAAATTTTTTTAAAACTTAGAGAGTATTGCCTTGCGATGGAAGTAAGTAAACCGTAAGCAGCTTAGAGCCATTGATATAAAAAATGTTTTGGTATTTTTAAAGTCCTGACATTTTCGTCTTGTCTAAAAATTATATCAGCTATATTGTATTGCACCATGTGCATATGTCAATAGTCTATAATAGATATTTACAAGTCGAGTGGCAAAAGTATCATAAATATAAGTCATACCTGATACCAACAAAAGTTTCTGTAATTTGCAAATTAGGAATCCTGACGCATCTCAATGAGTTATGTCGGTAAACACATTTGGAATCGGGGTTGAAACCGAAGTTTGCATCCTCGCTTACAGCATCAACTGAATCTGTATTGCCTGGAATCGAATTCAGTTCACGGTTGTTGGTATTACTTACCTCAATAAAGACAACTTTCCACATTACTCAACTCTTATGATTTACTAGATTTAAGCTTTTACATGCATTAAAATATTGTATTTATATCGAATGTTAACTTTTTCGTTATGAAATCTTTTTTGTTTTTGTACAATCATTGACAATATACCTGTGGACGATTGGTGTATTGCCAATGATCTTATAAATTAACTATATTTAAAATCGTTTAAATGTGTGCATTCAAAATAGCGGCTACGTTGTCACAGCTGTGCTACACAATATAACAAATAAACAAACTCACAAAGTACCATATTATATAATTCGTTTAGTAGTTTAAGCGTGATTGAGCCTTAACAAATTAAATAAACTCACGAACCTTTACACCTGTAATATTAGTATGATATTTTCAAGTCATGGTTGCGTGCAATAATACGTTTAATTTTAAGGACGATTGTTTCCCAACTATAGCTACTTAATATTAGTGCGAATTATTTTAAGTCAAATTATGTTTTAAGTCTCGTGAGTAGTTTTCTAAATATATCTAAAATTTAAGTCAAAAATGTATAAGGATCTATATGAAGCATCTATATTGAATGGAATCTAATCAGAAATGTAATGTTTGTACTGTTTTTTTTAACAGATAAAGATTTTTTTGAATTTGAAAAAAATTTGAATTTGAAGCATCTTTTACTTTTTCATACATTGAATATCAATAACGGTATATGTAAATATAAAGCAGTAAGGTTATTGATTGGAAAACGCCGCTCGCTGGTCGCTTGTATTCGCATATATGTTCGCAAACCACATACAGGACTCTCATTTAATACGGCGTTACAATACGGGGAAATATCTCCGTGGTGAAGTGAAATCGCAGTGAGCACTGTTTTAAAATCACGATCGAAGAAAATCTATTTTTTCAGGCCTACCATGATAGCATTGAGAAGCTAATGCAATTATTTACATGGTTCAACTTTTTTATTGATGTAAAACAGTGTTCTCCTGATCATTTAAATCGTAATTACATTTATAAAAAAACTTTCAAAAATAATTGTTAATTTCAAATGTAAATAAATCATATCGGTATTTAAATCAAAATTTTCATTAAAGACTATAGTTAATAAAATTGTATATATCACTGAAAAAATAAGTAGGCGTACTGTTGTTATGTTTAAAAGGCATTAGGGTAAGAGTAAAACGCATCATTGGTCATTACTGTAATACAGCTTTATTTATATAAAAAAAAACATATACCAGCGAGTCCCGCGCTTTGTAGTGTCGCTGCAGCGCCAGTCGATATGTCACTGACACCCTCAACCTACACTACATTTAACACCAACGCTACCTTATTCCATTTGTTCACCGTCAATCGAATGAAAAAGGATTGTTTTGTTATATCACGATAAGACCGCCATTTGTCTTTTTTAATGAAAAATATAGGTATTTCACTCGTTTTAATTTATTTTTAACTAATATAACAAATACGTAATAATTATAAAAAAATATTTTTAAATTATATGAGTATTTATTCAAAGTATAATATGCTAAACTAATAGTGAATGGTGGTACCACACAAATGATAACATAGTTAACAAATTACACATAAAAGTTATTTCATAAATATAACCTTTCAAACAGTGTTTATGATAGGAAAAAACAATACAAAATATTCTTTCCTGGGATTGTCAGATGATCTTTATATATATAAAGATCAAACCTATACCTTTATACCTTCTATATAGAAGGTATAAATAGTCACGCTATGTATTAGTAAGGAGAATTTTTATTATTTAACCACACAAGAAGGCGTCGATATTGAGTTCACTAATAAGGTTTAAATCAAATTAAAATGTGGCGCTTGTTATAAATATTTTTGTTAATGTAATTATTGTAGTAATATTTATACATTATTTCCAAAATAATCTTCCTAAAATTATATGTTTTGTTACAGGGAGTATAGAGATCTCGTGTCTCCAAACCGGATGTAACTTCAACAGCGGAAGTGCAGACCTGGCGCCGTGGACGAATCGGGAACAGAGTTTGCCATCTTGGCACCGGAACAACGAAATGAAACGAAAGAAACCGGTAGAGTAATCTCCGCGTGCTCCATGGCCAGTGTGATATCCGGTCTGGTCCTGTTGGCGTGTTTTTGTTCCGGTCGTGTCAAACCGGAGACGGAAGTGACAGTCATTATCATGATCAAGGAGCAGTGCTACCAGCCTGACGTAAATATAACGAGGCTAAAGGAACTCGCCGCCATGGAGGTGAAGGATATCAATGCGTCTTGGGTGGTCGAGTTCGTGCCTGAGAAAGGTAAAGTAAGCATTTTTCATTATATATTTACAAACATTTAGGCCGGTTAAGTACTTGTAATAATGAATATTACGATTGGAAATGATTTTTTTTTTTTTTTTTTTTTGGGTGCGGACAGAGGACTTCGTGGAGCGTTGCGCTGAGAGAAGCGAAGCGGAGCGTCATCGACCAAAACCTCGCAGACTTGAGAAAAGCAATGGGGTTATCAGCAAAATGAATCAATGTCAGTTGATAAACAACTCCAAATTTCTATTCTAATAGAATTCAATTTGTTTCCTGAAAGGGGAATTGGCAATTGCAAGTCAAAAGTAATTCTTTTATATGATTAGGGTTGTTTTATATTTCAAACTTAAAGTTTTTATGAGAAAAATCCGGAATTAAATGGAATTAAATTAAATCCGAAATTAAATGGAATTTCGCGGCAAAAGCTTACAGCTAAATATTTTATTTCGTTGATTTATTACGATTCAGTCAACGTCTATGATGTTCAAGGAGACAAAATTCGACTGATCTTAGAACCAAGGCAAGTCGCACGGTGACACTCCGCTGTACGTTTTTCCCCATAAGCCATCATGGATTTGTCTCGTATTTGACGTAGGAGTTTCAAAAACTAACTTTCAAGCTGAGGTAACTTTTAAATTTTATGTTTAAATTTCATATTTTAAACATAATATTTTGTTAATTTCTTTGAAGAAGATGATCATTCTGCTACCTTTTTATAAAACTTTTTTATTTATACGCATTGATTGTATTTTCTTGGCATTTTAAAGAGTCCACACATTTATGACAACAATTATGAATAATTACATATAATGCTTCAAAGAACGATTCAAAGAATAATGATTACAATCGTATTAGGAATTTACATTGCTTCATTCATACTATTCAAGGAATCGAATAGTATGAAGCACCATACAGTCGCCATAGTAATGAATGAAAGGAGAGACAGAGTACACACTTAATAGTAGGTAAATTGAAAAGTTTATCCACTTAAGCAAAGTTCTAACTACCCAGTCATATATTGTACTTAATTATCGATTCCCAGCTCAATTAATTTCATGGTATTTTTAATGCGACGGTCAAAAGCTCACAATTATTTACCATCTGACCTGACGTGATTCACCACCAAAGCATTGATGGCAATCACTGTTTGCTGGATGTAGGCTACTGTGTGCATTGCGGTTTGGGGCTCTGCCTTGACAATATGACCGTGTAATTGTGTTTGTGCTTCTTACTAATATTGACTAAAGTTTAGATTTTTCAATAGCTGCTTATTATTTTAAATATAAAATTTAATTTTTTCATCAGGTTAGAAAAATTTTAGAAAATGTGTAAATAATGCGTAATAATGTCGGTATTAACTAAACTTCAAAGTTTGTATATGTTTTTTAATTTATTTGAAGCCATTTTATGAAATGTAATAACGACCAATCGTTTGATTTTATTCATGCTGCTATCAATTAATTAGTATATTACGGTACATTATTTGCAAGTCGATAAACTTTAGTGTGCATATAAATTAGCAAACTAATGGTGTGGTTCAAATTTACATTAACGCTATCGGATACAACTCGGGCGGAAGACCCCCTATCACCTGGGAACATATTCTATTTCCTCCTGCACGGATATTTCCGTTGTTTGAATTACAATCTATATTCCAAAGTTTCAACACACCGATTCTAAAATAAACTTTATACCATAACTAGCAGTTGTTAGCGACCTCGCTCACTGTACAAGTATAAACGTTTTCGCTTGAATTTCAAATAACAATTCTCCCAATGGATAAATTTAAATAACCCAATGGAATAAATACCTTTAACTCATTCGACCCAACCTTCAGCGAACGTTACGCACTACATTGCAGTTCATTGAATTTTTAATCATTGACTTTTAGTCAATACCGACTTTTATTTAAAAGTCAGTACTCATACTCAACTTTTAGCAGTACTGTTCACCCTTGTACTTCGGCTGTACCTTGTACATCGGCTCACACCTTGCTTTGCTTGACAACGTCCACGCATGGGCCTGAGGATGCTAAGTTAAAATAGAGCGCCATCCACTCTTTTGTTAAGTTATAATTTATTAATATCATTGTGTATGTTTCCATTGCTTAATGATATTCCCGTGTTGGGCCGGGACAGAATGTCCAACAGTATCCCCTGATTGTCGTAAGAGCCGACTAAAAGGGGAGGGGGGCGCACTGGTCCTTTTTTCGCGTCTCCTTTTCATAACTCCATTCTCCGGTTCATTTCAATAGCCCGGTTGTTTTTTCTAAATCATTCCGGCCTATTTGCTGGGGTGACTCTGTGTTCTTCAGCCTCCATTGCGCTGGAGGTCTAGGACGAGCAGAGGGTACAGCTTAAAAACTGGGTTCTGCACCTCCCAGGCTGCCGGATAGTACAGGGGCCCGGGTCAGCCCAGCCAGCTGACCTGGCTGCCCTATCAGCCGGCGAAAATCCCTTTGGCCGTGGCGGTGCCGGTTGGCGACCGGATAGGGCCCTGCTGCGGTCACGGGGGGGCTCTGCCGAGGCCACTGCTCGTCTGGGACCGCCGGTGTTTTGGAGGCGGTCGAACACGGATATAGTTTCTCTGGTGGTGAGTCGGTCTGACTTTCTCATCGGGGTACTATTGGGGGGTCAATGCCCAGTCTTGGGGGCTAAGCCAGACACCATGGACAGCACTGAAGGAAAAGAGACTCAAAAGGTGCAAGAATCAAAACGGGGTACCCTAACCCCACAAAGTAACCAGTCGCATAACCGCTCCTCACTGAGCGGGCCCGGTGACAAGGTGGCAAGCCCCTTCGAAAGAAGGTCGCGCATTGGAAGATCGCCGCCGAGCCGTGTCGTGACACCTGCCTCATCGGGGGCCAAAACACCTGTGGCCATCGATGAGACACCCACTGTAAATGAGCGGATGGATGATGGGTCGTCTCCCTTCGAGGCGGTCATCGCGCTCGCCAGGCAGCAGGAGGAGGAGCACATCAAAAAGTGCTTCGACACCCTCGCTGTGATGAAGGCCGCGACCACCCGGCAGAAGAACATCAGTCAGGATGTGAAGGATGGCATCGTCCAATTGGAGGCCAGCCTTCACCACATCATCCAGCTGAGGAGGTCGTGGCAGTCATGTGAGTCGGTGACTGCGTCGACGCAGACGACCCCATCACTGCGGGTGAAGGCTCAGCCGGCCGGTGGGAAGCGGGCTGCTTCCAGCCCCGCCCAACCGGAGGCTGAGAAGAAACCGAGAGGTGACGGTCCAGGGGAGACATCGGACCCCGAAAAATGGACGGACGTCGTTAGGAAACGACGGAAGAAGAGAGACCCTCCCCAGGAGCCTGGAAGCCAGCCCGGCGGACAAGAGAAGAAGAAGGCGCCAAAGAAGAGGCCCCGCAAGCAGCGGCCGGACGCTCTTCTCATCAAGCCGTCGGAGGGGAAATCTTACGCCGACGTGCTGGGCGAAATTCGCAGCAAAGCGAAGCCCGATGAGAAGGGCGCCGTCATCAAGGGCATGAGAAAGACTCGAGCCGGCGATCTTCTGGTCGAACTCGGGGACGCCTCCAAATGTAAGTCCGCTTTCAGCGAGGACTTGAGGACTCTTCTGGGAGCGAACGCAACCGTCCGCGTTCTCGAACCAAAGACGACGCTGGAGGTGCGAGACCTCGACGACTGACGACCGAGGCGGAAGTGACCGCTGCCGTCAAAGCCGTTCTCGGAGAATCCGTCGAGGTAAAAACCTTCCTCTCAAAGGCGAATGCTCGGGGACAGAAGGTGGCGATCCTGACGCTGGGAGCCAGAGCTGCCGCGAAGCTCCTGGAGAAGGGCCACCTCAAAGACTGGTATGTGAGCTGTCGGGTGCGCGAGAAGCTCGTGGCCTCCAGATGTTTTAAATGTCTGGGGTTCGGTCACGTAGCTAATCGCTGCCCTGGACCCGATAGAAGCAAGCTCTGCTTCAAGTGCGGCGGCCAGGACCACAGGGCCAGCGCGTGCAATGCAGTGTTGTCCTGTGTCCTGTGTACAGAAGCCGGCTTGAAGGGCGACCAGGTCAAGCATTCCGCTGGGTCTGGTCGTTGCGGGCAGTACAGGCGGGCCATCCAGGAGCTTCGCTAGAAACAACAGAAATGATCAGTGTTCTGCAACTTAATATGCAGAGGAGCAGGACAGCAAACGACTTGCTGTTCCAATTCGCCACGGAGCAGGGTGCTGACCTACTGCTTCTCAGTGAGCAGTACCAGAACCGACGCTCCGCGCAGTGGTTCTCGGATCCCTCCGGCACTGCGGCAATATGGATCTTGGAGCTCGGGAAGGTGCCTGTTCTCGATTCCGGATCGGGCAACGGCTTCGTTTGGGTGAGGAGCAGGGGTTTCACCGTCTTCTCCTGTTACCTCACGCCAAACCAACCGATCGGAGACTACCGCCACATGGTCGATTCCATTGAGGATGAGATCATGAAAATCTCTGGCGGGGTCATAGTCGGTGGCGATTTTAACGCAAAAGCCGTGGAATGGGGTTCCCCGCGGACCGACACTCGAGGTCGTTACGTCCTCGAGTCGGCTGCCAGGTCGGGCCTCTGTATCCTTAATACAGGCGGCATTTCCACCTTTCGCCGTCCGGGGTGCAGAGAGACGATCCCTGACATATCCCTTGCCTCTGAAGGGATTGTCCAGCGGATCTCCGACTGGCGTGTCTGCGAGGAGTATTCCTCTAGCGACCACCAGGGGATCCTCTTCAAGGTCCTTCCCGAAGGTGCGCGCTTGCGCGCTGAACCTGCTCCTCTGGCTCGACGCTGGAACACCAGTCGTCTGAGCAAAGACACTTTTAAAAAAGTAATCAAAGACCAGAGCATTGTGAATTTCACAGGTGCCGAAGATCTGGCAGCATCGACGATGCGTCTCATCGCGACCGCGTGTGAGCAGTCGATGCCCGGAGTTTCCCGCCGCCACAGGAAGAAGCCGGTTTACTGGTGGACGCCTGAAATCGCGGAACTCCGGAGGAGATGCCTTGGTCTCCGACGAGCTGCGCAGCGAGCCAGGAACCACCCTGATGCAAATGCCAGATCGGCTGAGCACAGAGCGGCCCGCCGAGAGCTCCGCGGTGCCATCAACCGGAGTAAAGTCAGGTGCTGGAAGCAGCTGTGTCAGGATATCGACAACGACCCCTGGGGGATGGGCTACAAACTTGTAACCCAGAAGCTAGGGGCTCGCTCACCACCTGCGGTCATGGAACCACAAGCCATGGCCGTCGTCGTCGATACACTGTTTCCCAGCCACCCAGTTCGGCCAGTCAGGGAATTCGGAGAGGTAGGCGCCTTCCCAGTTTTCCGGGAAGAGGAACTCACCGCCGCCGTCCGATCCCAACGACCCAGAAGAGCGCCCGGTCCCGATGGCATTCCGGCGGAGGTGCTCAAGCTCGCTGCGGAGGTGAATCCAAGGCTTCTGCTCGATATGTTCAACGCGTGTCTGGCGGAAGGCGTTTTCTTTTCTTCGTGGAAGGTTGCCCGCCTTGTTCTTATCCCGAAGGCGAAGAGCACACCGGGGACCCCTTCTTCTTTCCGACCCCTGTGTATGCTCGACACGGCCGGAAAAGTGCTTGAAAAGCTCTTGCGCGTCAGGCTGACCGAGGCCATCGTCTCTGCGGGGGACTTGTCCCCGCAGCAGTACGGCTTCAGATCCGGTCGCTCTACCATCGACGCTATCCAGGAGGTAGTTGAGGCAGTGCGGAGGGCGGAGGACCACAACCACTGGTCGCGCCGCGTGGTCCTTCTCGTCACGCTCGACGTGAAGAACGCCTTCAACTCCGCCAGGTGGAGCGATATGCTGTGGGCGCTTGAGCATACGTTCCAAGTTCCCTCTTACCTCCTGCGTATGATCGAGGCGTATTTGTCAGACCGTGTTCTTTTGTACGGCACGACCGAAGGCCAGCGGCGCATTCCCATCACTTCCGGGGCTGCGCAGGGGTCCATTTTCGGACCAGATCTCTGGAACGTGTCTTACGACAGTTTGCTAAGGCTAGACATGCCCGATGAGACCCGCCTCGTTGGCTATGCTGACGACGTCGCTGCCTTGATCGCTGCGAGGAACGTCGAGCAGGCAAAACTGAGGCTCAGCGTGGTAATGGCCAAGGTCAACGGGTGGATGCGAGATCACGGCTTGTCCCTGGCTTTCAGTAAGACGGAGATCGTCGTCCTCACCAAAAAGAGGATTAACATCGTGTTCCCGGTGCAGATAGGTGACGTCACACTCGAGACTAAGCCTGCTGCAAAGTACCTGGGAGTCATGGTCGACAGCAGACTGTCTTTCGGCGAGCAGATCCGGCGCGCCGCCGACAAAGCCGCTAAGGGTGTCGCTGCCCTTGGTAGGCTTATGCCCAATGTCGGCGGTCCTCGCTCCTGCAAGCGCCGCCTGCTCATGACTGCCGTCCAGTCAGTCTTGCTGTACGGGGCGGAGGTATGGGCTCACGCACTCGAGAAGCGAGTCTTTCGAGATCGGCTTGCCCGAGTCCAGCGCCGAGGAGCTCTGCGGGTCGCTTCAGCCTACCGCACAGTCTCCGAGCCTGCTGTGATGGTGATCGCCGGAGTCATTCCCGTCCTCTTCCTCGCGAGGGAGAGGCAGGCGATTTACCGGAGGAGGCCTGAAGTGGGCCGGGAAACAGCTGCCAGGGAAGAGCGCGATCGCAGCTTCGACTCCTGGCAGCGCGACTGGGAAGCCGAGCCGAGGGGACGTTGGACCTTCAAGCTCGTACCTTCCGTCCGACCATGGGTGGAACGGCAGCACGGCGAGGTCGATTACTACGTGACCCAGTTTCTTTCTGGGCACGGGTACTTCCGAGCCTATCTGCACCGGATGGGCAAAGTCGCCAGCCCGGACTGTCTGTATTACCCCGGCATCCCAGACACGTCCGAGCACACCTTCTTTCAGTGCGACCGTTGGCACGTCCGCCGAGCCTCGCTTTCATCTGAGATCGGCGTGATCGTCAGCCCAAACAACATCGTCGGAGCTATGCTCCAGGGAGAGGGCAACTGGAACTGTGTCAAGCACTACGTCCAGGCCATTCTTCGGGCAAAAAAGGTCGACCTCGATCGGCCTTAATCCTCAGCATTTCCCCACGGAGGTTGCCCTAGCGGCGTAATATAAAAGGCCTAGCCCGAAGTAATGTGTGAAACAGTTCCAGGCTAGTGTCCTCGGTGTCGAGGGAGGTGGTTTAGTCGGTAGTTCACGGGACATCGAACTCGTGGGAGTCCGACACTACTGAGGGGACAACGAGCCCCTCAGTATGCGTAAACGCATTCCACCTCCTACCCAAAAAAAAAAAATGCTTAATGATATTCAATTTTGTTTATAACATTTAATCTAACTTATAATCAGCAGTAGGCAAAAATAATCATTATTTTGTAAAAAAATGTAGTAACAAGTATATTATAGTTGGTGCCAAATCTTAAGGCCCACGCCGTCCATAAGTCCAATGCTGAAATTAACATAAGTCTTACGGACGGTCTGGGCCTTAAGATTTGGCACCAGTTATTACGCACCTACGGCCGAAAATGATCGAGCCTCGAGATCTTATTCCAAGATCGAGGCGCAGCCAAGCTGTACTATTATTGATGTACTATATTGTTCACTAAGTATAACTGCAACTTTTAACCTTTTCGGCGTAAAAATTATAACAAGCCGTTAAAATAACAGGTCTTCAGTCTCCTCCTTTGATGGCTGATGGTTTATCGCGATGATATTTTAGAATTTGGCTTGAAAGATGTGTTTGCCACTGTACTTGTTAAGGTACTTTTTAAGATATATTTTTCAAGAGCGGAATTTGTATTGATATTTGTTCTGGGATAAGATAGTAGCTCCTGTTAAGGGTAACATGAGAAGTTTGACTGGCGCAGCACTAGCATTCTCAGTATTCTCAGGTCAAATACCTCCAGGCGCTCCAACTTGTTCCAACCTCAACTGCCCATTACCACAGGTCAATAAATAACATACCTAAGGGAGTGAACTATCATTACGGCAAACCATAACCCCTGTGAGAAATACGATTAAATATCTGAATATAACCCTTTTATACTTAATGGACAGAATTCATAAGTAAAAAAGTTATAAAGTCTTTGAACTTTAGCTTTGAAGTCTTTATCGCTCGCCAGCTGTTTACTTTATCGCTCGATGTTCATTAATTATCGCGAAGGTTTCATTAAGAGTAAAACCTAGGTCCGTAGATATAAAGAAAAAATAGCTGAGGTTACCTAACTTCCATAAGGCCATGGAGCCAAAGCTTATAAAGTCAAGGCCGGACGTCAACGCTTATTGGGTAAAAATATTGCCTCAGTCGAGGTGTCAGTAATATGTTCCCTCTAATTGGTCAAGAAAAAAATCGATATTGCAAAATGTTTTAAATTTTCTATTAATTGTTCAATTTTTTCCATACATCAATTGTCAGTTAGTTACTGTCGCAAATGAAACAGACTATTAGCTGATTAGTTCAAATAGCAAGAACAAGATGAAAACCTCGCTGTGAGAAATCTGATATAGGTAAACAAGCTGTTTTTGGTTTTTTAAATATTAAGTGGAATATATTGAGCGGCATAACGAAAAATATAGTTTCCCCATGGTGCTAAAGTTGCTTTTCGTTACTCGGCCATTTACGCACGAAAAAACTTGGCCTCGTACGAAAATTGACTCTTTAGACCCTGGTAATGAAATATACTTTTTAATTTACACAGGACGTATTAACTACTCAAAAATAAATCAAAAACAAAAGAATTTAATCAAATTACAAAACAGCTGGAACAAAGAATTCATCAGTTAAGGAGAAAGTATGAACGAGACATCGTCCATTTGAACTTAAGGCCCTTGGCGAATTTTAATAATCTAAGTAGCCTATCTCAGCCTTCTCAGGCATGTATCAAACCCAACAAAAAAAAACTTAAATCCATTTATTTGTTACTAGCAGTTGCCCGTGGCTTCGCTCACGATAACAATTTTAACACTCGCTGCTTAAATGAAGATGGTGCCACGTACTGAGTTTATGACAAGGTACAAAAACTATTGGTGACTTTAATATAGTACATATCACCCAAAAGAAAAAAAACAACCATAAAACCATGATAAAAGGAACCAAATTATAAATCAGCTGTAAAATCCAAACAGCTATGAAAGACACAGCCCAGCCCAGCACAGCACCCCCCACAAACCAGCCAGGCCTGGCCCGATAAAAGAAACCCTGGCCCCT
Source organism: Flexamia atlantica (assembly GCA_035578135.1). Taxonomy (NCBI): domain Eukaryota; kingdom Metazoa; phylum Arthropoda; class Insecta; order Hemiptera; family Cicadellidae; genus Flexamia; species Flexamia atlantica. The sequence continues at coordinate 24,093,466 of JAQJVK010000012.1, forward strand.
GACCCGGCCTGCTTTTTTTTTTTTTGGGGGGGGGGGGGTAGCTCAGGCTGCTTATGTTCAGCTCTGGTCTTTCAGCTGTCGGAAAGATTTTAGACCGTTGACCCCACCGAAAAGCCCTGAAAACTTTGAATTTTGAAAACCCCGTTCTCAGCGGATGCTCACGCCCTATAGGAACGTCCATGAAAAGTTTCAAGATTTTAAGTCAAGTTCAAGTAGTTCGGGCTGTGCGATGATAGGCCAGTGATATTTGACAATATAAAGTAGATATACTTTATATCTAGTCAGAAATATGTTTTAGGAATCCGCTAAGAACGCAGGTCTGCTGCGACGGGAGTACTTAGAAATATTGCTGCCCCCCCGCACGAGGCATTTTTATTTGGCCTCTTTATACTACACTTGCCAGCACATTCCAGCGCCCCCGTCGACACACCCCTAAGGGTGTCGCTGCCTGGGAAGGCTTATACTCAGTAGGCCTATCGTTGAATCTGTGCTATAGTATAGAGTGACCCTGAGGCAGGAAATACCCTCTTCGCAGACCGTGCCGTACTTAGTGAATCTTAAAGCAGTTTCCTGTCTCATAAAAGTTAATGTACATAGAGTGGAAAATGCCTTGATGAAATGCCACCAAAGTATTTTGTAATGTTTTTAGGGTCTATTTTGATCAACAACAAATATAACATAGCCATCCCACAATTTTTAAAAAATGGTTTATATTATCTCTTTCATTAACCGCTGTTATAAGGAAGGAAAGACTTTTTATTTTATTTTTTACAGACAACTGGTTTTGCATTCTTTGAAATGTCTTGCTTTTAACATCTGTTTGAATATAAACATTTCATCACTTATAATTCTGGCATTGGATATTAATATCAAAGAGGGACTATGCGCGGTCTTGGTCTGTGGTGGAGTCCGAGGGTCAGATCAGGATGAAAATCCTGATAAATGTATAATGAATGGGAAAATATTAACTATATATAGTACATGTCAGTTGAAAAGAAATATTATAAACCAAAACATAAAATTTAATGAAATCATAAAACATCTGTAACGACGAATCCATCATTGAAGGTAATACCATCTGCTTGGAACACTGAAAATGTAAACAAAACGTCATCCCCTTGAATTATGGGGAAATTCAAAACAAACTTGGTCGAAATCAAATAAAACTCGGTTTTAAGAAGCTTGCTATTTGATTTCAAAAAGACGTACGCACGTTTTAAGTCGTCTAAAACCTTCTCATATGTGCATACAACACAGGAGAAAAGTTTCAGCCAAAATGGTACTCTAGTTTTTGCGTGAAAAGCGGTCTAAAGTGTGATGTTGAGCGTTACCAACACACATCGTGACATAAATTGAGATAAGGCTCGATTCGGATTCTCTGACCTTCAAAACGCAAAAATAACCAAAAATTTCATAATTCTAAGCAATGTACAGACAAAACTCTAATTTTATTTATATAGAGAAGATAACGGGATTCAGGGGCAAAATAAGCCCTTTTGTTGTTTACATACATGTTACAATTTATTCATATATATTACTTATTATTTTATATCTCAGGGGTGAACTCTTAATAGTTTTTTACTTACTTCAGCATAAAAAACAACGTATTTGTGAAAATTGAACTTTAATAAATGTTATTATTTACTAAAAGTACAAATAATGTACAATATTCGCAGTAAATCTATATTAATTTAAATTGGTAGAGTTAAGTAGCATCTTGTTATATTTAATCTGACTGTGGCATAAAAAGTAACCAAACGGAATATATTATTAAATGACTTGAAATCATTATGTGAACCCTTATGAAACGGGATACCCAAACTTAAGCAAAAATGTTGCAACGAATTTATGACTAATTAATTGATGAATATGATGAATTTTGTATGACTATTTCAAACATCCTTGAACCCCAAATTTGAAGTATGGTTTCAAACATTTTTTTACTTGAAGGGGAACAAATAAGTTTTGCGACGGTTTCTTTTTATTCATGAGTTTAAGATGAGTTTAAGTTTGATGAGTTTCACAAGTTTCGTCTAAAACAATCAACCAGTTCACCGGCCGCGACGCCAGCTGCTTGTAATGTTGTAAAGGAGGTAATGAGCTTTTCTCCTGCTCCTGATCCCATCAAATTGCAACTGTTTCAATTTTCTTTTACCTCTTTGTCAATCTATCTAACTGTTTTACAATTTACATTTTAAAAGGTTTTTAAATCTTTGATCACCTTGTAAGCGTGTATTTTAAACTTATCTTTAAATACCGGTAACTAAAAAAAACGTTACTATAAAATTCAAAAAGGCAGATAACTTTGAAGTTCTTTTGCTTTTATTATATGTGTTTGGTTATTAGTGAGTTTAATTTTTGTTTATTAATACGAGAAGAAACATTAATTATTTTACAATTATGATAAGGTATACATAGATAATAAATGCCTAAAATTTCAGTTAATATTCAATAAATACCTAACTAAATTAATCCTAAGTCCTCAAAAATATTCTCCTCAAGTATATCTATTCAATAGATTGACTTTGCTTGCATTCCATACTTGTAGGCTGAGAAGATGACAGATCTTAACTGTCAACCACATAATATTCTTTACTTGTATTAGTTGCTAAGGTCATGTTGAATAATTATTGAGCTATGTTGCTCGTACAAGTAAAGGGTACACCTCCCTAGAACACAAACACAAACTAGTCTCCTGATATTTTATGTCATTTGTTATTATTCAAAAATAACACTTTGAGCGTTAAATAAATATTAGTTTTTTATGTAGGTGAATTATGAATAACGATCACATAGCAAATAATGTAAAAATCATAATAAAAAATACGTACAGGAATCTACGTGAAATAAATGTTGATATCCTTAGCATACCTCCTCAATAGACCCGTATTTATGGTAAATTATTGACAATTTTGGTGAGAATAATGACAATTTTAGTTAATGTCTAATAGATTAATTTACTTAAAACCATATTAGTTACTTTAAGCTACAAAATTCCCTCCTGCAAACTGACATAAAGTGTAGCATTAAATTATGTCATGACATCAAGTGAATTTATAATTGAAGTTACCGGAATAATTTATTTCTTCAGCTGTACAGCTGAATTTCATTATTTCAATAAAATTTAAAAACTTAATTCCAAAAATTTGTTAAACTGATTTGAGGTGATCATGAGCAGTTGCAGTGAACGTCTGGATCGGTGCACCGAAACTGGGCTCCAAAATTTAATCCGCAAAAGGGTCCACTAATTCCCGCACCGAAACTGGGCTTCTAGCCTTGCGCAGGTACTTGACCATGCGTACGGCGTAATGACTCTGGAATGTCACCTGAATTCCAGGGGGGCACAGTCCTGGCCACCCCTGCCAACCCCCGCCCCCGCAGTCACTTGTAGAACTTGAGAGCAGTTAACAACATCGCAATAACAAGCAGTAACAAGTGATCTCCAATTTTGTATGGTTTTTAAGTTAATAGTGTTGTTGGTGTTGTTTAGTATTTTAAGTAAATAGTGTTAGTAGTGTTGTTTAATATGTTAAAGTAACAAGTCAAAGAGGGAAGGAGAATATTGTTAAGGACATTTTTTTATCGTTCGATGGATACATTGAAAAGTGGTGAAGTGCGGTGGCACTGCTGTAATAGTAAATTTACGAGGAGGCTGTACAGGAACGCTATTTTTCAGGCAAGAGTGGTTTTCAGTAAAATTAGCGGTGCAGTGGTATTAGTGAAAACCTTAAAATCAGTGTAAATTGACTCCTAGGTAAGACTAAACAGTGCGTCCAATTCTGATGTGCCGAAAAGTCGGAAGAAAAATGTTTGCTGCAGGACTTTATAAAGAATAACATTATTCAGCTGAAAAATGGCCACGTCATTCACAAAATTTGTTGGATCTAAATAATCGTCACCAAATGTTTGATACAAATAAATGCATGCTGTTTCAATTGTGTTAATGGTTTCTTTCTCCTTTGGCGATCCACCCGCGGGAATTCTAAAAAGTGCCGGAGCCCAGTTTCGGCACCCCTGAGGGGCCTGGGAGGCTTGGAGCCCAGATTCGGCGTCTACCTGGTTTTTGGAGCCCAGTTTCGGGGTTGCCCGTCTGGATTATAGCTTTGACCTCCTTAGTGTACCTGTATTTTTTGTGATTCATCATAAAATAATCACAGTGTTGGTTAATAACTAATAGTTTAATTTAATTATGTACAAATACGCATATGCTATGTATTTTATTATGTTTGTAGTGGTTGAGTGATTATGAGACTAGGGTTAGAGGGGAGATAGTTAGGACTAAGAGGAGCTTAACTCGTTAAGTCTCTGAAGGTGGTGGGGGACTCTAATGGCTCTAATGGTATGAAGAACCACGTGATGGTCCTAGGTATTAGAGCAATATCAAAAATGTATTAGGTAGTAGGGGGTTTTCTTATATGAATTTTAACAATGTGTTTTTTATATTATGAACACCATTTGCTTCAGTAACCTTTTCAGTTACTGTTAATACAAAACACCTGTAAACGCACATAATATTCTCTGGCATAAACATATTTTATTTTATTTAGACAAACAAATTGATAAATAATTTGTCCTCGTCCCCTAGCTGTATCATGAGCCTAAACCTTGTATCGTGTTATTTATAAACCAGCGTACTACTGACAAGGACATTTCTGGAGTGACGAAAATCATTTGTCCGTCGCCAAACAACACTGGATCAACAATGAGCCATGTTCGTCTGTATCCACCCTAGAGGGGCTTGTCGGTATTGACTGGAGACCATTAGTCTTGGGCCAAGTTCTCCATCCGGTCTCAGCTGGGGACTTGGGACTAATCACTGTGTCCGACGACCGGAAGGGTCTTATGTTCCTGTCAGTCACATTAGGGTGAGGAGGTTGTCTGTGGAAAAGAAAATCTTGTTTATTTACTTGAACGCGAAGAAAGGTCATGGATCGATTGTCTTGATTGCAAAAGGATAAAAACGCTTTTATACCCTCGTGGCAATGGTGTAGAGTAGACCAAAAAGTACATTTTTTCCTCACGTCTGCAACAAATTTTACATGAAATAACATTATATATTGTAAAATCTTCTCATAAATAGTGCGAGACAATCGAACGTCATCCGATGACATAGCTTTGTTAGGTGATTGACAAACAACACTAATTGATCATTAATCAACAACCCAGAGACGTTTAATAAGTAACATAATACTCAAACATGCTAATTAATTCCAGTAAACCCTTCAGTCGATATTGCAGGGTTTAGCTGGGGTTAGAAGTTTGCAGATTTTATAAGAACATTAGAAGTTTTATAAGATTTATATATAATACCTAGTTATTGATGCAGTTATATAATGCCTAAAATTAGGTGTTCTTAAGAAGGCATAGCAAAATCTCCAATCAAATGTATTACAAACACTAATCCTACATGGAATTGAAAGTCTGAATTCTCTGTAACTATTGAGCCTTTCATCAAGATTTATATATCAAATTAATGAGGATAGTATCGTTTGCCAAATTTCCTCAGAATTTCCTTTTTTTATAGGGGCTACATTCCCTAAAGATTAACACCGCCCTTCAAAGATTGAGTCAGTACCAAGCTTTTGGAAGAAGAATACTTCATATTAAACAGCTGATTGTAATTTTGAAATAAATAGTAACGTACAGCAAAACTTTAATAGTAATCTAGCACTAATTACATTTAGAGCCACATTGTTCGTATTTTGGTATAAAAGTAAAATACCACCGGTTGGTTCTCGTTTAGTTTAATGCTGTTATCATATTTTAGTTAAATAGGCGAAAACCTTGGTAGGTACAGTTTGTATTTTGAGTTCTTGGATTTCACAATGGTTTTGTCAGTATATCCTGCTCAAATATCACTTTATTCTATTTGCATTGAGATTTTTAAAAGAATAAATAATAATAAAATAACGTTAATCAATCAATGTAGAATTCGGCAATTTTTAATAGTCAAATAAACAAAAAAGATCTATGTTCTAATTAATTAGGGAAGCAAAGTTGACATTTTCGCAAGTACTATTAACGAAGTAATTTTAAGATTAATTTTTTTTTTTACTTTGAGTACATTTGTTTTTGTATGCTTTCTCGAGTATCATCAGTCCCGTCGCAGTGTAAGCCCCGATACGTGTGGCAGGCTTCACAGTAACATTCAAGCCAGCCTCGAGAGAGCCCTCGACCTCGCAACAAAGGCATCAAGATTATCTCGACTCTCGTCCGCCCAAAACCGATTACTCTTACGTGTCCTCTTTGTATTCATCATTTTTCTTGAAAACAAAGTGAAATCTTGAATACGTTGCATTTTATAAAGTTTCTTCCCACTCGGGAAAAATATTCGAAGAGTAGAACAGTATTATACATCAGGTTATTTGAGGATGGGAAGGTTGACAAGGCAGGTGTTATAATTGGTGACTTTTGTCATAATGATTAGGAACTGTCAAATACTGTTCCTGCCGAATGTTGCTTATTTTGGCCATAAGTTCTTCAAGAATTGGAATTGTCGCTATCGTTAACCTTTTTTCCATTCAAAATATCTAAGATTGAAATATAAATGTATCGTTTTTTTTATTATAAAATAGTCTAGGCAAATTTGAATTTAAAAATCATGCAAGAAGCAAATCATCTAACAGTAGGGGAAACAACGTTTTTAGAGTATATCGACCCCCCTGAGTACGAAACTGCCTGTGTGTGTTGCCAAGCCGTATTTTGGACCAGAAGTGTGAAATCCAAGATAGCTGCCAAAACTCAGTTTTCCTATATGTCCCTTGTTCAGTGGCCTATATCTCCATGTATATGGCGAACTACATTCTTACATGATATATATGTAAGAATGTATATCATGGCTTAGGTCAATCAGACAATTGTTAATGGTTATCTTATCAACAGCAATAGCATGGATATCAGGCATGGATGTGGTTTTTTTAAACTATCAGGAAGCTTAAGGAATACAATGTTTTAAACTGTGTACAAATAATGTGGAATTTATTGTCCTGGTTTGTTTAGGCACAAATTAACTATAGTTGATTACTAATGTTCTCAAAATATAGGCCCTGAATACAGAAAGGTTTCCTCAGAAGCTGGACCAACATTATTGGCCCGGTTTTGACTGTTTGCACCTCTGCCGCTCTAATAGCTGTTTAAAAACTTAAAAAATGTTATTAAAGTTTTTAATCTTTAAAAACTTTAAATGGCAACTGCAATTTATTTGGAGGTACTTTCTAAAGGCTGGAGAGGGTTACCTCCATCACTACGGTTCCAAGCAGCGGAGCCTTTACAACTAAATTATAATGAATGGGTTGAATGGGTTCAATGAATGGATTGATAGGAAGAAACAGACGTACAATAATCTTGTACAAAACTATCACAGTGCTAAATAAATCAAAGGTATTTTCCATATCCAGTCATATAACATGAGTTCTATGGCTGTAACATTCGTCTAAAACTAGTTGTTTCTAATCCTATATTGCATCTAAAGTCTTCCGAATCACTGTCGCTTGTATGTAGGAATAGGACACAAAACATGGGTTTATTAAACGGCAGTATACAAACCTTATTACAATATACAAAACCTGACTGCAGTTATACAAAACTTATGCTGGTGTTTCATAATTAATTCTTGTAAATAACCTAAGTAACCGTTCTGGTGAATAAGCTAATAAAGCTCCTTTTTATGATATGTATTAAGGTTGTACCAATTATTATATACACTTATCTTTCACTAATATTCTTCACTAATATATAGTTCTCTGGTTGTCTTGTTTTGCATTTTTTTGGTTTTGTATAAATTAACTACCGGTTATTTATAAAGATTCATATGGTATCCAACATTTTTCATAACATTTAGGACTCAATATAGAATGCGGAATAGCAAAATGATTTTGTAATTATTCAGTACTGAGTAAACTAATTCCATTATCTTTAAAAAGTAATAACTTACAACGTGGAAAAACATTTTTTTAACTAGAGCCAGCACAGTCGAAAGACATTTAAAATAAAATATAAGCAATTGAGAGAGTTAAAAGAAAACTAGGCGGGAGAGAATTGCAGTCATTGTGACCAAATTAGGTCACGCAAGGGTCTAACCTCTTCCGCCCTCTGTACATCCCGTCCAAATTAGAATTCCAGTAAATTACCCAAGGCAATTTTAATTTTCAAATTTGCTAAGGATTTTTTTAAAATAAATTAAAAAGAATGTCAATGATGCATTATATCGTTTTATAAATCGTTTATTTGTTACATTTAAGTTGTTTTTCACAACTAGTCTTCGACGGGTAACTTCTAGGTATTGAATATTTTAGTTATTATGATAGCCTATCTCACAGAAAACAGAGAGCCAAAAAATATAAATAATTTATTCGAAAGATAATTTTTGATAAGGATATTTAAATAAGGGTCTGTAATGTGTTATGACAAGGTTGAAATGTTAAATTGGATCAAAAAATAATATACCAATATTTTATCCAATTTCTCAAAGTAAAATTCTTTTACTTACGATTTCAAACCGATATTGTGACGAATCCTTGTACTTCTAACCGATTTTGCCAGGTTAATCGGATGTTTAAAAGTAAATTTTGCTTAATATAAAATACTACTAAATAGAAAAATACTTAAGATAAATTAGAGAAAAGATTTTTATTTAGTTATAAAAACTACTTAACAATCCCACGGAAATTAGGGAATAAAAAACCTTATACCCCCGGTACAAATCCCCGACCATCTAATGGTCCTAATGTTTCCTAATTCCTATAAATAACCAAAGCAACTGTTCTGGCAAATAAGCTAATAAAGCTTCTTTTTTATGATGTTTGACGAAAATAATTTTTTAATTTATATTCTAACTATCAAAATTACCTTTTTCCCTGTAAGTTAATCTTAAGTTATCAAACATGATGGGAAGATTTTTGAAAATTTACAAATAAAAATTGACTTTGCCTCATATATTAAGGTTGTACACTTATCATTCACTAATATTCTTCTTAAAAGACTAGACGGTAATAACACAAGGTGATAATTTCACCAAGCAGTACAATTTCCAACGAATAATCGGTGTAAAAAGAATTTACCAAGTGTTTTCAAAGCATGTTAACACTCTTGTTTGATAATGAGGCGTACTAGAAACAAGAGAAATAAGTATATAGATTATTTATCAAAAGTGTTTAACAACAAATACGACAGGGTCTACTCAACTACATTGCACTATAATTTTACTATGATGTATAATTTTGCGTGCAGATTGTAATCATGCAACATGTGGATATAACCATGGGGGAGGAAATGGATTGTGTTAACAGGTGATAGCGATTCGTCCGCTCCGGTTGCTTCAGATAGCTCACTCGCATTATGCCAATGTTAGTGTTGAATAATTATTTTAACTGTTATAGTATTGTCGCATAGAATATTTCATATTACGAATTGGAAACTATTTTCTTCCTGATATTCTTAGTAGATTTATGGTTTTAAAATAGTAGTTTATGCAACGATTGTATAATGAATGCCTTTAAGCCACGAGTGAGATGTAAGTTAGAACACGTCGCTTCGCTCGTGTTCTAAATATCTCACGAGTGGCTTAAAGGCATAATACAATCGTTGAATACACTATTTTATCTACGACCAACAATATACTACAAAATTTCCCCCGAAGTTGAACAAAACTCATGACTTTTACTAATGATGGAATATGTCAACTAAAATTTGAGGTTAGGCAAATTAGCAGACTGAACCATGAATCGTTGTGGAACAATCAGCTGATGGGATAAGTAAACTCAAACATGAATCGTAATGCAACAATCAGCTGATGTACGAATTGCGTAATTGTTATTATGACACTACTTCCGTCAAATACCGAGCTTTCATTGGTCTAGAACCAGTACTCTAAAGTGACTCCAGTACTCTAAAGTCGTCATTAGAGTACTGCTTGGTTTTTGGTGTCTTAATGTATATCATTATAATGTTTTTTGTAATACCATAATTGGTGCTTATTGCAATGGTCGTAGATAAACATTATTACAGAAGACGGTATTTTAATAGTAGTATTTTTTCCTTGAGAGGCACATGTTTATGCATTATTACTGAAAATTACTGCTAATTATTGAATTCTTCAAAAATAGTTTTTAAATTTTAATCGGTAGCATATTTTAACTGTATATGGTAGAGTATTGAGATTTTATTCCGTTAATTTTCTCGTACATTTTAAACAATTATTTGCCTAAACTAAAATAAACTTTCTACAAAAACGTTAAATATACCCTTAGTATAATTTTATTAATGTAAATATATAAGCGATTTATGCTGCAGCATCGCATGCTACTTAAACATAATGCTCAAACGTTTTATGCACTATGCGGCGTGGCGTACCGATAAAGTGGTTCAGAGTTGAGCTCACTTTTAAAAGAGCCATTGACCTCTAAGAACAAAGGATCTTAAAAGAAGCAGCTCTCACACACTTCCGAACAATTTCACCCATATGTGCGTTTACTTACCTTTCTCAATAGATCGTAAAAAGTATGTCCTTACCAACATGTAGATGTTTAATAAGGATATTAATTACCTTTGAAACAATGTTCAAGCAATTTATCATTATTTAAAAGCTGAAGATTAAATTGGCTTTATTACTATTGCTTCGGCCTATTTCAAATTGAAGCAATCACAGAGGCCGACAGTAAATAAGCCTTGTTTTCGCTCCGGGCCACCACTGGATACTGAGCAAACATAACGCCCAACTTCACCAAGGTAGGCCGATTGCTTGAAGAACGCAATAACTTCTTTGATTTTAAAAATCAACTAAATTTGAAAGTAAATTTTAAAATTGTACGTACTGTTATACTAAATCGCAGGTTATAAAACGGAAATACGTAACTTATGTCGAAATTAACTTTCTAATTGTAATTGAATATATTTGCAGAATCAATGTCTTTTTCAAAACAGTTGGCATAAAAAAGTGATACTAAAAGTGTAGTTCATATCCCATTTATACAGAATCGGCTGTCAGTTTAAACCTTCACCGTCCATCACTACTGTAATTTGAGTGATGATTTTTGTTACCTCTAAATTGTTTTATTCCTTATAATTTATTTTTTGGTGATGTACGAAACCATATTTAAGTCATCAACAATCTATTACTTATTTGAAGTATCCCTTCTGCTTTATTCAATATTGCTTGGTTTTAATTTTACATTAGTTTTTTTATAACATTACATCATTCAATAAAAATGCCTTTAGTTCATATCCAAGCACCATGGACAATAAGTAAATACAACTTATTGTTTTGTGTTGGTATCTGTCCTGTTTATAGTATGATGCTGGAATGGTGCTGTTTCAAATTGATTCTTAGACTTTTTGGATGTGGGCTGTTGAGCATAGTTCGACCAGCGGGAGATTCTACCTAAAGGCGAATCTCCCTAGAGGAGAGCGGAATTTTTTCCTCAGGAAATGTCCCTCCGTTGGGGTTATTTTCCATCAGGGAAATGAACCCCAAGTTGAAAATAAACTCTCTAAGTTTATTTTAAACAAAGAGCCCCAGCTAGAATAATTATTTCAAAAACTCACGATTAAAGTATTATTATTTTTGGCACATACAAAACTAACTATGTTAAATCTAATACGCAATCGGTTTTCTTTTCACAGTCAAACCTCAATTATGACTCTATTGATTTTAACGTTTGAGTGTCAAATCTCAGGAAAAAGAACCTACAACATAACAAGATTAGTAACATACAGCCAGGATAATCTAGACAAAAAACATAGCTAAAACAGAGAACTGTAAAAGGAGTCACAAAACCACTATACTGAAAAGAAAACAAGAATACAATATAAAAAATAAATCACAGGTGTCACGAGTATCAAGAATTACATAGCCTATCAGGAAAGAGCACTTCCACACTCAATCAGAGCAGATCTAAGACTGGTGGAAGGAAAGAAATTTTCGTGAGGTTAGAAAACTTTCGATAAAACATGGAAATAGCTCAAATGCCTCTCCAAAACTCTAGACTAGAGAAGAAAATGGCGGAATTAACTTTATTTATATTCAGGTTCTATTTTGAGGTTGAATTTTAAATAAATTTAATTTGACGAATATTGTAAGATAATTGTATTTTTTTATCTGTAATGAGCGTTGTATTAAACATATAAAAATAGCTTCATTAAGGGTTCTAGGCCCAGAAAAAAAAATTTCTCATTAAAAATGTTTATACCAAATAAATAATCAAATATTGCAAAAAGTAAGCCTATTCAAAAATTCTTTCTCTTAGAAAAGAGAAATAGATAACTCCTTGGAGAGCATTGGTCTACCACACCAGAGGGCACGCGCCAACTCCACTGTTACCACAAAATTAATTATTGCTGGCTGTCTATTTGTTACAGGCAAACCTTACACTAGTATTGACCAAAGAGACAAGAGCTACTGTCCATCCTATAATTCTACCTTAGTAAAAGTCTTAAGGCAAACAGAAAAATAAAGTTATCCTATAAGTAAAACTAATTACATCATATTTTAGTGGATACATCCTATTCAGGAGTTAGAAAGAAGGAGATAGAGGAGATCGAGATAGAAGGTATTTTGTACTATAGTAAAGAAGATTATGTTTAGGGGCTATTAGCCCCTTCAAGCCTCTAGTAAATTTGTATTCTAGTGTGGTTTGTTCATTCAAGTATAAATAAAAACAAATATAATTTCCAACTCTCTTAAATTTTTTTCTGTATTAACTTAGATAAGTCTTTCTATAAAATAATGAGAGAAACAAATTAGCGACGAATTCACTGTGAGTGTTTATTCGTTGTTTTCCCAAAATAACCACTTGACAAAAATAAAAACTCGCTGGTTTTTGTTGAAGCTGGGAGAAATGTATTATTTACTAAGATAAGATATAAAGAATAATAAAATATGATTCGTGTTAGTGTTGGAACCTGCAAGCATCTAATAGATGTAATAAAAAGTATTACTTATAAGGCAAGAGGTAGAACGAGGTAGGTTTGAGAGTGCTTTAAGAAATAGGTGTGGGAAAGGGGAAGGGAGAAACTTCCCGACACTAATGGGATAAGGAAAAGCTCGTAAATGATGACCGGATTCAAAATATCATGCAGGTTGAGTTCAGTTAAATAATGTTTAAAAATTTGTTTATTTCATAAAACGTATCAAGGAAATGTATACTATACATACTATATACAGTATGGAATTTGTTAAAGCTCTTACCAGCTATTCGTTAGCTAAAGGATACAGTGAATTTGAAGCATTTACTTTTAAAAGATTGTTCGATACCAAAAATAAGAATCTAAAACATGCATTCTTAAAAGTAAAAAAAGGACAATATCAGTCAATAATCTTATTCATTGACATGTATTAGTCTACTAAGACATAACACTAAAAACATTGGACTTTTTAGTTTTGGTCTTAGCGAATTTCCCCTATAGGGAAAAAGCTATTATCGTAGGTGTCATGGTAGGACGTAAGCCCAAGACCATCATAACTTTTTGTTTTGAGGTCCCCAGATGCCAAAAACACCATTCGTTCATTTTCATAAATAGATCTTTATATATACATGTGTCATTAAGTACGATGACTCGCGTAAAAATGGTCTAATCTGAATGAAAATTCGGCACAGACATGTAAACTAGTAATTATTCAGATGAGTTCGAAAACAAGCCTGATCGGACTATTAGAATGGGGGAAAGGGAGGGGAAACCCCTCCAAAAATGGGGTTTTTGCATTTTTTACATAGAATACTAATTAAAATAATGTAATTTTGATTTTTAAATTCAGCTTAAAAAACAAATTAATTTAGTATTTTGAATCGTTGCTCTATGACCATTGGTTACCGAGATATCGCTAGGGGTAAACACAGTACGTTGTCCCAAATTTATCCTTATGGGAAATAAGTAAAATTCTAAATCTCGCTAGAATAAAATGTTCTGGGGTGAAACCCTTTGATCCTACTGAATAATGAATTATATTTGTAGACTAGGGCCTATTGATAATGCTTTAATTTATTTGTCATTTTTATCATCAAAATCTGTTCACATTAAAGGCACGGGTGGGCTCACAAAAAAAGTGATTCCTTTAGAAAAAATTTATAATATTACCATGAGAAATAATTTTTTGTAAGCTTATTTGGTTGACCAATTTTGACTTTTGAGGTGTCATATAGCTGAATTATAATAATTATTCATTAGGGTCAGAGGGTTTTGCTTCCATGGGAATGTATTTTACATAAAAATTTACATGTATTGCTTATGACAAAAGTATCAGAATTACAATATTTTAGAAAATGAATTATTTTTAAAACTACTTGTACATGTTTATATTATTTTTATCGGAAATTTAAACCTTAACGAAAAGGCCACTCATACTTTTTCGTACCTCTTATGTTTTTTTTCTTGTTTCCAAGAATGTATATTTCGGAAATTTTTTTCAAGACGGCGGCTGGGGCACAGCAGGGATTTCCAGGGACTTTTGGCATTTTTAATTAGGGAGATTTACTTAGTATCTGTACGCAGTTTCAATTTGGTCAGGATTTGTTAGGCCGATTTTCCTAAAGCTCCTAGACTAAAAGTGAATATAAATTTTTCTGCTTAAATAGCAGGAAAAATAAATACTGCCTTTTCACAGGATATATATCAATATTTTCATGAACATTTACTATAATGTATGATATAGCGTAGTCCTTAAATATGACCTGGAAGACCCTCTGGGACTGTGTTAGTGTCAGATTGAGCCCCTAATATGATAACTCACGTCACTACAGAGTTTCTGGACACATTATTACAAAATAGACCGTCACATACCTTATGAATAGGAAAAGTAAATTATTTACTCTACCTACTTTGCTAGAGCCAAACACATTTATGTTTTAAAGGCCCGTAAGAAAAGATTTATTTTTCTTATGGCTAAAATTAAAAAGCTTGTATATAATTTTACACGTTTTACGGTTCCTTTAATAATGCAGTGACATAGTAGGTTCCGAATTAGATTAATAATTTTCATCACAAAGTAATGATTTTTCGTTATTTAAAATTGATTCCCTTTCCCAAAAAATATATGGTTTATAAAAGAGCCTTTAGGCCTGTGAATTGTTCCAAACTACAATAATTGTATTTTTTCTGCTTTTATAGAAGTAATCGTATTTCGCAAGTGCCGTTATACACCTTGGGAGTCTAAGAAACGAGTTCTCAAACAATTCCAGACCCAGTTGGAAAAAAATAAGAGAAAAACTTCGAATATGTTTCTTTCTTTGAAAAAATCAAAAAAACTTATTTTATATTTTAGGTAGAGATAATAAATTTTCCTGCAGAAAAGATTCACTGAAAATAAAAGATTGTTATCATTCTAAACACAAACTTCAGTTTTGGTTTAAGAAGTCCTGGTTTTAATTTTAAGCTTGCCTTAACCTCATTGATTTGGACCGGCGATCACATAGAACAAATAGACGGAGCTCACGATGTAGCTAATAGACGGAGCGCAAATAGGCGACGTGAAGCCTTAATTTGCTTCTAGTCCCTATGCATTGAAAAAGCAAACTACGTAAAAAATTACAAATATGGTGTCAAATTAAAGCGCTTAATCTCAGAATTACTATAGTACCAAAGATAAACGGTTTACAGGCAGTCTACACATCGTAAACACTGACAACCTAGAAGCTTGTCCAAACATTTTTTGAGAGAAGCTGCCACCACGGAATGCACTTGTAACGTTCCTATTATGTGTAAACTGCCTCTAAACCATTTATAATTGGTACCATGGTGATTGTGAGATTTAGACCTTTAATTTAATACAAAATTTGTATTTGTGTAGTTGACTATAATTTTATAAAGAGCAGTTTAGAATTTATTTTGTTTTCATGCAGGCGCCGCACGGATAAACTCTCTCACAAAAAACCAAGTTTTCAACCAAACAACAGCAGATATTTTTTTAATATGCTTAGAAACATTTAACGTTCTAGCAACAATTTCCACCATTTTTATTTTACCTGACCAATAAATAAAAAAAGTAGTAGCCGAATACTTATTCGGCTACTAGTCCCCTTGGGCTCTGCCCCAATGGCAGAGGATAAGTTCCCATGTTATCCTTATGAAGAACATAATTGTTTACATTTTGATCAGCTGGATAATTTAATTGCTGTTATTTTTTAATTTGTGTAACATAATTACTTGTTATTATTCATCTTTAAAACTTGACATGAAAAAACATACGACTTTTTTCTTTTTTCTTATTATTAAAAAAATTTTGATATATGATTGATACTATTACCGTTAAAAATAAAGGAATCTTCACATGTAAAATTTTAACCTTAAGCCTCAATGCTAAATGGTATAATATACGAATTATGTGAAACGTGAGCACTGGCAGATTACGCGGTTTTAAATGCCGTTTTATGTTTCTGTACCTGGACAATATGGCGGCCCAGACTTCATTTGCTGTAATGCTAGTTAGATAGGCTTGTTCCGTCTATTTCTACTATGTGATCGCTGGTTTAGACCCATTTCCTAAGTGATATGTTAAAAATTAAAACACAATACTTTTTGTGCTGGCTGAAATTAATCGTCGCTGTAAAATAAACTGTCTTTTTAGAACTGTAATTCGTTGTCAAGTAGTAGTGTATCAATTTTCATAATAATGTGGTCGTATTATGATTGAACAATAACCCAAAAAAGCACTCAAACATGACTATCCATTGATAAAAATATTTAAAAGAAAAACATGCAATTGAAGAAATACATTGTTAAATCAATCCTATCATTGTTTATTGCATATTGTAAATTTCAGTTAAAAGTTGAAGCGAGAATTTCCCTCTCAGAACAGTATAAAACCCAGCTGTCCGCTGTACCATGTTCAGAAACACAATTGTGACCGCACGTTCCAGCGCTGCCAATATGATGAAACAACACACCGAGCGTTTTACACTCCACGTCATCTCAATGTGTCATCACGGTGACAGATTTGTTTTTAATTTTGTGTTATAGGTTTTTTTAATCGCAACAAAAAGCCTCCCCTTTCTCAACCCCTTAAAGAAAGGAGGAAACAAGGGGTTCCGAAATAATTTACACGATGATAAGTAATGAATTAACTGCAGTTAATGCTTCCAGAAAAGCATCAAAGATGTCTAAACATCGTTTTACCAAAGTAATTGAAAAATGGATAAAAAATATTTCCGCTACCAAAGAAATTTTTCCATTAATTGTACCTAAGAAAATCTTATATTAAAATCAGTACAACCGTGGCATCACCAGCCACATCATAAAAAGTTAAAGGTATAATGGTATTCAAAAGGTGTTGGCCCTAGTACTTATTTGTGGATTAAGGGAATAAAGGAAAACATTGTCTCACGAAAAGTTTGCGCTCGATCTTGACAGAGTGACAATTTTCACGGGGGAGGGGGAGACAATGGACAGTATTCCCGAAATACACACACATCATTTCCCCCCTTCCTGTACGAATAAATGAATACAAAATTGAAAACAATTAATCCCTTGCAAGATTACAGCACAACCTACAGTTTGTCTTAGGAACGATTCTCTGACTTTGTTCTGAGAACGTGAACCAACCTGAACCTAGAAGTTCGTATTGAAGGCATACATGATGGGGTAGCTTGGTATTTTTTTTTTTTTTTTTGACTAGGTTCAAGTTATAACTAAAAGGAACTGAAAGGAAAAGTCATCAAATAACTTAAAGCAGCCATTAGTGGACACGAGAGAGCGATAAAGAGAGAAGAAAGGGAATTAATTATATGGTCAGAACAAACAGTCAACGGGCCTGGCTGATTGAAGCTCTGGTTCTAATGCTCTTTGGTGTCCTGGGGTTGGGATCCAATGTAGAGGGATTGTGCGGAAGATGGAATGGGTTTCTGCCAATCCCATGAGGAAATAATATTCGAAATTCTATGACCATCTATGTTATAAAAAAAGTAAAAATTTGTCATAATTTTGTTACAATAGTTGATAATATGTTCGTTGTCGAGATAGCTGTCTTTAATTACGCTTAAAAGAAAACATATTTTGTACACCCTAAACTTTTTATTTCCCTTCTATCTGTGAAGACAAGTTTTTGTGATTGAATAACATTCTCTGTTAAATAGTTTTATGATAACTGTAGACTCCTTTACACAAAACCATTAGTTTTTTAAATGCGATCAGTTTCATGTCTTAAATCTTATTTGGTTGCATCAATTCACTTCATTGAATAATTTGGGAAGAATTATATGTTAATTTGATATTTTATTTCATTTGCATTATCTTCAGGGAAAATCAAGTAATTTAAATGGTTAACATTGATTTTTATCATGAAAACATCTTATTTGTTGAACTAAAAAAGAGATGTCTGATCTGTAGTAAGAGGGGACTTTGTGCGTAAAACAGGA
This sequence comes from Flexamia atlantica, assembly GCA_035578135.1. Lineage (NCBI taxonomy): Eukaryota > Metazoa > Arthropoda > Insecta > Hemiptera > Cicadellidae > Flexamia > Flexamia atlantica. The sequence goes on from JAQJVK010000012.1 coordinate 24,111,807, forward strand.
TTACCTTTTTAAGGCATAATGCTCGTTTTTCGTCTGGTCATTTTTGTTATACTGAAAACCAAAAAGTCTGTTTTTATTTACTGCATACTAAATAAATAACATTAAAAATTCAAGTTAAGTAAGTACCTAATTTTTTTTAAATAACTAAACAAATCGCAATGCAACATAAGCATTATTATTTTAAAAGTGATCTAAAAGCATTATAATTTATTATAAATCTTTCCTGTACACCTAAAATATCTATCGTTAGTCAAATCAAAATGATATCGATCACTTATATATTGCAGTAGTATTGGCAAGCAGAGCAGCAGATGTTGTGAATGAGAAATGGCCCGTGATTGATGAATATCTCACCAAGAAATGTTTCACTGACAGTTGATCACTACTACGGAGTGCATGTCGTGAACGTTTTCTGATAAAACCTTCTCCCAGATTTATGATAATCGCTTTCATAAAAATGTTCCGTGAAGAAACGTTGATCTTTGTACAGAATTGATTAATATTTTCATCTTTTTGTACAGATTTTTCATGTTAAAGACATGTTTCTCTTAAGAATATTATAGGCCATCCTAGAAACATAATTAATTACGTAATGATACACATATAACTAAGAACGGTATGTAAGTGTATTGTAACCAATTGCATTAGACTAACTAAAGACTATCAAAATTTTATGAACTCATAATTATTGTAAACCCTCTTAACTAATTGAAAGCAAGTAATTATTCTTCAATAATCTGTATCAATCTATATAAAAGACTCAGATATTCTTCATATGAAACTAACTAGTAACCGAACTAGAGTTCGGTACTGAGTTCGGTACTAGAGTTTTTACTGTACCGAATTAAAATACATACAATTAATACTGTTTTTATTCTAGTTATTAGTTGATGTAATTGAAAACAAATAAACATAAAGTATGGTTTGTTCATACTAATTTTACATACTGCATTCTGCGCTCAAGTTTTGTATAGACCACTACATTACATAACATGGATTCATTTTATCATCTGTAAATGTTAAAGGCAACGAAAATCACATGAAGTCTTTGACGATTGAAGCTTCTATTGCGATATTTTCAAAACCAATCATAATGTCAAAGGAAAGCATATCGTGGTTGGTAAACTGCAACCACCATAAATATTTCAGTCAAACTACAACCTTGCATTTTATTTCATTTTCAACTCTATTTAATATTGAACTTTTGTATATTTGGGAAATTTATTTTTGTTTTACAACCGGTACCAACGGTGGACAAATAAATGCTTAGTAGGCTAGCAGATTACCCTAGAATATTAAACATTCTATCGGGACAAACAGTTCAGTTAAATCTGAACGTAAACGAATTTACCCACCGACTGCATGCATTGTTTTAAATAGATGTAAAAAGACCAATTACCGTTTAACTAAACTTACCAATTTTAGTTGTTTTACATCCATGTTTATCGTATAGGGACCCGTGCATAAAGGTAATCAATTTGTCTTCCACAAACTGATTACCTTTATGCACGGGTTTATTTTTTCCTCCTAAAGCATTGGTCGCAGCGCTTTCCTGTGTACAGTATGTTACGTAAAAGGAAATCGATGCTTCAATAAAACTCACCAGGGATTGAAGACGTCGTTCGGTCTCACTCAAGCCTATCTCTGTTAAAGATTTTAGAATAAAAAATCCATTTGAACTCCTCCATCCTGTGTATTGATGTATGATTTTATGTATATAACAGGATTATCTACTTTTACTTCGACCAAACATTTAGCCGCTATGGCTCTTTTCAAGGCGGTTTTTAAGTGTTTCCAGTTTTTGAAACCTCCGTAATATGAAGGAGTCCGTTTTTATTGTTATACGTACTCTCTTTCAAAATCTTTTAGAAATGCGCTTGAAGTAATAAGTAAAAAGTAAATTGTCTTTGAATTAATATTTGAAAAATTTACTTCTCTCAACAATGTTTAAGCTAACGTTACGATCATTTTCAATAACTATACAGTGGAGTTGACAAGACGGAGGGATCTGTAATTCATCGAGTCCGAGTAAGCAGCGAGTCAAGAGGATTGTGGGATCAATGGGGGGCTTTCAAAGTAATCCTTAAAAGCTCTTCATTAAGAATCCCAAGCCACTTAGTTCGCAGCTCTTATTGGCGAATGGCCGCCTGAATAGTTGAACAACTTTCAGTTAATAGCAAGCTAATTTGTTAAAAGATTGTTTTCCGTCAGTAAATATGCTAAATTGTTTAAGCATATTTTTAGAGTAAGGTCTAGGACCTGGCACTAATTATACGTATAACTTTTTTTTAGGTATTTGATCTCCATAACGTGTTTGTCGTAAAAATAATTTTGGTGCTAAAAGACCATTTTTATTGAAATTTAAGTAAGATTAAACAGTTTGTAGTCCTCTATTATCAGCTTGGGTTGCAAATTATAGCTACCGGCATTGTCTCTTCTGAGCTCCTAAAATAAAATAACTTGAACCAGCTGACTTAGCTTATGCTGTATGATCTGCGACACCTACGGATCGCCACAGCCACATAAATTTGGATTGCTTTGTTTTCATTATGTTTCTTGAAAAAAATGCTTCTGCAGCCACTAACTATAGCTTGAAGGCCTTCAAAAATGGGAGAAGGCCTGTGTATTGCCCGAGTTCATAATCTACATTAATGCAAAATTTAAGCTCAGTCAATTCAGCAATTTTTATGTTTACACAAAACTCATAGACAAACAGATTGACAAATCGTTCAATTCATAATATTACAACTAAATTTATCAATGATAATAATGATTAATTACATTCTTCTATACGGTGCAGAAACATGGGTGGGTGCCATGGGAGTAAAGAAACACAGTAAGAGAATTCTCTTTGTCTAGCAGCGCAGGGCTGCGCTCAGAGTCGCCTGTGCGTATCGAGCCGTGTATGGACTGGTTGTCACGGTTGTGGGAGGAGTGATTCCCCTCCATCTACTCACCGAACACAACATCTTCCGTTAATAATGATAAAATGAATAGTGATTAATATTAGTGGTTTAATTTAATGGTATTTGTGTGAACATAGTTTACTTCAAAAGGAATTTACTTTTGGAAATAGGAGTTTTTTACACAATTAGAGATTGAGGAAATAAACTTATTAAATTTCTAACTCAAGGAGATCTAACAACAAATTATAACAGTGTTATAATGAATTTAACACTGTAGAATATGAAGTTATTTAATCTTTTTACGAGAGTGGTTTGGAAACGTCGAGCGTCACTGAAATAGAACAGTTGTTTGAGCAACTTGTTATTGCAGCAAATCTTCTTTGATCAAAAACACTTCATTCCCAGAACCAAAAGTCAGGATTAAATTTATTATTACTAGAAACCTCTGGATCGTTAAACAACATTATTTAATATTTAATCTTACCTTTTATACAAATATTGGATCGTAAGGTAAGATTAAATATTAAATAATACGATAAAATTTACATTAAAACTTAAAATCAGAATTCTATTAAATCTAATATTTTCCGTTTTTCACGAGTAAACCAGTTTTATTCCTTGCTTTTATGATTATAAAACGTTTAATTTCATTCCCATATTTATAAATTTTAACAAACGGAGAGCTTACTTAAATCCTAACATATTTATAGGGATTACTACCAATATAAATAATACCAAGAAACATTATCGGAATGAAGGGAAAAGATAAATAAAGAGGTAAAGTAAATAGACAGCCCCTGGACTGCAGTGCTATCCTCGCTCTTTAATCCGTTAAGACTCTTTGTCATCGACAAGGCTGAGCTTTATTATTTGTTTCCGGATTGCTGAGAGTATATGGATACATGAAAGTAATGGTGGCACCAAAAGTCTTTCACAACCTAAAATGTTACTTATATTGTATATTTTACGCGTACATTCTCAATATAGATCAGAAACGAATATTTTTATAAATTACAGTCACAATAATATCTATAGATGAAACAAATAGAGTAATGTGTAATAAATTAAACTTTTATGGAACACTTTTATTTTAGTTTGATGGAATATATAGATGAGCACTATTTAGCAAGATAAGCTGATTTAAAATTACCAAGATTTTTACTGAAATCTCATATAGATATATGAAATGATTCCGAAATGATTGTATATATGACATGTATGATTACGAATGTGCAATTGGTCAGTTGGAAAGTAAGAGGATCAACAGAATCACTTCCTGGTAATCCCTCAACTTGTTAATAAGTTGTTCAAGCACCTTTGTATTTTCCTTGCGAGTTTGCAAGTTATGGTTACCTTTTTTGTCAGGCAAGAGAAATCAAATATTGAAAGGTCGCTTCTCTATAATACACAGTTTAATGGCGTCTTATTGAAAAATCGTGATAAGTAGACTTATCCTTTGCTTAAGGACTTATATATAATGTCTTTGCTTCCAAGGACTAATAATGGATTTGAAATAAAATTATTACATTAAATAGCTGTCTTTACGACTTCTGTCTTGAATATCATTCATATGGTACATGTAAATTACGTGTAAGTTTTTAGCGAATTTCCCCTATAGGGAAGAAGCTATTACCGTAGGTCTCATGGTAAGACCTAAACTCGGGACCACTATAACTTTTCGTTTTGGGGCCCCCAGAAGCAAGAAATTTTATCTATATATCTATAAGTATAAAAGAGGATGTTGGTATATATGTATATATATATATATATATATATATATATAGCATTGATAAACCCAGACACCGCTGGACCGATGGCCACGAAACTTGGTAGATACATGTAGAATTTCATGGAGTAGGTTTATACACCTTCAAATTCGTGATAACTTTCAGAGCTTAGCCCTGGGACCGTCTTAAATGTACCCATATCAGGGATTTTGAAAGAATTTGAATTAGATTTGTTTACTAACAAAACATGTGAAAGTAAAATTTAAAACAGGTGATGTAAATTAATGGTATTTCTTTCTGCTATTTAATTGTATTTGTTTAAATGAAGATTTGTTACTTGGTGCCAGATGGTTAATGAATTAAGACTTTTGAATATATTTTAAGTGCAATACACTATATAAAATGCTGGTATGTAGTATAACATAAAATAAATAATTGATATTACTGAAGGACTTCTGTGATCACTGATCACTTATACTTGAAGGACTTCTTTTTTATGACAACAAACTGCTGTTTAAAGAGGAAGAGTGTGCTACTGTTTTATCTACAGCACTTTAAAAAAATTGCAGGGACGGCTCATTCAATCTTTTTGTTCAATATAGAGCCTAAAAACGTAAGACAGCACTTTTTATTAATTGCTGGAGTGGAAATATAACTTTTTGTTCAAGGTAGACCTTTAAAAAAATTGCTGGGACGGCTCATTCAATCTTTTTGTTCAATATAGAGCCTAAATCGTAAGACAGCACTTTTTAATAATTGCTGGAGTGGAAATGTAACTTTTTGTTCAAGGTAGACCCTAAAACCTTAAGAAAATGATCTTTTACAGTGAATAAAATTTCAAGTCATGTTCTATGGTTTCTTTAACACGTATGCCTTCATGAAGGAAAGAAATAGGATTTCTAATACGCAGGTCTGCTGCGACGGGGGTGCAATAAATTTCAAATTAAGGGTATCTATGCTCAAGGCCCCACAGTGTGGCCTTGCTATGCTACATATGCGAGCAGATTCAAAGCCGTCGAAAAAGCCAAGGGTACCATTCCTCATATCGTGCCCCATGATCATCATCAGGGCAAGCTCAGATACCGTGCGTTAAGCAGAAACGACCATAAATTCTTCTCGGCGTTTGTCTTGGGTGAGCCAGTCTCTGTAAATTCGCTTCTTGAGTGTGTGAGCGCAATCCTCTTCACCTGATAGCAAGATCGACTGGACAGCCGATACAAGCAAAGAGCACTTGCAAGAGGAAGGACCGCCGATATTGGGCATGAGCCTACCCAGGGCAGCAACACCATTTGGGGCTTTGTCGGTGGGGCGTTGGATATGGTCACATTTTTTATACAGACAGGCACTTTAGGCAGGAATAGAATACCCCCGTCGTAGCATATGCGTACTAAGAGCAAATTTCCAAAAACTTCGTTGTTTTATGGGAGTACATTTGATATGTTTAAAGAAGTAGATTTTACAACAAGAGAAATAAATGGGAAAGCAAAACGATATAATTGATGGGTGATAGTGTATGTTTAATTTTTATCGTGAGCGAAGCCACGGGTTCTTCTAGTATATATATATATATATATATATATATATATACTAGAAGAACCCGTGGCTATATATATATAGTATATATATATATATATATATATATATATATATATACTAGAAGAACCCGTGGCTTCGCTCACGATAAAAATTAAACATACACTATCACCCATCAATTATATAGTTTTGATTTCCCATTTATTTTTCTTGTTGTAGAATCTACTTCTTTAAACATATCAAATGTACTTCCATAAAACAAAAAAAAATGTTTTTAGAAATTCGCTCTTATAGCTCTGGACAGCCTTACTGGCGGGTGGCGAAAATTGTAATCTCCCAAAATGTCTGCTAAATAAACACATGTTTTGGTAGAACTGTCAAAACTTTGTTTACGTTTCACCTCATTTACACTACAAAAGAATGCCCTGCAATATTTCACCGAGAGATTTCTTACGCAATTAAAATTTCTGGAAAATATTTGCGCAATGCATCTGCTGGTCTTTTAGTTTGGCAACCTTTCATTTTAAAATGATTTGTTTACATTTAAGAATGTGTTTCCACACTTTTGTCGTTGTACTTCATGAATTGTGTTGAGCTTGCAAGCATTTAACATTAGTTGCACTTGCGGTTGCAGCAAAATATTTTCTTGTGCAAAGTACCTCTACATAAACAAATGACCATGTGATTTATAACCAAAACATTGCAGATAATAAACACTAATTACGACAACAGCGCACTCACTCACCCGCCAGTAAGGCTGTCCAGAGCTATAGTACGCAGGTCTGCTACGACGGGGGTATTCATTCTTGCATAAAGTGTCTGTCTATATAACAAATGTGACCATATCCAGCGCCCCACCTACAAAGCCCAAATAGTGTTGCTGCCTTGGGTAGACTCATGCCCATATCGGCGGTCCTTCCTCTTGCAAGTGCTGTTTGCTTGTATCGGCTGTCCAGTCGATCTTGCTGTCAGGTGAAGAGGATTGCGCTCACACACTTAAGAAGCGAATTTACAGAGACTGGCTCACCCGAGGCAAACGCCAAGAAGCATTTATGGTCATTTCTGCTTAACGCACGGTACCTGAGCTTGCCCTGATGACGATCATGGGGCACGATATAAGGAACGGCACCCTTGGCTTTTTCGACGACACTTTGAATCTGCTCGCATATGTTGCATAGTTACCCTTAATTAGAACTTTATTATGCACCCCCGTCGCAGACCTGCGTATTAGAAATCCTATTTCTTTCCTTCATGAAGGCATACGTGTTAAAGGAACCATAGAACGTGGCTTGAAATTTTATTCACTGTAAAAGATCATTTCCTTAAGGTTTTAGGGTCTACCTTGAACAAAAAATTACAATGCCACTCCAGCAATTATTAAAAAGTGCTGTCTTACGTTTTTAGACTCAATATTGAACAAAAAGACTGAATGAGCCGTCCCGGCAATTTTTTTAAAGTGCTGTAGATAAAATTAACTTTACAGTAGCACACTCTTCCTCTTATAGCAGTTAGTTGTCATAAAAAAGAAGTCCTTCAAGAATAAGTGATCAGTGATCAGTTATTTATTTTTTGTAATACTACATACCAGAATTTTATATAGTGTATTGCACTTAAAATATATGCGACAGTCTAATTCATTAACCATCTGGCACCAAGTAACAAATCTTCATGTAAACAAATACAATTAAATAGCAGAAAGAAACACCATTAATTTACATCACCTGTTTTAAATTATTTTACTTTCATATGTTTTGTTAGTAAACAAATCCAATTCAAATTCATTAAAAATCTCTGACATGGGTACCTTTAAGACTGTCCCAGGGCTAAGCCCTGAAAGTTATCAAGAAATTGATGGTGTATAAACCTATTCCATGAAATTCTACATGTATGTACCAAGTTTCGTGGCCATCGGTTTATCAGTGCCAACTAAATATATATATATATATATATATATATATATATATATATACCAACATCCTCTTTTATACTTATATATATATATATAGTTATATATATGTGTCTGTGAGCACGGTAGCGGTCGTAAAAATGGTCCAATCTTAATGAAATTTGGTACAGACATGTAAAGTGGCAATCCCTCGGACGAGTTCGTAAACCAGCCCGATCGGCCCACTGTCAGGGGGGGGGGTAAAGGGGGGTAAACCCCCCAAAAATGGGTTTTTTAGTTTTTTACATAGAAAAATAAAAATAATCCAATTTTTGTTACCACTATTGAATTCAGCTCAAAAAAAACAAACTAGTATTTTGAATCACTGCTCTATGTCCATTGGTTACCGAGATATTGAAAGTGGTAAACACAGTACGTTGTCCCAATGTTAACCTTATGGGAAATAAGTAAAATTCTATATATTGATTATTTCTCAACATATCTTGATAAAACTTGGTAAATAGCTTCTTCTAGTTCAGATCTATTAAATATTGAATTAAAACCACCCAGTTTCAATATACCTGTAGCAGCAAACCTGCATACTCATTCCCCATGTTATTCTTATGGAGCTTACCAAAACATGTCAAATCTCGCTATGGTGGATTGAAAAATGTTGTTTTGCATTTGAAATTCGCTGAGTATGCAGGTATGCTGCAACGGGGGTATTTTTATAATCCAAGCACCGCATGAGCAAAAACACGATAGTTTATACTCGGTTCCTCATTAACCGCGTATTAAGGTTTAAGGTGAAGATGTCAATTATTTTACCTTTCCTTATAAGTAATACATTATTCATACAACGTGAAAAAAATCATCAACTGAATTACTTCAAGGTTTACTGCAAAAGTGAACCTTAGAGGTTTGTTGTCTTTAAACAATCATTGCTTTAAATCAGAAATGTTAAATTTGACCTTGTCTTTGGTTTTAAGTCAATGCAGGTCATTTGATTTGGTTTAATTTTACCATACCATCTCACACTCTCTTTTGTATATCCTTTTTCCTAAAATATTAAAATATTATTATTTTACCTTTCCTGATAAGTAATACATTATTCATACAACGTGAAAAAAATCATCAACTGAATTACTTCAAGGTTTACTGCAAAAGTGAACCTTAGAGGTTTGTTGTCTTTAAACAATCATTGCTTTAAATCAGAAATGTTAATTTGACCTTGTCTTTGGTTTTAAGTCAATGCAGGTCATTTGATTTGGTTTAATTTTACCATACCATCTCACACTCTCTTTTGTATATCCTTTTTCCTAAAATATTAAAATACAAATATTTTAGATTTTCCGTCGGAATATTATTTATTTATTTGTTTGGATTTATTTTCAAGCGTTTTTGGGCTAAACTTTTAGTTATTTTAGTTGCATTAAAAAACTATATTTAACCATAGTTATGTAATTTATTGATAAGGATTTATATTTTCAAAAAATAAAGCAACAAAGCTATGTCAAGATTTATTTATTTTAACAACTTATAATGTTTGTGGAAATGGTGCAAAAAGAGATAAACGGTTTAAGAGATCAACCATAAAATTGAAATAATTTGTAATATAAGTGATACAATGATTTAAGTCAAGGTGTTTGTGATATTCATATTTTCATTTTAGCGATTTCCCCTATAGGGAAGAAGCTATTACCGTAGGTCTCATGGTAAGACCTAAACTTGGGACCACCATAACTTTTCGTTTTGGGGCCCCCAGAATCAAAAAACACTTTTCGTTCGAATATATATATATATATATATATATATATATATATATGTGTGTGTGTGTGTGTGTGTGTGTGTGTGTGTGTGTGTGTGTGTGTGTGTGTGTGTGTGTGTGTGTGTGTGTGTGTGTGTCTGTTAGCACGCTAGCGGCCCAAAAGTGGTCCGATCTTTATGAAATTTGGATCGGACATGTATAGTGGTAATCAATTGAACGAGTTCGTGAACCAGCCCGATCGGACCACCGGAGGGGGGGGTAAAGGGGAATAAACCCCCTCAAAAATGGGTTTTTTGAGTTTATTTAAAACAAATAAAAATAAAATTTATCGAATTTTTGTGGGCATCATTGAATTCAGCTCAAAAAAAACAAACAATTTAGTATTTTGAATCACTGCTCTATGTCCATTGGTTACCAAGGTATTGAAAGTGGTAAACACAGTACGATGTCCTAATGTTAACCTTATGGGAAATAAGAAAAAGTCTATATCCCGGTTATTTCTCAACATATCTTGTTAAAACCTGGTAAATAGCTTCTTCTACTTCAGATCTACTAAATATTTAATTAAAACCACCCAGTTTTAATATACCTGTAGCAGCAAACCTGCATACTCATTCCTCATGTTATTCTTATGGAGCTTACTAAAACATGTCAAATCTTGCTATGTTTGATTGAAATATATTGTTATGCATTCGAAATTCGCTGAGTATGCAGGTCTGCTGCAACGGGGGGTATATTTCGTTTATTATTTTGTAAAACCAGCAGTATTCTTGCATCGTGGTCATGCAACGTGTAGGCAACCAGGTTTAGGGTTGAGAGCATGAGTGTTTGTGTAGACGGCACTTCCATGATCTTGTTTGGGCTGAAAACAACAATTTAATCTGTTTCACTAACTTTTAGCTCTTACATTAAAGCCTGAACTAATAAGGCTGGTCCAAATTTTTTTAAGTGTTTTATAATATCGTACTAAGATCTATATTATTCCTTTAGAGATGTATTTTTATAATTTTGTTTTACGAAAATATTGCAATATTTTAGTTTGATGGTTAAAATTGGATTGTATTAGATTAGATTATACAGTTAAATAAAGATACATGTCAAAATTAATACATGTTAATGAATATTAACATAAAATTTGATTTACGGTCGTCGAGTTAAAGTATTCTCGCATTTCAAATTTTCAGAACGTTGTGAAAGGCATAATATTTTATCTAGGTCCCTTTTCAAATGGACCGTTTTGTATGTGATTCCCCGAACTATATTTTAGTTAAAACAGCTAATATCCTAAATCAATATATATATATATATATAAAAGAAGAGTTGTGTGTTGGTATATTTAGTGCTACAGCCAAAACTACACGTCGTAGACCCATGATCTTGGTATAAAATTAAAGCTTGGAATCTCATGATCTGCACTATGGTGGTTGGGTTTCGATATCTTATTGGGTGTAGGCACAGGATCGTCCGAAAGGGACCTATGTCAAGGATTTTGTGGTACTTGAGGTTTTATTTGTTTATATCAAAACACATGGTTTAATTTGAAAAGGTAACCGTGGTTAAAGTGGTTGCCAACAGAATGCAGCACCTACAATTGTTTTTGTACAACAGGTGAATACAGTCTTATTTAGAAAATGTGTTTTATTTACGTTTTCAATTTTTTAGTAAATTTGTACTGTTAGGTTATGTTATTAAAAAACATGAGGTGCACTAAACTGTAGAGTTACATATTTTTTGTTTTTAAATTCAAAGATAGTAGTTAATAAGACGAAAAAATGTCAAAACGTAGGAGAAAATGTTTGAAATTCCGTATCTTATCACGTAAATGGACGATTGCAAGAAAAAATGAAACAACGAAAAGAAAGAAACACATCTAAGGGTATCACGGGAAAATTCACAGCGACATCAAGAAACACTGTCGCAGCAGATTTGGAACAGAAAGGGAGACTGACGCACAAGGTGATGAAAGAAATAATCAGAACAGAGATATAACGGAGAACCTTCGAAAAAGGGGTTAAACAGAAGAAGCTGAATTAAATTAAACAGTTTAAAAGCTATTTACAAAAGGACAAGGAACTATGATTTTGGCTGTAAAGTACACATTATTCCAATAAAATGTAGATTGTATTGTACACCCGAATGTAGTAATTTGCAAGATGGACACAATTTTTAGTTATTGCATAGCACAAAGATTAATTCAAAAAGAAAACGCATATTATGTGCTGTTTGAAAGGGAAAATAAGACTGCTACCACCAAATATGCCACCGCCGGCTTTATCAAATATAATATGTATGGAGGAACATCATAATATATTGAATTTTAGATTACATTAGACGTTATAATTCTTGCTTCCAAACATCTTTTGGGCTACTATTTAGACCTTCATAAGATTTTTCAACCCAGCGAAGCGGGTTAACAACAGCTAGTACATTATAAGTTCTTTTTTTGATTAGGATTTTTACGGACATTTGCCATCACTGATTAGTAAAAAACAAGATTCACGACGTTTCGGGATCTGGAATCTGATCCCGTCTTCAGGTGGAAGAAAACCTAGAACATAACAAGATTAGTAACACATAGGCAGGAAAACCTGGACAAAAACACAGCTAAAACAGAGAACTGTAAAAGCAGTTACGAAAACACTAGCTGAAAAGAAAAACAATAACACAAAATAACACAGGAATCACAAGTATCAAGAATCACCAGACAGGAGAGAGCACGTCCACACCCAATCAGAGCTGAGCTGAGACTGGTGGGAGGACAGCAAAAATCTTTTAGCTGTGTTTTTGTCCAGGTTTTCCTACCTATGTGTTATTAATCTTGTTATGTTCTAGGTTTTCTTCCACCTGAAGACGGGATCAGATTCCAGATCCCGAAACGTCGTGAAACTTGTTTTTTACTAATCAGTGATGGCAAATGTCCGCAAAAATCCTAATCAAAATATAAAATCACCATCATCAACAATGAATTTCAAACAAAGAATCATAAGTTCCTTTAAATATTATATTTTTAATTAAAGAAATAAGGTGATTTTTGTGGAGAAGACATTATTACACTTGTTTAGATATAGAATCAGTATTAAAGCAGAGGTCCTAAGTATTGTGGAATTAACAAAACGACAACATTGAAGCACAAAAATTGCAAACCGTTATTCAAGGTTTATCTGAGGTAGAGATAGAAGATTAGCCTCAAACGTTCTCCATACAATCATGTTCGCAGATGTGGCTTATTGCATATTGAAAAGTCACCCAAAAACCGCCCACCTTTCTATATTTGTACTTGTTATCTTTTCATAACTTTAAAGGATTATTACTTTTAAAGACAGTCTTATTTCTCGAATATATATCCACACTTATTTATGTATTATTGTCAACTTTGTTCTATAAAGTTAAACACACTAATAACAACTCCAATCACTCAAAATAGACATAAACTCAAAGCGCATAAAATACACATAAATCTTCATAATATTTCTACTCCTAGTTGACATTTTTTACTAAATAAAAAAGTAAATATAAATAATTCCCATGTGATCCTAGAAGCACTTCATTTGAAAATGTATATTTCTATGGCATTGAAAGACATCATGTTCGCCCTTAAATAAACAATAATAGTAACTTTACTAGGATCTGCTTTTATTTATAAAACCTATTTAAACAGCCTAATTACATTAAATTCAATACTAGCAATATTTCAACAATGCTCAACAGTACAATTAAAATATAGAGGAAATTCAATTACCTTCCATTCGAAACAAGACTGTACATATTATCGTGTTCAAATGAAACGTCGTTCATTTTTTACAATTCAGATTGCAGGTAACGCTACTTACTGAGAGATAGCAGAGTTTGTTTTCCCACCAATCAATGTTGGACTGTAAACAATGTCACAAGTTGATTAAATTTACCCACACTTGCCTGAAATACGATTTTTGCAGATCACGTTAGAGTTTTGTAAGCGCTCAGTGCAAATTAAGCAGAGATTAAAACAAGGTAGATGTAAGCGGTCAGATTTTTTGAAATGGTACTTTTAAAGAATAAAAACATCATTAGTTTTTTATATTTACCGCCGAAACCCGCAAACTTTGTCGTCAAACAACACTACCACGTATTTATACTCTCAGGACTTTGTAAAGTTTAGAAACACAATGTAAATTATCACAATGACTTCACTCAACTTACATTAAAGTAAATGTGTATAGGTTTCCATTTCTGGAATGTATTTAAAATATCTTAGTTGCATGAGCAGAAATATTTAAATTGGCGTGCAATAAAAATAAATCAGAAATATTTATTTTGAAGTTCGAAAAGTTGTATGTAATCTAATATAAATATAATTTCTTAATAAATATCTCTATTTTGCCTTTTACCTACAGATTAAAGTTAAAGTGGATATGCAGCTAATCCGTAAACGCAGGCTTTGACAGAATTTACAGTTTGATCGATTAATTTTTTAATTAGTGTTTATATGATTAAACCAGTGACCAAAGAATAATATTATTCTTTGTTCGCTGGATTAAACAAAGACTTAACACGATTAGTAAATAATTATAATAATGAATCTACAATTGAGGGGGGAAATTAGCTTAATTCAAATATATTTTGAAAAGTGGAGATATCCTTGAAAGTGGAAATGGAATAAATTCCCAAGAGGTTCGTATCTCTTCCGCTAAAGCTGTTTCTGTTGTAATGCTCACATCAATATTAAAGGTAATAAACTCTTTTTGTGCTAAAAATAAGGCATGTTTTTTGTACATCCAATCTATTAAAGATTACTAATTTATCAAAAATGTTTGTATAGCAAAATGTACATGCCTATTTGAGTAAGTAAGTTTTTATTAAAAATAGAATTCAATAGATTAAATCAATTTGAACAATGGACGTCTCAAGGAAGTTTTTTAAGCTAGTATAACGACGTAATACCTTTTAGCTAGAAACAGTTAACTTCAAGGTGTTTAAAAATCAAAAAAAGAATCTAAAAGGAACGTATGTACTGCAATTTACAACGGTATTTAGTGTTCTGAGCCAATTCTTAGCGAGTCCTCAGACCTCTGTCCTCGCCTATACATATTTCTTGTCAGGTGCGGAGTGCAAAGGGAGGATAAAAATGAAGTGACATTTCAGAACATTTAAGGTCCTTAATAATCCACCAATGCAAGTGCGACGTAAACTGGCGGATCGGTTTTTCGACAACGCTTAAAATTGAAGAGATAACCAACAACTCCATCGGAAGGCTTTATATATTTGAAGATAAAAATTAGTAAATGAATAGTAAGATAATATTCGTACTTTCAGTTGAAAGCTCAAATGTCTTGAAAATTTCTATTTCAAGTAGTGAGACGTGATCTTATCTGTCAATATAATCACAGCTGTCAAATATTGTTTCTCTTTTTGTGTGTGTCAAATTCACTTGGGATTGGATCTGTCGAATCTTGCAAAGTCCTTCTGCGTGGAAAACCTTTTGAAAAACAAATACCAATTTCTTATATATCTTAAATATTTACTTATTTAAACTACTTTCCGATAATTTGTATTCATAAAAGTTCACTCTATCGGTTTTATAGGCACTAATTAAAATATAAGTAATAATGATAACAGTTTACATTTTATTATTGACAAAACCTCATCTCTTTTTATTTGTACAATTAAAAATGAGGAGGAGGTTCAAATGCCTTATGTAGTTCAAAATACTTTATTTACCATGAATTAGTCTACTGAAAATTATTAGTCAAACCGCCCACCCCTTTAAAATGTAGGTATATGCAATCAATTTGAAAAATCTTTATAGACTTTTTCGTCATTATTACATTAGCCAACGGTACTTAGTCAACGGGACATTGTTATTACTTAAAATGATGCTATGACTAGAAAAATATTGACTCAGTACTGTTTATATACATGCTTATTTATCGTCATTAACAGTGTATATTCATCCGTTGTGATTTTTGAAAAGGAAAAATTTCCAAAATGCTTAAGAATATTAACCTACTTACTTAGATATTTGAGTGTTCCGTCCTTAGTCTTATGGCAGGAATAAGATAGGTTAAAGATTAATAAAAAGAAGGGACATGAAAAATAACTAGATATATCTTTATTTGCTAATAACTAGACCAAAGACTTTCGCTGCTATCTGAAAATAGTACACATCATAGAAATCGTTCTGAAGTAAAAGGATAAAAAAGATTTTACCATAAAGGAGATGTTGTGGCAATGCTTAAAATAAACAATGTAATAATGCTATAATTTAACAATAATAATAATAACACAACAGCAATATGTCACAACCAACAAATAATGGAGGCCTTTTTTGGCATTTTTAGAGGTATTTTGTTGGTGTTTGTTGCTCAACAATACAACTGTTTTTAGATTAATATGCATAATAATAACACAGTATTTTTAATGTAAAATATGATTATGTTCAAAGAGTTTGTGGTAGTGTTTTGTATGTATTTCTTTTTCCAGCGTAATTTCTGTATTTAGTGAAAAGAGGTTTTATGTTTTGGGATTTAATGTACGCAATATATTCAAAAATGAAGAGACATTGGACTGCCAAGGGGTCAGGCTGAATAAATTCATCCCTGCAACATAAAATAGGCTAGTTTTAAAACAATAATGTGTAATGGCGGGTGGAGGGCTTAGTGGGGAAGCTCAGAGTGACTCAGAGTAATGGCGAGAGGACAGCTGGCCGGTCAGATGATGAGACAGCCTAGGGCTCGGCCTTTTTAAGCCTGTAATGCTCTTGCCTGTGCCTGTGGTCAAGCGAGAGGACTGCTGACTGCATGAGGAGGTAGATCTACAATGAACGAAAATTTATTTTGCAACTACCCTTCCTCCTTGTTTATGTATTGCAGTAAGTCATGGTTTTGATAAATTAAAAGCTTATTAGTTAGCTGATTATTATTTTGCTTTTATTTTATTTTTTCAACTTTGTTTTATAATAATATAAATTGTCTAGCTACGTATTACATTTCTCTATTGCAATCTTAACTATTCTTGAGTTCATCCTATTCCAATAATAAATTGCTCTTATGAAAGCCAATTATTTAAGTGATTTAAGTCCAGATTGAATTTTTTATCTCATCTAGAACTTGATCTGTACAATTTTTACCAAAGATTTATTTTGGACAACCAAACTTTACGTTAAATTACGAATTATATCTCCTTCTAGTCTGATTCTAAAGACAAGTTTCTCAAATTGAATCCGTTAATATACTGAGTGTTCGAGACTTAAGTTAACTTAATGCTTTGATTAGAAATGGATATACAAAGAAGTAATCTAATAAATCCTTTAAAATGTTTAAAGATCGAAACATACATAAGGATTGCATAGGGAAAATTCTTTGTTTGGTTATATATCTTGAAAATTAGTAAAGATTTTCAAAAACAGATTCCTGCATTGCATTCAGCGTGAAAATTTAGTTTGTAATGATTAATATACTTTGATTACATTAAAAAAATGGCATCCAACATGGCGGATCCAAGATGGCGGAAAATTTTTTTACCCAGTCAAACTGAAGATCTTACCACACGTCAATTGTCGGCAGTGATATAATACCACATGATTTAATAATATTATATAACCTATAACAATAACTTCCTGAATATTCAAAGCCTTTGACACCATTTTTATGTTTACTGGCAAAAGAGGAGGTTTAGTGGCAATACATGTATATTTTTACTTTGTCGATTAGGAGCATGTTACCTACCATTTACAACCAGAATAATTTTTGTTCCAATTACTTCCACCTCCACCTATTTTTTCACTAATTTCTTCTACAAGATTAACGTAAAAAGAAATCAAATTGATAAACTCGTGTGGTCAACCGCTAGCCTAGTGGTTTGCGGCTTGCCTCGGTTTTTTTTATGGACGGTTGGTTTAGGTGTAGTTATTGGCCAGACAAAAATTACAAAAATTTGCTACCCCTTGAGTAACTCTTTAATTTGGCAGCCCATCATCGATCAATAATCTATGACAATATCGACGGCAGAGGAGCAACCGATCGATTATTAGTTAACATTCAAGTTACAATTAATTTCAGAAATCATAGGAGGTCTCAAAACTATTTTTTAAGGGAGGGGGATAAATGCTGAGAATGACAAATCAGGTTGACAGACCCCTACAGTTCTGCATCTGTTACTAAATTCGTCAAACCTAACCCATAATAAACAAACACACATTTACTACTGCTGCCACTAAATTACTCTAAAAAATAACCTGTAAACACCACTAAACGTCAGGTGGTTGGATTGCTATTAATCAACTGATTGTTTAATTTCGTTTACTGTAATCGTAGTCCGGAACGTTTTTTGAACTGTTACCGGTAATGGAACAGTAGACATACATGTTTCGTGTCAGTATGATTAAAAGTGTTTTTAAGAACTCCCTTAGAAAACATTAACGATTCCTGAATCGTTGGTTTTTAATTTGTTGTGGTGTTAATGTAAAATGTTTTGTTTGTGTGTTTTGATGTATAAAAAAAGAGGATTTAATCATCTAAATTCTTCAAAAAATTTGACAAATGCCACATATCTCGAGGTGGAAAGTACCCCAACATTTTTAAAATAAGACCCTATTTTAAGCTCTAATGTTTCTGTAAAATCATGATAATCTCAAATGTGCAAATTATATAAATTTTCAATTCAATTTTACTGACCGTGAAACAATACATGTAATTTATCGAGTGCTAAACGCATATAAAAATTCCAACCACCGTGACAGTTTTGATATAAACCCATCTCAGCCATTGAGTTGTCAGCGGGCGAGCAGCGGGCGACTGACTGTGAGTAATGAATGTCTTCCCAGAGACGATAATGATCCTGACGCTTGATAAAGATCATCATAACGCTGAGAGCACACCGCAGCGGGCGTCTTGGTTTATTACGCCATCCCCTTCGAATTTCAAAACGAGCAATATATATAGTATATATATATATATATATATATATATATATATATATATATATATAAGTAATCAGTGAAAATATTTCAAGAGTGTACAAACCAAAGTATTTGCAACAGGTGTTTTTACCTAGTTTATTCTAAACACAGTATATGTAAGGAAACTTCTGCGCCGAAAATGTGGCCATTTGGCAAGTCGCAGGTTGATGGAAGAAAGCACAAATTGAGGGTCTTTAGCAAAGGATTGATTTGACGACAACTATCTCTTGTTATTATTATTAGGGGCTTTGAGCCCCTTCAACCCACTAGTATCTTATATTTTAGAATGTGCAAATTGACATAGTAGTGTATGTCATCATTGGGAGGGTAATATAAATTTGTGAAAAAGTTTTGGTTCTTCATGCAGCGAAATATTGATGAAGTGCTTGCCACAGCGCACTCTAAACTGAATTCCATTTATATTGGATTTTGGCATTTTTACCTCTATATATTGAAGCAGAGAACTTTTTTCGTCAACATATTTTGTACTATACCTTTAAAAGGAATCTATATTTTTTTTCTCCTAGCGAAAATATACCTCTGTTTATTTGTTAAATTTAATTTATTTTTTTTCAATTAGTATTTACTTAAGTAACTTTTTATCCCAAATTAAACCGATATAAAAATATTATTTTTTTTAACATTCTACTAATGATTTGTAAACCATTGTTTCCAAATGAAAAGTGCTTTCTTCACTTAAAAGACTACCAAAACTCAGAAAAATCTGTGTATGTTGAATTTACGAACAACCTAACTGTCAATGATTATTTTTACAGAGGCAGATCTTTATTTATACAATAAATAGTATAAAAGAAAAACTGGATTAGGTTTAAGAGGAATATTTACAAATACCTTAAAATTCAAGTTGGTGTAGAAAACGTTAAACATGTATTTCAGCAAAAGAGATGTTAGAATCGTAAAGGCTATTAATAACGGCTAGGTGGGTGAGAGGAAAAATGCATCTGCAAGGGTACAATAATGTAAATATTTATTATGATAGAAACCGATGTTCCGATGTCTACAGTTCAGCAATCAAAGTTTGGAAATTGCTTCACAGCCTTTGAAACTTTTAAAAATAAATTGATAAAAAACTGAACATTACCATACTTTGCATTTTACCTCAAAATCTACGAGATATGACAACTAAAGGGACGGAATGCATATTGATGAATCGTTCATTCGGTTTAAACATCCAGAGAGTAAAGCGGATCGTGTGGGATCAATGGGGGGCTTTCGCAGTAATCCTTAAAAGCTCTTCATTAAAAATCCTAAGCCACTTGTCAAGTCTCGCTGCACATTTCGAATAGACTTTTTGTGTCGCTCTGACGCGGATGAAGTCGTAGATTATCGTATGTAACGTTGTATTATTGATTAAAATAATGGTTTACTGTTTTCATAATAATTTATAGAGGCTCTGTATTAAATTTTAGTATACATCTTTTTTCACAGTTTTATATATATTCTGGTGAAGAATTATTTAAGAAGTGAAAAAATATTAAATATTTCATTTCTTCGCCACTTTCTACCTAATCTTTAAGTGAAATATAAAAAATTGGAAATTCCGGGATAATAAACGAAACATTACATTCTGTTAAAGTTGTACAATGTTTCAGAAACAGAAGTGGCTAAAGACAAATAACATAACCAATTATACCAGAGGGAATATTCATTTCGCTCCCTAGCGATCAGCGAAACTGAAATTAAAACTTAACCATTAAGTAGTATATTTATGAATACCAAAACACTTTAAGTAAATTCTATGGTTTTGGAGTTAATGTATCTATATTATTAAAAGAATTTCTGGGATTTTGCCCAGAGCAAATCGACCCCTAGAAATGAATTTTTCTGCACATATTTGGTATCAAATTAAAGCTATTATTCTCTAGAATGCCTTTTGCGGGTTTGGAAAATATCCCATTAAAAGCCTTCACACAGGAGGCTTTTGAAATTTCAGCTGAAGTGCTACTATCTGTGTTAGAACCTGTGAACTTTCTCCAATTCACATTTTTTTGTAATAAAACAGATGATCAAGATATGAAATAGTTCCAGAGACACACTACAGAATGCAGTGCTAACAAAAGTCAGTTAACATTACTCTACATTATGATTTTATTTCTTAAAATATTGATTTTTTTTTAAGACAACTGAAAATAAGGAAAAGTATTAGCCTTATTGAAACTAAGACCAACTGTCTGTAATCATATCAATTTACTTAAAAGGAACATAAGTAACTTGGGAGGTGCTCTGGGGATGGGATTTTCTAACAAACTATTAACAGTGGATATACAGTGATACATGTTTCAACACATTGATGGATGGTTCAACGTTTTAAGTTTAGAAATATTAGAAATATTAACCAAAAAAATGCAAGACTTAAAAGACATTTTAAATTTAAAACCTGTATTTTGTAAATGTACTTGGAATGCGAAGGATATTGAGATGTTAAGGGTTAACCTGCCCAATTAACTATATTTTAAAATGCTTCAATGACAATATGCCTATTTTAATGAAGATATTTTATAGCACTTTGTGTTATTTGCTTGGGTAACAAAATTTTCCAACATGTCTTTAAGATACGAAACAAAAAAGCGGGTCAGTTTGAAAATTTAATTTCTTGGCCGTTATGAGAGTTGAATATGTAATTTGTTTTTACGGAGAATGCTATTTTATAAACATTATTTAGATATTAGTTCATCAGTAGATCAGTGGTTTGTCCATCTTCTTACCACTTTTTCTTAATACCTATAACAAAGCTGAATGTAAGAAACTGACGCGTAGATGTGTAGAATTAACATTAAGCTTCAATACTTTTGAAAAGAAAACTCTAAAACTGAGACATGGAAATGCGCCAAGTACATAATGAAGATAACTAACCCCCATTTTGTGCAAAATAAATATTGTTGCATTGTCAAAATTCCAGAGTGTAGAACGTATACATAGGCACTTTTAAAGTAGATGAAATAAAGGAGCTTCTCAAATTATGTGAGGAATTTATTACACATATTGAAGATTAAAGACTAAAGTAAAAAGTTATTTTTTCAAGTTTGCATACACAATCAACATGAAAATAAAGCCTATTTTACCAAATTGTTTTAAGTCATGAAGTGACGCAGGCTGCTAGTCACTATTATTACAATATGGCACTCAAAGAATATGTTTCTTAAAATTAGGTACGTGTGACTTGTGCCAGTGCGGATTCCAGGGGCTCACTTGCCCACAGAAACATTAATTTTATTCACAAAAACAATAGCTTTTTATTAGTTGATCTTAAATCCATTTGTATACATCTCAATCCATCATTGATATTTCATTAATGTTTTAATTAATTGCCCTGACTGAATTATCACGTGGTATGGCCTGTAACTTTAAAAAACGTTCACCTTAACTCTTCATCCTTTCTAAACTCATATTTACTCTTACAACACCCCATACAAACTTTCAGCACCTCAACCATCAATTGATCCTCCTATATTAATTGCATTTTTCAAAATAGCTTGTTTCCTGTTATTAACGTTATCCTCTTATTTCAACGGCTTCAAAACTGTTTAGTACAAGACATTATAAATGATCATGTCAATTTATTTTTATCTGATAAATCATAAATTGGTCTTTTCTGCTTAATAATGTCAAAAGTACAAATATTATGGAAGGCAAATGATGAAAAGTTATAATGACACATTAGGGATTAACTGGGTTTATGGAGACTTTGTTAAAAGCAGAGGATTTTGATACCTTAATGCGAGGCGAGGAGAGCTAGATAAAGGTGTATATGTTGTGAGGCAGGAGGACTGCGGTAACGAATACTCAGTATTTCCGTGATATGGAAGTACCATTATTGTGTAGGTTTCGTTATCAGAGTATATTCAACTTCAGATATTTTTTTGGGATTTTAACAGTACGACATTTAATTATTTAAAACTACGGATTCGAAAACTTTTTTAACTAGTAAATAATACTGGTTACTTTGCTTGGACTTCTATAGAAGTAAACAAATTTATAAGGGAAATATAGAAATTTATCTGATATTCAAATCAGAGAATAAGTTAGTATTACGAGATCATCTTATTATAAAAGTGTCGATATTGTCGCTGAGGTGAAAATATTACTTTCCCCTCTATATTGGCTGTATGGATGTTCCCTTTTGTTTTTACAACAGGTTATGTGAAGGTAAAATGCATTTGCACAATTCAGAGCGAATTTTAAACCTGTACATTTTTATGTAGGACAAAATTACAATTTTGAGCAAGGATTGTAAACCAATAAATAAGATTTCGTCAAATCCACGCGTTAACCTCTGATTCGATATATCAGTCTTGAAAGTCGAGTCAGTGATCATTGTGATCTAGGCGTTGCGGCCATAAATTGTACAAATTACAATATATTATAATTGATTATATTATAATATAATATAATCAATGTAATATATTATAATATAAATTATATTATAATATATTACACAATTTATATATTGCCATCATCACAATCTGCCTATTTGAAATACTATAATAGCATTTATAACAAAAGTGTTATTTCTAAATTAGACGAAAATCATGGAAGATGTATAACACATAAATAGCCAACTGTTAAAGACTAAGAGGTTTTAAAATAGTGGTGTTTTTAAGTCTCAGAGAAAACTTTAAAAGCCCGCAGGTTTAATCAATGTTTGATCGAGCAGCATCGGAGTAAGAGGATCAGTCGAAGGAATTTTCAGTAATCCTTAAACTACTACACGGTTCTCAATCGGCTTTGTACCTTTCTCATTTCATCTTTTTTTCATTATCGATTCCCCATTTAACATTTAACCAGTCTTTATGAACATTTTTAACAGTACACCATAGCGAATTTTAAATTAATTCATCAGTGCTTAAAAATAAAAAAAAAATAATATATATTTATCGACATGCCTTCATTTTTATTTTTAAGGCTTTAGGTGATTTCTTATGATTATGAAACTTTCGCCTTGGGTTCGTATTGCTCGACAGTTCGACTACCTTAAAAACTAAATGTTTGAAATACAAACAGACCTCCTCTGTTAATTCATAGTTTTCATTTGTGTTCCAATCCCTTGTTTGCTTGGTTTATTTTTTTATAGCTCTATATACCGTGTTTATAAATAGTTCCGTCTGGCTTAGCAACTTTTAAAATAAAAAATAGTAACATATTTTGCACATGAATTCCGATAAAAAAAATCACTTTTTTGACTTCATGGACCAACGGAATGTCAGCATTATTAAAACATATCAGCAGTCGCGCCGCTAAGCTAAGAAGCATTACCTCAGCCATCCATGTATATGGCGGTTACGTGACTCCCCCTTGCTGCTCTTAGCACGTGACCCACAGTGCGTTATGTTCAGCCACTCTCTCCTCTTACTGCAACAGTTATGTTTACCAGGAAGACATTTTACGTTTATAAGTCACTTTAAAGAATATTGAGCACAAAAATTAACAACAAGCGATGATTGTATTATGTTTATGTTTGTTGAATAAATTCATTTATTCAGTATTACTATATATTGTCATAATGCCACGTTATACTGTGTTGTCGAATATAAGGCGAATATAATAGAGATTTGAGTACAACAATGAACAGCGAGCAATTATTGTTTAATATTTATGTGTGATGAATAGATTTATTTACTCAGTATCAAAGGAATAACGTCAAGAATCTTGTTGTACATAGACTTGCTAATAACCTTGTAATAAGCTTGCATTTATCCCTTTTGAACTATCTAAACATTGTGCTACCAAATAAGAGATTTGACTTTCAAAACAGGCCTGAAACTGTATCAGCAAAAATGACACAAGTCAATGTGTGAAACATCTTTAGACCTTATTTGTTCTAATTCAAAAGAGCTTTTTCATTGTGTAACTAGAGAATAATAACTGAGGTCCTCTGTCATTAATACTTGTGATTCTCCATAAAGAGGAAAAAATTTAAAAATAATCAAATTTCTTCGATTTGATTTTATTGAATTAAAGATAGTCTGACGATAACAGTACTATCGACAAATAGCTAACCGTCATCATATATATTTTATAATCTGACTTTCTATAGAATTACTTGAGTAGGTTCAATAAATTTAAAACTGTAATAGATGTATCATTTTTATATTGTAATTCTAATAGCAATACATAAAACAGCTGTAGCTATTACATTACAAACAATGTATTATAGGTATTAACAAAGTATTATGTAATATTGCTCAATTTTCCTTCATAAACTATGCTTTACTTACAGGATACAATGAAAACATAATAACAAACTCCTGATACATGGAGAAAATAATGGAGAGTCGTTGTTACACCACTCTCCATTACCGGTGTAATAACATACAGCCTTGTCGGTCTCCGCATCTATCTATATTGTTCTGGAGATGGTTATTGAAATGTAATACGACGTAATAGAGGAGGCGAGTTTTCAGTTATTGATGGATGTGCACCTCGTCTCGACATTCCCGCGAATGATTACATTCTGTGTCGTTCATTCTTTGAGTTCAAAGCAAAATATTTCAATAATTGTCAATGAAATATTCTTTCATTAGGCTTATTTAAAACATATCTGACTCCTAACAGTAAACGACTGCTCCACACGACAACATATACTGTAAATTTTTTTCGATGAAAATTAAGACAGATGTATCAATTATGATGGATCTGAATGAGAAAGAGTCACATTCCATGTTTTATCAGATCAAACCACTATGAAGGTATATAATTTTATTAATTTCCAATGGATGTTAACATGTGGAATGAATATGTGGGTTTGCTGCCACGGACAGTAAAAATGCAAGGGATTTGGTGCCAGTATTCAGTAGATCTCAACTAGGTGAAGCCACATACCAAGTTTTCTTGAGATAGACTTATGTTGAAAAATAAGCGAGATGTAAAATGTTATTCATTTCTCACAAGGTTATAATTGGGATAACGTACTGTGTTTACTATTGTACATATCTCAGTAGCCAGTGAACCAAGGTCAATTACTTAAAACCTACTATATTATTTTTTAGCTAAATTTAATGGTACGAACAAAGATTTTATCATTTCAATCTCCCTATTTGAATAATAAAAATACTCATTATTGGGTTACCCCCTTACCAACACTAAAAGTAGACCGTTTAGGCTGGTTTTCGAACTCATCCGAAACTTATTATGGTCCCGTGCTTGGTTTTTACCATGGCAACTACAGCAATACCTTCTCTCCTACAGCGGGAAGTCGTTAAAATAAAGTCTTATTAAAAGGTTGAGGATTTTATGTGCAATGCATTAAGCTATTTACTGCTTTAAAATTCAATGTAATAGTAACAGCTTGAAAACGTATGTCTTACTAAATTGAATGATTGAATATCAAATATCATTGAATAATCAAATATCACTTTCATTGTCTTTTCCTTTTGCTAAGGGTCATATTAATGGAGTCATTTCAGATAAATTCAGTATTTCATAGCTTAATAACACACCTTGTGTAACTAAACACATTTAGCGGCACTTGATGATGAGTATATTTTTCAGTTCTAGAATTCCTAAAGGAAAACACGTTTTTCTCATGAAGAAACTCCTTTGGTGCACGAGGCCCCAGAGGCAATATATTTATCTGCATTACAACATTATGTTTATGCGTAAAGTCACGATTATTTAAAAAACAAAAAAAAACGGGCAACATAAAATAATAGATTATAACCTATAAAATAAGAAAATAGAAACTCCATTGAAATATTTTAGTTAATCATATGTCAAGTTAAAGTATTATATTTGTTTAATCATAGGAAATCGGCTATAGGCATATTTCATAAGGGTTATGTCTCAAAGCATTAAGTTGAAAGATCTCCTACTTCATTTGTTTCCAATTGTTTGGAACGTTTTACATCACAACCGGACAAGCAATTCAGCTTACAACCAAGTCAGGTTTAAAGAAAATGCAGTACTGTAACTGTTATGATACAGTACAAGTTTCACGGGGGACATGATTTATGAGAATTGTTTGGTAGACCTTGCTTCGTAATGTTTGGCTCAATAACTCCTGTGATATTTACCATAAATCAAAAACCATTAATTCAAAATCATGTTAGTATTAAATAACTAAAATTTAAAACACTGGATGCATCGGTTGGTGATTACCACAAAGCCTGCAATTTGAGAGAAGAGACATGTGGCGTGAGCAGCATTATTATTGGAAAAATATTATGATATATACAATAACATCGTTTATATTTTAGTTCAAGTTTTTTGTTTTTGTTTAAGTTTTCTAGCTTCAGAAACTAAAATCTGACAGCTATTTTAAATTACCACCAGGCGGTCTTATTGGCCTGATTTAGAATATGTATTAACTATCTAAGTTAGGCTCAAACAAATAAAATATTTTATTTTAATACACCATTTGGGGTTTTTTTCCAAAACACTTCTCAGAATGGGAATAGGAACTAGCCGCGAAAAATGATGCCAGGTGACCAAAAAGTAGGTACATTGAGAAAAGTGAGCAAAATTGCTCGCTTATAACTCGCTTAACTACCATAAGCGAATGCTTCAGAAACACATGCAGCTGCCTTGTTTCTATTCCTTGCTCGCTGGCTTTGACAAATCGTCTCCCAACAGCGGTTGACCTTAAGAAAGTACTTTTATCCCAAAACAAGAAAAAACAAGTCCATTAACCGGATTGCTGCTCTTCGCGGTGATCGACTAACATTTTTTTAGGAACTCTAAGTGAAAAGTGTTTAGAGTTATTAACTAAATGCTCTCATTATTGTCCTTTGACCAGAAATATGAGTAAAACTGCCGAATTGCAAGTGCTAACACATTCAAAAATTTGATAACACGTGATTGAACCAGAATCCGATAATCTACCAATCACTGGCAGTTCCATTTTTTGCGAAGTCAAACCAAATCTACTGGAAGCTTTTGCAAACAAACCTATTTCACTTAAACCCCTACAAGCATTGACTATCAAATATTTAAACATTGCATAAAAATGTCATCAAAAGAATTTGGATTTAAATTTTTTCGATTAATCATGTTTGTAAACATCCTTAACCTATTTCTAATTACTTTTTCTGATAATCTGATTTTTTTTAGCTAAAGAAAATAACCCTGTCATTTTTTGTACTATTTGATGTTATGACACAAATACGTTTACACTTATTCGCTTTAACTCCAAAAGCTCAATTCTGTCAACTAAGTCATAATTAATCAACAAGAATCTCAAAAAATACTGACTTATTATTTGGATTTAATCTAAAAAATAACAAATATAATTTAGAGCACTCTTAGCTAAGCAGCCGCTATTGGGATTACACCTGCCTGCTTTGGGACAAGCTCGAGTAGCCACTTGTCATCTGATCAGCAAAAGGGTTATTTAAGAAAATTGGTTTTACAATTTTAAAAGCTGTTAAGTTTTAAATTATTAACGGATTTAAATTAAGGTAGTTTTTAATATTTAAGTGTCTATGGTCAACCTTGGTATATTTAAAATTAATAGGAAGATGTGGTTGAGATGTAGATCGCCTCCCTACAACCTTATCCCTAAAGTATTTTCCAAATTGTGATCACGGTCTATGAAATAGTAAATTTTATTCAGTCAATAATTAATCGCAAACTAAAAATAAATATCTCCGATAAGTATAAAATATATAATTTATTGAAATATAGATACAACATTTTGAGAGGTATAAGTTTATTTATTTGTCTTTTTCTTTTATTAACATGAAAGGTTCTGCTTTTACATATTATGCCAATCAACAATAAAATATAAAAAATGTATATTTAGTTTCAATTTAGACTGTATAACATTTCAAAACAAGTAAAATTACACTTATCCTGGGAAACCCGGATTCCACTTTCACAGTTTTTAATTCTGTATTATGTACCCTTTCAGAACTAAAAAAATAAGGTCTTAAAATGAATGTAAATATTTATTGTATAATGCACATGAGAGTGTCTGTGCTATAAAATTTAAACTATAGCAAGATAAAAAATTCGAACAAAACTACGATTACAACTTTCGTAATAACAGTGGAATGGAATATATGATTGCATAAACAACGTTTAAAAGTCTCTACCCTCGCAAACAACACTTTAAAGAGCATCAACCTAGTCAAAGAGATTGGGGAATTTAAGTTTTCAATGCTTTGCATAAGACTCTGTAAATAGTTTTAAACAGAGCATTTCAAAGCTAACATCGTAAATTTCAGGAAAGGTATTGTATAATAGGCCCAATGCATAATAAATCAATATGGGAATACTAGTACAATATTGTGTTAGCTTAAATATAATGGTATATTTATATTATGTTCGCTATGTATATAAAAGACTTTTAAAAATAAAACTAATGGTGCAAACCCAGCGTTGGTCGATGGTACTTTTTACAGTTATGGAAAAATGTTAACGGTGATATTTCGAGAGGCACTCATTAATGATGGGTGAAATTAGTTTTAGGTACTCGAAATAAGTTTTGTGATACTCCTCTTGACGTGATTTTGGATTTCAGCCTCAACCCCCAAATAGGGTTCCCAGGGTGGTTTTGATTCTTTAAAATAGCAGCCTTTATAATTTAGCATAATTTAAAAGGTGATATAAGAAGCCTTAAAAACTGAACTCGTTGTAAACTTAAGTTATTAATTGGTATGTTTTCTATAACTTCGGCTACAATAATCGTAAAGGCCAAGTTAGTATGGATGGTTTTCTCTTGAAAATATTGAGCAACTCAATAGGGGTTGCTGGTTAAAAGACTTAATACGTAAACTCTATCTGGGATGGGGTTGGAATGAAGTCAAAATTTCAAAAATCACATCATCTTATTTAAGCGTACCTATACCCGAAGGTATATATCGAAAGAAGGTGAGCGGCGCGGCAGCGGAGCGAGCGCGCGTTTTAAGAATAAGTAAAAACATCCTTATTCATAACGCTGTAGAAACATAATAAATGCTGTAAAAAATTTGAAGTCCACTTTATTCCAATTTTCAGTTTATTGCCTTATCAGCACTGTTTTCAAATAATGTTTAACGTATATCGTTAAGTTTATACTGTGAGTTATATTACTAAAAACACGATTTACGAATTAAAAAAGTCAATTCTTTGTGTTTGATTTATGATAACTCTGCTTAGAAGCATTGGGGAAAATATTACTATAGAGAACCTTTAGTTGACTTTCTTGGGAACAATATTTCAAAATTTGAGAGTCTTGTGATTAATATTTACGTCGTTATTAATTTATTTCTAAAGAACTGTTAACTCTTTTACTAGTTGAGATTTTAATTTCATTTTTCCTCTAATGACATTAGATAGTTTCCACAATCAATATTCAGTTAATAACCTACTTCAATACTATTAGATAAATGCGTAATCAGTTGATAATTGAAATTAATTAAGCAACTGACCAACAACAACGGAGCACATGCTTCCAACGCACACTGCACATGCAGTTCGGAGAACTGAAAGGTTCCTTATTGTTCATTGTTGGTAAATCGGCATTGTTTTTACAATGAATTCTACATCTGGAAGCAGGCGTTGTTTTTAAGAGAAAAACTGAGACATGCAGAGGCGCGCGAATAAAATGGGTGCACTAGGTCCAGACTGTACTTCAACAGTCATTGTTGCGCTCTGCCTCGCAGTGATACTATCGTTTATATATTAATCGATTATGAGAAACCATTTCAATAAAAACATAAAACTGCGACGGAATTAACCTATATTTTATTCAAAGACATTGTTTACTGAATTTCATTCATCAGAGTAGTTTAACAGCTGAGATAACAGTACTTTAGAAATAAATTAATAACGACTTAAATATCTCGTTATGAATCACAAGACTCTCAAATTTTGATATATTGTTCCCAAGAAAGTCGAATAAAGGTTCACTATAGGAATTTTTTCCCTGATGTTTCTAAGCAGAGTTGTCATAAATCAAACACAAAGAATTTACTTTTTAATTCGCAAATCGTGTTTTTAGTATTATAGCTCACAGTATAAACTAAACTATGTACGTTAAAAATTATTTGAAAACAGTGCTGGTAACGTAATTAACTGGTCATTGGAATAAAGTCTACTGCAAATTTTTAACAACGTTTGTTACGTTTCTACAGCGTTTTAAATAAGAATATTTTTACTGCCGCGCGCTCGCTCCGCCGGCGCCGCCGCCGCGCCGCTCACCTTCTTTCGATAATCAGGGTATATACGTTTATTTAAAAATTTTAGCCATCATGGAAAAAGTGGGTGGATATCAAGTGTCACTCTTAACATGTTTTGGCTGAACTGAACTATTTTATCAAAGATGGTTTTGCGGTATAGTTTTCCTTAGGAAGCTCTAATGAGTAGACAGGAGTCGCCGTAAAAAATAGTTCACCTTAGAAACCCCTACTTGGGGTGGCATCCAAAATCCTACTAAAAACATTTATTTTTCCCAAGTAACATATATCGAGGCTCATTTAAAATTTACTCCTGTTTACAAATAATTATGAGGGGCGAGGGAATATTATGGGACAGATAACCGTTATAACCAATGTCGCCAATAACCCGGTATAAACTGAAACCATTAATGTGCAAAAGTTTACACTTATGATTGCAAAAGATGAATTCTCTATAAGAAAAAGTACTTGGATGTTTTATCTGGACTTACACTGAACTAATCCTAATCCCAATAAAAAAAATGTTTTAGAAAAACGTGTAGATGATTTGTTTATTGGGTTAAACTGTATAGAACCACTGACTTTAAATAGAACTTGGTGCCATAGACAAATCTGAATATTCATTAGAGTATTCATAAGAGAGTCTCTTTGGTTGACATTCATACAAATAACATATTTCCATTAATAAATGCGTTCCATACACCAAAACCTAAATGAAAGCTAAAAAGTCTTTGAATTTTTTTTGACAAAGACTAAAAAGTTAGATAAATAAATATAATTCAAAGTTGTCAGGAATAATACTTTATAACATGGGCACACCACAGACTGAATTGGTAAACTTTGCCATTATTACATCGCTTACGTACAGCAGGTACAATATTTATGGTAATACTATTGTTTCTCCGCTTGTGCTGTTGTTAAACCTTCACTGTGTACGCATTAATTTACATGCTAAAGGGCAAATCTGAGCTACTTGTTTTTACAAGTTTTTACACCGCCGTGTCCCAGTTTGTGTTCTCTTACACCATCCTTCAATGGTGCAAACAATATTTCAAACAGTTGGATTGGAAATATTTTAGTTAATTTTTGTAAATAATAAATCGGATTCTTTAAATTTGTTATTTCTGTCTTAAAAATAAAAGTTACTTTTTCTCATCTGATGGCGTAAGCGTTGCTTTTTTAAAATTAAAGTCATGATTAATATTAACATTTCAAAATGCAATATTAAAAACCGATATTAACATGCGTTATTCACCATATTTCCTTACATAATTTTACAATAATGGGTAGCATATTGTGTGGTTTATTTTCAAACTGATTTTAATGACTGTTTAAGATTGTAATAGGAGAAGAACATTTTAATTTAGTTTAAAACAATAATTTGCTGTTCATTTAGGTTTTAACTAGGACAAAACACATTCATGGTTTTCTTTAACTTATGAATTATATTTTATATCAGATTTTATGACGTAGCTGATTTTATGGCATAGCAATTCATTTATTGGTCTAACTTATTTATATAACTGTGTAATTACCGGATTAGTCTTTGTGTCGAGTTTACAGTGAAGAATTAATACAGGCTGCATAATTATTTCCAACGTATATTCATGGCGCAAACGTACTCGTTATTATCGGCGGTTTTATATACTATACTGATAGCTGTGCAGACGATCTATAGACGAAAATTATTTTTATGTAAAATATATGCGGTATAGTAATCATTAAGACTATATTTGAAATTTTATTATAAAATTTTTTTGTGATTACAGTATTGCATCATATATGAATAACTTATACTTTATTATTTTGTTTTACACTGTAAATTAATATTAAGTAATCTTAAATGATAATACAAAGCAGAATTTTCAGTTTAATTTTCTTTCTTTTTGTGCTACATAAACCGAAAAAAAAGTTCTTTACGAATGTTATCATGTTGTCTACGACGATTGCAAATGAAACAACTGAACACAAATCACGCACTTTGTTTGTCTTGGCATCATCATGACGGTTAAAAGCGTGCACATGTCATGTTAGCCGTGCACATGCAAATGCCATTTATGTTATCAATGTACACACATGCTACTCCATATCTGACACATGCGACAATGCTCTGTACTCCGATGTAACTGTCAATCGCATGTACTATACGTTTTTCTGCAATTTTTTTCGTTTAATAATGGGGCTAACTGCATAGTTGGTGTCAAATGGTCCATTGTTCAAAAAATAACTATTACCATCCTAGTTTGAAAAAGTATTATAAAAGTTGATATCTTGGCCCCTAAGATCTTGGACCGACCTAAGAACTTTAAAACCAAAAGATATTTTGCACAAATGTTCCTACAAAAAAAAACTCAACTTCTTGCTGCACATGTCTGCACATTTCAACTTCTTACATGGGGATCTACCCCTATCCCAAAGTAAGATTTTAAGGGGTGGTTCCAAATGTTGATAAGCAACCCCTATAAAGTGAGTGACTACTCGTTTTTAAGGGCTTAAACCCCTTAAGCGTTTTAAGGGCTTAAACAAAATGTCGTAAACCCGAGGCATAGCCGCCTTTAAAGAAGGCCGCGGCGTGGTAGAATTGGCAACGCCGCGAGAGGAGTCGCGAAGCGTCAGCCGGCCCATATGATATCATGGCGGATGCGCGTTGCTCGCTCGTTAGATCGCTATTTCAACCAGTTTTTAAGAATAAACACTTCCAAATTCTTAGCCATATGCCTAGTTCTTGTGTAGTGCCTGGTTGCAAGTCAAATTATAAGTCTGCGAATAAAAAATGAGGGTTGTATTTCCATATTTTCATTTCCAAAGGATTGGTCATTTTCATTTACAGATTGTGGTCTTACTATTTTTAGTATAATTTGTGATAACAACAGCATCAATCGTGTAGTTTTTAACGAACTAACCAAAACATCTGAGAGCAATTACTACTTTTATGCTAACGAAAGTAAAAACAAAACTTTCGTAATGTATGACACTGTGCATATTTTTAAGAATTTTAGAAATAACTGGCTGAATTTGAGCAATTTTTCTAAGTCATTTTTCATACCTGTATGGGAAAACGTAGATACGTTTTTAAGTGGAGATTTAAATAATTCCCATGCTAATGAGCTAAGTTTTGAATTTGAGGAGAAACCAAAGCTTCATTCTTGAATATCAGAGATCTTTACAGAAAAGAGACTAATGTGTTAGTAAAGTCATCACCTAATTTGACGTTGAAAACTGTGTACCCGAACTCATTTGAAAGACAGAAAATGTAGTTGTGCATAAAAATGAGAGAAAATTGAAAACACTCTCTTAGGCTATATTAGTATTCATTTCATCGCTTAACTTTAGTCCGTTTTAATAAACGTTAACTGTTTTGATTTGCAATTCATTTAACAAATATATTTTAATCTTTTGTGTAAAATTAGGCTTTTTATTAAATATTCCCAATAGCCACTATATATATATATATATATATATATTTTCTAGCATAAAAAAGTATTCAGCTCAAGAGTTAATTAATGAACGACCACTGTCGGAGTCTGATGGAAAAGGTATGGCGGTGGCCCTCGCAGCGCCAGGCGCTCGCGGCGGAGTGACTCCACTATGCCTTTTGATTGCAGCGTTGCCAGTTCGAACGCCGCGGCCTTCTTTAAAGGCGGCTATGCCCGAGGCCAACTTAATTTCCTAGACCATGCAGAACCTAGAGTACTATTCCCATAGTACAGCCGTTTAAAAAGTCAAAATCGCCTACTAATAATAATTCATTTACAGTAGAAGTAGGGGACATGATGTTGGCCTGTGATTTTGTTTCTTTTGCTAAGCTCTTGAAAGTCATGGGTTTGTATTTGAAATTTTGGGACAACCTTTCCAAAATTGCATGTAGGTAGCATATAAGACACGTACAGCAAAAGTTGTATTTTTTTCAGTACTTATTTGCAAAAGATGAAAGTAAATATTAAATTGTTAGGTTTAATACTTGCAGTAAGGGATTCAGGAAAGATTTAGGCTACTCGCAGAGAAATATTATTAGGTCTCTGACATTGCTAAGCTCAAAATGCTTGGGATAAATAAAGTGTTCAACTCTTCAGATAAGGATCGTGTAATAGTCAAGGACTTAAACCGAGACTTAACAGTCTTGTCATCTTTATCTTTTATCTTGCCTCTTTAAGTATGACAAAGAAACCTTGTGACCTATCAAGAATAGTTCACATCACAAAAAACCAATGGAAACCTTTATTTCATTATTTTTGTAAATAAAATTCTTGATAGCCAATATTATGCAGTTCTTTGGAGTCAAATGTGTCTATTCAAATGTGTCACCGAAAACATTAATAAATTTAAGAAATATATGTATTGAATAAATTAAGAATTTTTTTAATTCAAAAAAAGATTTTTGGTTTTTAAGAAAATGTATCATCTGCCATGGTACCTAATTTCAGTTTTTTCTTATTTATTTAACAAAAACATTTGATAACTCTCGTACAAATAAGTTTATGGTTGCACCTCAAAGGAAGGTTGTCAAAAGGAAGATTGTTGGTTTTTGCCGGTGCCAATACGCTCGTATCGGACCCTCCACAATTGGAATAGTTTCTACAGGAACCAATCGTGAGCGTTCGCTTCCTTTGTGATGACGCAGCCAATCCGTGGGACACACAATAGCAACTTCGCGAGGAATTTAGGACATTGTAGAAGAGGTGGACTAATTCAGTTTTCGTTTTCGAAGCAGTATTGAACCGAATGTTTCTTTATTGTTACTATTTTTTAAATAGGACAAATCAATACTAAAATTCAACATTACAGTCTTATGCTGGGATTATGTCAATCGTTGCTAAAGGTCGGGCATTGGGCAATTGGGCCAGTTAAAGAGTATTGTTTAACTTTATAATTTACTGGTAAGAAAAGAAACTGTATTACCTAGTATCTTATTTTGTTATTATAAACACGCGGAATGATCTTTTTTATTTTTTTTTTTATTAACAGTTAATTATGAACAGACAGAAACGTAAAGCTTTACGTATCTAATTCATACAACAAACTGAAACTTTATCCTTCTGCTTTGATCAATCATCACATGTTATTACAGTACACATGATCGGGGGGTACCAAAAATAATTCATAGTACTATGTTGTTGGGTAAGAATAATAATTTTTTAAAAAACAAGATGAAGGGCCAGTGCTTCATAAAGCACAAAATAAAATTGAAAAGAAAATAAACAGAATAAAGGTTTCATTATACAAAGTTCAATTTAAAAAAAATAAAAAATATATTGAGAGAAGAATAAATAGTTCAGAAATAACTTATGTTAAGGAAGTAATACATTTGGTTATACAAACATGCACAGTCTTACACATTCATTGAAGTCTTCTTTCTTGCCTCAATTTCGTTATCAAACACATCATATACTTCAACAATTCACTTATAAGGTTTTATGTTATTCTGAACTATTAAAAAAATGTTTGAGAGAGTATATTGATTTTTTTAGTAAAGGAAAAGTTTTATTGAAACCTTGAAAAATAATAAGAAAAGGGTAAAAGATTAAAAGATTATGAGAAAGAGAAACAAAAACCAATAATGATCAAATAAAAATATAGAAACAGATGAAAATAGAAACAGGTGATTATAAAATTTATTACAGAAATATTTATATGATGTCTCATAAGATTTAGAAAAGAAAAAATACATATTTATAAAAGTGTGATGACAATTGTGGTGACCAGCTCTCGAAAATGCCGAACAAATGTGGCACTTAATCTTTTTAGAGATAAGTTGAAGGGGTTAGTTAATACGAAGATAACATATGACGTCGTAGATCATAAGTTTCAGGGGAGGAAAAATCACATTAGTTATGCATTTTATACATACCTTAGTTGTTACCCTTTTTTCATCGATGGAGGAAGGTGAAAACGATTACTTCTTGATAAACATGTCTTTTTTATATTGTTTTATTCTGGTTCAATGTACAAAAGTGAACATTATTTTTCAATGTTCAATATACACAGAAGGTTTAACAAAATTATAAATAACAATTTTCAGGTTTGTTCAATTTGAAGCACCTAGTAAAATTAATATAGAAAGATGATTCACATTGTAAAATAATAATGAATAAATGAGATTATTAATGTCTGACTAAACAAATTAATTAAATGTATTAACGATTCTCGTAAACATCTTGAGGAAGTCTTGGCTTCAGTCACCTGTTTAAAGTCAATTTCCAAGTTCATAAGTTACAGCTCCTGGAACATGTTCTAAATTTAGAAGACATTTTGCAGTAGTCCTTTCGATGAAAGACGGAATAGTATCAATGCCAAATTCACGATAAAGTTGAGCGTTTCTGATGAACCATGATTAATTTGAAGCCGTCCGTAGGATTCTGTTGTGAAATACTTGCAATCTTTTCAATTTGCTACCACTCACAGATGGTCCCCATACTGTGCAACCGTATGTAACGAGAGGACGTAAGATTGATTTGTAGAGTGGCAAAGCAAAAAGTGGTTTCAAAGTTGAGTTTCTGTTAATTAATGGATAAAGCTGAGCCAATCGTGCAACAAACATGTCTAGAACGGATGAAACGTCTAGGGTCTATATGTTTTAACACGTTGTTCTTACAACGAGTTACAATACTATTATTGTTGAAATACTTTTAAACTCATGTTTAAACTTTAAAATGGTTAATGGTTTTGTTCAAATGAGACGAAAGTTTAGAGAACTGCATCTTGAGGCCAGTATATTCACGATTTTTAAGAAGTTTAATTTTTTCATGCTGCTGGATTTTAATGCATTTTATGTATTAAGAGCGTAAAGTAGGTCTTTCTCGCTTGAGCTAAACAGTTATCGCGCGACGCGAAGCGGAGCGCGATATTTTTAGCGAAAGCGAGAAAGACGCTTTACACATGAAATACATACTAAATCTTTCCTACAACTGCAGTTTTAATTTCCCTAACGGTTAATACAATCACAGTTACTCACGTCCATTGTAGCTGAATGCGCCATTATGATTGCATAAATTCTTCATATTACTTTTCGTAAATAATTCTAGATTTACGAGGTAATAAGTTTAATGAAACTTCTTTTGCTAGTTCACTTATTTCAGGTGGAGTAAGTCCATATTCGTCATCACCCATTTCATCCATTATTGTTGCTGAATGCGCCAGTTTAAGGTTATAAACAAGTCGAGCTCAATCGGAAGCGGAAGGGAGCGCTGTGGCGCGTCGAGTAACAATGCAATCAGCTGGCGAGCGTAAAAGTAATCACGTGGCGAGCGTAAAATACTTTACGCTCGCTCCAAAGACTTTAAAATACATTATCGCTCGTTCCTCAGTAAACAGTTGTTTTACGATTGGGTTTCGGTGCGTAAACTGACACTTTACGCGCGGTTGTAGGAAAATAACTATTAATTTCTCCAGATATTATAAAAATGCTATTATGCTGTTTTGATTTTACGATGCAGTGTTCCTTAATAATGTCTGATATCGATGAGATCCCTGTATTTGGCCCTATTATGTTATTTTCTTTGAGGATGCATAAAAGGTAAGGCCTACAAAAACAATTCTCAAGATATTCAGCACCTCTAAACAAACGTAACAAACAATTGAATACAAAAAATTCCAAGAGGTACTTAGCAAAACGTTTTCAGGAATTTGATGGAGAGAGCACAACTTTGTATAAATGTCAGTGGCGGATTGTTTGAATACATAATGTAAGGTAAATGTGTTCAAACTTAAGTAATAGGTTGTGTAAAATGTAAAGACTAAAAAAATACGATTTTAATTTTTATATGTGCATTATTCAGTTTTAAAAATGGGTTGCGTTAAAAAAATCCTCTATCAAATCGAATTTTACTCAAACTACTTTTAATCTTTGGGCAATCAAGATACCTGAATACTTTTTATATGTTGTAATAGTTGGACCTTGCACCAAAGTACCCTCTTACCAGCCCCTTTGTTCCAGACGCTTGCAACCCCCGGGCTGCAGGCCTGGCCGCCATCTTGGACGCCGCCGCCGCGACGCCACCCCGTGCCATCCTCGGCTCCGTGGACGCCGCCCTCTGCCCCCTGCTGGAGGCGGTCGCCGCCCTCCGCCGCACCCGCCTCGTCACCTGGTCCTGCCCCCAGGTCAGCCATAACCTACATCTGTCTAAATATCTTAATTACTTTAATTACCATGCCTTCATCTAATACCCCCTGGGGGAATGACGGCGTCAATAATTATGCACATCTACGGAGGAGAATCAAACAGAGGTATCTTCTAATGTTGCGCTCAGAGTGTGTTGAACGCTGCCCTGCGTGTTACGAGGACTTAGTTCACCATAAACTCCGCAAGAGAGCAGCACCGTCGCTGCCCTCTCCTAATTTAACTTAACTGTAACTAGTAACTAGAAACTTAACTGCAACCGTAACTGCATTTAACTGTAAATAGTACTTGGGTGCAACAGAAAAACCCATTTAAAAGCGACCTCTGTTTGATTCTTCTCTGTGAAACTTCACATTATAAATACACATTTACAACATATGGGTGGAAAAGCATGTCAATGGCTACCTTAGGCCGGTCAGAGGGTCGGCAAAACATTCCTTCAACGAATAGTAGGCGCTCTTATTGAGGTAGGCCACCGATTTGATTGAGAATTTCTTTCTGCCCAGAGATTTCAGAGAGTCTGGAAGCCTGTTAAAGATGATCTTCAGGGACATCCAGCAGGTCACACTGCCTCGTGCAATGATCACGCACTGCCGCTCTATGGATAAGCTTGTCCAGGTTATCATGGACACGAATTGAACAGGCCAGAACGTAGTGGCTGTAAACTGTCAGTATTCCAGGTCTAATAAAGATAGTCCTACAATGGGCCAATCGATCACTAAAAGTCATAAGCCTAGAAGCACGCTTCTGGGGGCGCTGGACTTCCACAATATCAGGGGCATGCTGTGGCTAATATCTAATTGTATGTAGCAACCCTCTTGGCTTAACTTGGTATGACACCGGAGAAATTTGTTCCCCTCTTTATAAACTTCGGATTTATATAGCAATCCACTTTTTGAAATGCATTTTCGTCATACCGACGCGAAAACTGCAGTTCTTGTTGCAACTCGAAGAAGCTCTTTCGCACCCTATGGTGGAATAAGTCTGATGACGAGGCAACTTATCTATCACCTGTCCGCACTTGTCGTATCAGTCTAAATTTACTTTTACACAGATGTTGTATCCAAATCAGGTGACTGTTTAAATGGAAATAACGAAATGTAAATCAAACTTTAAAACAAGTAGTGAACTCTTTATTTTGTGATGTAGTTAGCGTAATGATTGAGTGGTATAATGAAAAATCACGCGAGTCTATAGTTATTTTTTTTACTCGGTGATTTGTTTTCCTTCAGATTTTGGTCTCGATCAAAAAACTTAACTTTGGGCGAAATGCGTTACTTACTGCCCAAGTAATGAAATAGTATTACCGTGTTACCAAAAGCAAATCTGCCAAAACAGTGATTTTTATATTTTAGGGTTATGTTTTTTACACTATGTTTTACATTGTGGCATTTAAAAAAGGAACGAAATAGATTGGCCTTTGTTATGTTAAATTGTTACTTTTACTATGATCCTTACGACATATCCTTGGAAAATGGGTTTAAAAAAGCTGAATAGGATAAGGGAAGGAGCTTATATATTTTTTAAAGGTACATCTCATTACTTGAGCGTTGCATTCCTAAATATGATATTCAAAGTTTTTGTTACACATTTCCCCTTAAGGTATAATATTTAGTTCCCCTTAATATTTAGTTAATTAGATTTTTCAAACTATTTGTAATGAATATTTATCATATGAATCAGGTATTATAAAGAAAATAAAATAATTTATGTATTTATCTCATAGAGGCCTAAATTAACAATAAATCAATACATGTATCACAAACCCAAACCGCATAAAATTGTATAATAATTAAAAATAAAAACTTAAGTACTTTAAATATTTGTTAAAGAATATAGACGTCATATTAAACATAGGCGTTTAAGTAGGTTTAAGCCGGTTTAAGCAAATTAGGGTTTCAAGCAGGCAAGTTGATGGTCTTAACATCAGTTGGTTGAGGCACGAAACTTTGGTCTTCTAGCTAAACCGACACTAAGAGGTCTTGGGAAAGACTTTATCTCATTATGTTTACCTTACCCTTACGTTATCTAACCTTCTTGACACAACTGTAAATCATATGGTAACATTTTTCACTCTTATAGCTAAACAGGTTATTTTTTAACACCATTTAATATTATTATTAATAATAAAGGAAAAACACTGGGTTACGGAAATAATTTAGTTTATGTCCTTTACAATTTGCAGTCTAACAGTCTCAAAGCCATTCTTCAGCCATAACCAACCACATGGCCAATACACTGAAAGGAAGGGTTGCCATG
This sequence comes from Flexamia atlantica, assembly GCA_035578135.1. Classification (NCBI taxonomy): domain Eukaryota; kingdom Metazoa; phylum Arthropoda; class Insecta; order Hemiptera; family Cicadellidae; genus Flexamia; species Flexamia atlantica. Next base: position 24,153,049 of record JAQJVK010000012.1, read on the forward strand.
TGCACTTGTATCATGTTTTATTCTCTTGTAATCTCGTCTTGTTTAGTTTATGGCTGCCTCTTACACCACTGAGACATTAGGCCTATACCAAATTTATTTTTTACAGTTTTTTTTTCTTTTTTTAATAAACCCAATAACGGGTACCTAATAGTGTTTAAAGAGCTGTTTTAAATTTAATTTGGATTCTTAACTTCAACTTACCATTAAAGTCCTCTCTAATTTACAACGAACTATTTGCTCAGAAAATAAGCTAGGCCGAAAACCAGTATTTTTAAGGGTGCTATTTCAAGGTTAATCAAATAGTCATTAAATACTTGACAGAAATATATCGATAAAGTTTGAGAGACACAGTTAACAAGTTGCTTAAGTTCATAAACTTTAAATTGGCGCTCTCAGAAGTTTTTAATCGTCCCAACTTTTTCTTTTGCATGTGCTAGTTACTAACAGTTGCCATTTCTTAGAATTGCATGATAGAAAAACGGTTTATTATTGAAATGCAAAATTATGATATCTCGGAAGGTGTAGACAAATTGACAATAACAGTTTTGGTGTTATTCATTTCAACTTTAGAAAGATTAGCATACTGAATATCGAATGCTTTAAAAATCTATTTTGATAAGTTGCAGTATGTAACCAATACTTAAAGCTATATCCGGAAGGGTTCGTAAATGCATTTTCTTACGATTTATAAGTTTAAATACAGTAATATTTTGGGAATTCAGTTGCGAGTATGAATGAAATATATGTCGGATTGCATAAGCCATCATATTTTGTTTTTGTTGTTGCTATTTTATGTTTACTTCAATGGGGCTACGTGAATTCATTTCATTACCATATCAAATTGGGCTGTGTGAATATCATTTTTCAGATTGTATATATATGTAAAATGAATATCCATATGCGTACAATACGTAAACCATTTTCTCTCTATTTATACATCATTAAAATTAGAAGCTCGAATAAATTAAATATGTGTGCATTGTAAATTTTATCGACTGTCACGGAGTTCACAAACCCCCTTAGACAGTATTGGTAGGACGACCTGAATTGAATAGACATAATAGTTATTTATGTATTAAGAGCGTAAAGTAGGCCTTTCTCGCTTGAGCTAAACAGTTACCGCGTGACGCGTAGCGGTTGAGCGGTAAAATACATAGATACTAAATTTTTCCTACAACTGCAGTTTTAAATTCCTAAACGATGCATACAGTCACAGTTAAGCCTAGTTTACACTAGCATCTAAAAGTGTCGTCACTTGGACACTCTAATTAACATTGTTGTTATGCCGATACAGGTTTACCAAAAACAGCTGTGTTAACTCTTCAATTGTTAAAACACCTTATTTATCATTAGAGGGATGCAGTCTTGAGTGACGACACAAATATTTGTTTTTACAAATATTTGTGTCTCCACTTAAAACCGCATCCCTCCAATGATAAATAAGGTGTTGTAATAATTGAAGTGTTCAAACAGCTGTTTTTGGTAATCCCGTTTCGGCATAACAACAATGTCAATTAGAGTGTCCAAGTTACGACACTTTTAGATGCTAGTGTAAACTTAGCTTTACTCACGTCCATTGTAGCTGAATGCGCCATTATGATTTTGAGGTTATAAACAATGAATAAAAAAGACTTTTACAAGAACAAACGCGATTTATTGAATACATAATTTAGTTTATAAATAATAGGGACACGAACTCATCACTTATTACATCCATTGTATCTGAATACGCCACTTTGAAGTTATAAACAAGTCGAACTCAGTTGGAAGCGGATGGGAGCGCTGTAGTGCGCCGAGTAACAATGCAATCAGCTGGCGAGCGTTAATCACGTGGCGAGCGTTAAAGACTTTTACGCTAGCTCCAAAGAATTTCAAAGAAATTATCGCTCGCTCCTCAGTATTGGGTTCCGGTGCGTAAACTGACACTTTACGTGCGGTTGCAGGAAATAGTTATTTATGTATTAAGAGCATAAAGTAGGTCTTTCTCGCTTGAGCGGCGGGAATTTAACAGTTACCGCTGATTTTTTTGAGCGGCGGGATTTTGGTTTGAGTGAACAAAAAATGACATAATTGAATGAATTTTGTTAGTTTAACAAATTAATACCATTCTTCCCCAAGCTTTGAAATCTGGTTGAAAACAGTTTTTGTTTGTAAACGCTTGAGCATCGACATGTTCCTCATGATGTAACAACTCCGATTTCCTGTTTGTAAGGTAATTACCTGATATAATATAGTCCTCAGCAACAAACCCCAGTAATTAATTACTGTAAACTCAGTTAACTCCTACTATTATTGACAATCCAAATCCCTTTACTCAGAATTACATCAAGATTAACGTACTACTCAGTTTCAAGCATAATCAACTTCACTAACTCTGCTTTAGGAACACTTCATTACTAATCGCTAGAAAAGCCCTTTAAGCAACAAGGTCTCTGGTGCATTACATATAGCTTATAGTGCTATTTATTAGCTTTGGTGTCTTGACATTAATCTGTGAAATTTTGATTTTAATTTTAATGATAAACTGAGATATACGACAGTTATGTTTGAACGAATAAGTTTTAAATGTGGGAAGATAGTTTTCATTAGAGGCAGTTTTTATGTGGAATTATTTTAAAAGACGATCAAGTTATTTTACGTAAACGTTCAAATTTATCACTCGATTATTTGCGGTATTAATTGGGCTGTTATTCAATAATACTGAAAATTATCAGATGGTCTTTTAAGCACAAAACTGCACAGTTACAGTACATGTAAAAAGATTTGGCCGAGGCCGTCTGTAGGCCTAAGCCCAACGCTAACATTAACATCATTCTTTTGGGCGGGCTGGACAATCCTATTTGATACGATCCGTACCACATTCACTCCGAACTCAAGAATATCAATACATGCAATTATTGCATATAATCTAACGTTCGTGCCTATCTTGACGGAATCCACTGTATGTTTTTTCTTTTTTGATAGCCAAGCCTTTACATTCTACAAGCTATTATAAATGTAGAATGTAATAAATTGAAAATATTACACTGCTGGGAAGCGACCCTTGGTAAACATGTTTGTTTTTAAAGGCAGGCACTTTCCCAAACTTGTTTTAAACCTGCATAACATATCAATGTGGTCGTATGCCAAAATAAATCAACAAGGTTTATCACAGTGTGTATAATACCTGTCAATGTGTCAGAGGCTGTGCGAACAACAAAGGCAATATAAGTACAGTACTCGGTGAGAAAGCAACGGAATAACAGCAAGTCATGAATCAGTAGACAACACAACAACATAAATCAACCTTGCTTTGTTATAGACCCCAGTAATGGTGATTGTAAGGGCTCGATGCAGTGGCATATTGTTGTCCCAACATCCACGTATTCTCAATTATATCCCTATGACCCCTATTCAAACATTGGAACTTGAAGCGATGCGGCGCTTTGTGAATTTTATATTTGCTTGATGAAAAATGTTTCGTGTGCTGTTCCGTGAATTCGCTAAATTGTCTGATTGTAAAAGTTTGTAAAATGAACAGGTTGTTTTAGATAACCAATTGAATTTTATCTTATGTTTCTTGTTATTTGCTTACAATGTAACTTCCCTTAATACTTAGGTCTCACAAACTAGCTCTCAAAACTTTCCATTCAGATATTTTAAAGAATAGAATTATCATAAAGAGGAAAATAAGATGTTAATCACTACATTGTGCTCTAATTAGTTTTATTATGACTGTTTTTAATGTAGGTCTCCTTCTAACATTAAATTATTCAATACGCTAAGTATATAACATAAGCCTACATATAGAACAGTTCTGTAGTGTTTTATTTTTAGAAGCGGTTACTTACTATAGGCAATCTAACCAGCAGAATCTTTAATTATTACATTAACAATAGGAAATTAAATTTTCATGTTTTTACTGATATCAAAATATAAAAGATTGGCGATGTGCTTTACTTTAATATTTTGTACCGCAAGCATTGTGAGGCAGTTTTAGGTTTCAACCCTAAATAATTTCAATAATTTTAAACAAGCAGAAAATTGCTGTATACCAAAATGTTTTGTCTTGGGTGATCCATTAGCCAACAAACTATTGAAGTAACTTTTTATGGACGCTCTAATCCTTTCTGTTTATTTTTTTATAAATTAATAATTATTAAGTCTTTAGTTTTTTGCATTTTTCTTGTTGATCAAACTATTTACCCTAATTATAAAAGTTTCATTCATAGTCAGTGATTACAAAATGAGTAATCCAAAATACGTTCTTCATCATACTTGCCTTTCATCATACTCTTTCAGATGATTTTAGACTGGAGCTTTCTGCCTCGATAAAAAAATATATATCCAAACACGATACGTAGCCTTAGAATTTAACAATGTTTCGAGGGAAAATTATATATTTACATTAATTTCACAATTCATAAAATTTCATTTAGTCTCAATACTTCATTTACTTTGGAGTACAATTCAATACTTCTACTAAAATTGTAAAAACTTTTACGTTGTCTTGTACAAAGTGTAAAAGTTTACACAAGTTGTTGTACATTGTTGTAAATTGTAATTCGTGTCTTTAACTTGAATTGTTGCTGTGAAAGGCTTGTCTTTTACTAATTAAGTTTTATGATGATGTTTCAATCGTTTTATACGTATTTATCGTAACGCCTATCACACAGCCCACATTTTTTATTCAACTTAAAAAGCTATTGATGAAACATTTCTTAAGTTATCAATGTTAGGTTGTTAACGTTGATTGTGAAGCTAATAAAGTTTTATTAGAACAACAAAACAATTTCCTGTTACAGCAGCAGCGTTTTTTGACAAGCGCCATAAAAAAAACTTAAAAAGCTGTAGTGCTTTAAGTCACTAAACGCTGGACTGAAGTAACTGCAGTCACTGCCGCTGGCGTGGCATGTTGTGTTCGTTTGCTAGAGCTGATGTTGTAGCGGTTTTTGTTGTTTTTATGTGTAGGGTATCTCGAAATTAATTGTACATTGAGTCAGGCATCGAGTCCTTTAGCTTATAACGGAGACTATTAAGGTTGACCTAAAGTCAAGTCTTGGAATAACAACTCAGCTTTTTCGACTTTTATTAAGCGATTGATATATTAAAAATACATTAGGGAAATTTATGTTTTGAATATTTTATGTAAATATTACTCTAAATGTAGTAAATATAATTCATGAGCTTATTTCTTAATAATTATTCCTAATCTAATAATCTTTAATAAATGTAATCTAATTATAGTATATAAATGTCAGCAAACATATTATCAATCTACTCAAATCCAAGGAATAAAAACAAATCATAACGTCACCTGAACAAGACACATTCAATCATATGGTTGTATTGTTATTTTAAAACTCCCATTTATAGAAAAATTTAATAAATGATTATGGTATTTACCCCATAATTTGGATAGCTTTGTCCCTTCAGGGAGAAATAAAAGACAGTTTAATGTACTTGGTAGACCCAATATCTCAGTAGCCGATTGATGTAGAATAATAATTCAAAATACTTGTTTTTTTTTTTAGCTGAATACAATTTTGACATTTAAAATTAACCTAAAATTAATAAAAAGTGTAAAATCCTTTAAATCAATTTTATTTTGTTGGAAACCCTTCCTTAGAGTTAACCAACCGTGCTGGTTTTCAAGCACGCGAAGTAATAAGTGTCGTTTTACACATATGTGCCAAATTCCATCGCGATCGGACCTCTTTTACGAACGTTTCCGCGCCTATGGACAGGTATTGTACATATATATATGAAAATGAACGAACTGTGGTTTCTAAGTCTCGGGACATAAAAACTAAAAGTTACGGTGGTCCCGCGCTTAAGTCTTACCATGCCACCTACGGTAATAGCTACTACAGGGATAAATTCGTTAAAATATAATAATATTTTTTCGTTTTATTTTAACATTCACTGATATGAATATAATTTGTTTTATAATCCCTAAGGGTGCCTATACTTCCGTATGTTCAACATAACCAAAACTATACTCATATTTAATACCTGTCGATGAATTTTCAATTCCAGATACAATATATATTATTCGATGTATACAAATTTAATAAATAATTTACGGTTACAACTTACTGGCAAAAACTTAACTGAAACCTTAGCCAAAGAGTACATACATAAGGGACAATGCAAAATCATAAATCAATAGACAATACGACAATGTGAACCAGAATAGCTTTGTTGCCGGGCAAGGTGCTTATATGGCCTTGTTACCAAAGCTTATTATGACAGACTGTCCATAATCCAGGTCTTACGTCCTACCCTCTACTTTTACTCATCATACTTCGTTTTCTTCTATAAGGCTCAATGTTTCAAAATTACATAAAAAATTCTCTTGGTTTATCACAAACTATTGTGTAAACAAATTCTACTATGATACTTTGAATTTTTTTACGTTTGTGTCAGTTACATATTTTTATAGTCAAGATTTTGGTTTTAGACTCAAATTTAGAGCCACCCTACCAACCATTACATATTATTACTTTCTAAAACTTGAAAAAATAAAAATGTAATCTTGAATTCATTATAAATCAATAACATCCATGACACAAACCGGAAATCGCAATGAACACGTCATTAACCAAACAAAGGGGGAAAGCAAAGGAATATTTTTATCCCTGTGAATTTACATGGTAAACATATAATTACCAACTATATTGTACCAATTTTCATACCTCCTCCGTTCAGCTAAATATACACATCACAGAGTACATTATGTCTAACTATATCACATCCACGCTGCAAAAACTTGAGTTTTTTAGCTAAGTATTCATACTAACATGACGGGTATAAATTATTCTGTTTAAATTTTATTGATTGAAAATTGTATAACCTTATTTCTTTTTGAATAACCCTATATCAAGGTTCAAATATACTTCCGTCTTGATAATCTTCAGATAATTTTATAATATCTTAAAAAAATTGTTAATATTACCATCACCTTGAGATAATTCACACTTCATATTAATTATGGTTATGTTCGAGTGTAATAGTTTTTTAGTTAGAAGTAAAAATTCTTCGACGTTTATAGGTTAAAATAGTACAACTAACTTATTTTTTATAACCATTAAATATTACATATTCGCAATAAAAAAATGCAATTTTCTCAACTTGCCGTAAACTACTCTCCTTTGAAGTGAGTATCAAAGTAAACTCAGGAAAACTGTTTCTTAAGTGGCAAAAACTCCTTCAGAGTTTAGCTTTTATGGAACTTGGGAATAAGCGGAACTCAAATCGCTTCTCAGAGTAACAGTAATAATTTACAGAATAGGGAAATAAATTGAATTTCAGCCGGTTGCTCTCCTTTTTGCCCTTTGTTGTAGCTGAAACAAAATTTATTCTCAACCCCGGCTCCTAGATGGAATAGATCTTTAGACGAATATATCCAGATGGATATATCTCTAGCTTTTCGATGATAGAATACCGATTTTTACGAGTTTTTGTATAAAAAATATCTTGAAAATGTTTAACATCATAAAACTTTATTCATGAATATACGTTTATCATTTTTAAATTTTAAAAATTCGGTTTAATATTTGACCTAAAAGAGAACTACCCTATAACCAAACTATACTATGGTAGATCCAAGTGAGTTGGGTGATTTTTTCGTTTTACAGTATAATAGTAACCAAGTCTATCAATATACTAGAGTTAGTAGGCATTAGACGATATCGGGTTTATAAATTTTAATCAACATCTTGTATTTAAAAAACAATATAAATTATTTTCAAAAATAATATTTTAAGTATTAATTTTTTAAGGGAGGACGTGTCAAGATCTGTCAAATTGAAAGAGAAGTAGTTTTTTTCCATTATTATTAATCAATGAGGTGTTTTCTGTATATTGTTAGTCTATGATATCTAAGGAGTAAACGTGAACACTACTGAACCGACTAGGCTGGAATTTTGTTAAAGAGTAAATCATGATCCCAGTCAACTCATAGGCCCCATTCACATTTTTTTAATCCCCTTGGGCTTAAAAATCTGCATAATGAAACTGATTTCATGATCGGAAGAAGACGTAAACCAAAATACGGGTCACAAAAGAAGCATTAAATTATACAGGGACATAAATATGTTGCACAGACGGGCTGCGCGGCGCGGCGGCGGAGTCTCGCTGATAAACAATGGCTGTCTCGCTGAACTGCACGAGTTATCGACTTCAACTGTATAGCTCAACTTAATCTATAAGTTTCACCATAGCTCTTCAAACTCTTTAATTTGTTGTGTTAACTATACTTTTACAGAGCTCATTTATTTTCGTATCACAACAAAATACCGCTGAAAAACAATGTCTAGTTTTGAATCCTCTTAAAAATGCATTAAAGGTACGTTTCCCGAATATTTCTTTCGTTTCATTTTTTTTATGTTGACTTGATTTTCAAAAATATAAACAAGAGTTCATGTACGAACCGCCCGTAAGCACACATTTTCGTGCAAACCGAAATCAGCGAAACCTGCAAATCTAAAGTTTTTTGTGAGTGCGGATCGCACCATAGGATACACGTGGCCAGTTTTGTTGTCCAGTTTTATTATGTGTTCAGTGTATCCGACTTAATTGTAACTGACCTATGTTGTTAAGTTTGATATGTACTTGATCATTTTGGCGAACAAAGAAGTGTGAGAAATAATCAGTTTTGGCAGAGCATGAGCTGTCGCTGACACGAAACCGAAACCACCGAAAATATAGTTTAACACCGCTGGGTGAATATATGGTAATTTTAATTTAGTAGTGACATACAAGATGTCTATGCTTTCAAAAGCAAAATATCTTATTAAAAAATCAATTAATAGATCAAAATGTTCAAAATATAAATTGAAAATAAACACCAACCTAAGTTTGCTTATGTTTTACCTATGAGTTTCAAATGTTTGTTTACAGGACTTTTTATTCTTGTGGCCTAATAGATCCATTTCCTGAGGTTTATTGGGATTTCCGTGAAACAATCTGTATATAAAAATGTCCATGCACAACATAACAAGTACTAGTAATAATTACTCTTGCCATTCAATCAGAGCTAATTAGAATAGGTAGAGGGCAGAGCACTAAATAACTTGCCCTGTATTTTTAATATTACAATAACATCTTAAATTTAAAAATGCACAACATCAGATAAAAACCTAATTTAAGTATATCAAATGAATCAGTATTGTCTGAAAAATGTTTTAATTCGTTAAGAACACCCATACGTAATTTTTATGTTGTAAAATTGGTTTGTTTCGTTTTTTTATTAAATAATCATATATTTTTTTTTTAATAGGCAGTGACCCTTTTAATGTACTGTATTACTGTATATAGAATTAGCGCATGTTTTTCTTATTATTCAAGCTAGTGGTTAGTTGTAAGAGAGTGTTCACCATGTTCAGTCAATTAATACGATGATATTTTTTACACTTAGTATAAAGTTAAAAGTAATGAACAATATTGATAGTATCCTTTTACCTTTCGAGGCAGCAATTCCATACAACCATGCATTATGATCATAAATATATATAGACGACGCCGTGAAGATTTAAACCTTCGTCTTTCTTGTTTGAATAAAATATAACAACATATTATTCCAACTTATTATTTACAATTTTAAAGTCAACGTCCAAGGCGGAGATAATTTTTTTGGTGAAACTAACAAACTGTAAGTAGATCAAACAGTAAAAGGCGACCTTGTAAAAATTATTATTAGTTTTCAAGGTCACTCACGATTCAAGAGTGTGATGTTTTATTTTTCTTAATTTTTATGATAAAAAAAAATGAGTAAGCAATGATGTGATGGAATTATTTGCAATCTTTTCTAAAATTTCATTTTCATTTTTCATCTTTCTAAGGTCCTAAAATTTATATTTTACTATCTTCATTATTAAAAGAATTTCTGGGATTTTGTACAGAGCAAATCGACCTCTAGAAATTAATTTTTCTATACATATTTGGTATCAAATTAAAGCTATTACTCTCTAGATGTGCCTTTTGCGGGTCTGGAAAATATCCCATGTATCCTTCACATCTTTCACACAGGAGGCTTTTAAAATATCAGCGAAGAGCTACTATCTGTGATAGAACCTGTGAACTTTTTCCAATTCACATTTATTTGTAACAAAACAGATGATCAAGATTTGATAAAGTTCCAGAGATTTTATATTGTTGCTATGGCACAAAGAATTAGTCTAGGAAATTAAAAAATTCACAAAAATTGACACACTAATTCATTGACAGGTATTTAGCGCAGCAAAACTCCAAACATTATCGACATGGAACTAAATCCTATTTCACCAAGTTGTTTTAAGTCACGAAGTGACGCAGGCTGCTTGTTTATCTTATTTAAAAAATTTACGATCGAAGTACCAAACATTTCACGGCGTTTTATATTAATTTTGTTGTATTATTATCAGAAACTGCAAAATTATTTAACAGTCAAAATTTACCTCGTCGCTCCACTTTGAAGACCTATATTGTTAAGGATAAAGTCATGTTTATTGTATGGATCGAGTTTTATACTCTTATTAGTTTGGTTTACAGATGGCTTCAGACGTTTGGGGGTTAATATATATTTGAATAAATATTTTAATATATTGCTGATAAATAAATCATGCAAAACTAATAAACATTTTTGGCTTTGAGTGGTAAGTAAACTTTTTTAATTTACACCCCATAACATCTATATAGAACATCGCAAAACAAATACAAGTATTCAAGATGTCTCACCTAAGGTGTCCCAAATGGATTACGGAGGAACTAGTAGTCCTATATATATGAAACAAAATCATTCCCCACTAAATTGACCCCAAGGAACAACATAAAAATATTTTTAAGCTTTTTCAAATACAGAGTGTTCCAAAAACCGGGGGTGATGGGTTCGGATCTCAGAATTTTGAAATGTAACCATATGAGATGTTATGCATAGTTTTAAAGCTCTAAACAAGAGGAACAATTTGGTGAAAACAGAATCCACTTATCTTTATTCATTTCAAAATGGTGGCCATTTTCGTGAAAAATATTGGTTTTTACGGAATACCCTATATCGAGAACTACAAAACGTATATTTAGTCTGTTTAAAAATTATTAATCCTCATAAACTCAGCTTTAATTTGATATACGACATGCCAACGTTTAGAAAATAAAAGTTTTTGACAGTACATTTTATTTTGTTTTAATGATGGTAGCCCTGAAAGTCAAAACAATTAAATGGCAGCTTATGTCAAATAGCACATCATTTTACAGGTCTTGCAAAGACCAACAACTTTCCAATTTACACCTAGATGCTATCTTGGTGGGTTTGTAGTTATATGTATGTAGTTACAGCCATGTATCGAATTCGAAACAGACAAAGAGTATTTAATATAATAAATTATAGAATATAGAATATGCCTTTTGTAAATTTCTTTTAACCGTAAAGTTTATGAAAAACTTTGTAAAGTTAAACTCCAAACCTGACTTGGATTTAAAATAGTTCTAAGTTGATTCAATTTGCAGAGAAAGCGTAACGAACAGGAAATGACAGATGTGGTGTAATAAAGGCAAACTGAATAACTTCTTTTCAGCGGCGGATTCTCGCATCAAAGAACTAAGACTACCTGAAACTCCGCTTGTGTTCAGAGCACTCGGTTTCAAAAACCGAAAGACGAAATTCTGGTGATATTCATATATTTTCTCTTTGGCTCTTCCCTCAACACTACCAAAATGATTATTACAAAACGTCAGTTTTTTTCTTTTAAACTTATCTTAATTCATGCACTTTCTTCTTATTTCAATTTTCAGACACTCTCTCCTTTGTCCTTTATGCTTTATGCTTCCAACCCCACCGAGATCTTAGAAAAGTACATTTAAATATTAACTAGATCAATGTAAGACCCTTGAAATAATTTTTCGTCATACTTCTCCAAAAACAGCTGCTTTTGACACATGCGCTGGGATTCAAAAGTTGTTCCATTTAGTCCTTGGATAATAACATATGATTTGATGACTATCATTGTCCTAGGACCAAAATAGTATATTACGTTACCAGGCCGGAAAGTACTGTTTTGCCGGACGAGCATGATAGTTTCCGCGCGAGCTTTCGCTGCGAGTACGGCAAAACTTCCCGGCCTTGTAACGAACAATATTGTTCATCATACTGCGCAGAAAAAAAACATACTTTCAATCATAACGTAGTCCTTGCATAAATATACTTCTCAAACCTTCAAACCTAACCTAACAAACAGAACAAACATTTGCTACAAATGCAGAGCTGCTACTACATTCCTCTAAAAAGAAACCAATAAACAAGCATTAAACGTCGGTTTGCTGCAAATCAGCTGATGTTTACTTCCGTTTTATCCGGCCTAGGCCGGCAATGGATAACTTTTGAGCCAACAAAAAGGAACTGAAAACAGATGTTTCTGTGTTACTATGATGAAAAGATCATTGTTGATGATACTTTTAATTCGAGGAAAATAATCGAACAGTATGCATTCGATTACAAATAATCGAAACATTCATTGTTGCATTGTTGTCGGTTTAATCAATTTGTGAAACTCGCTAATTTTACCAATCGATTATTACATGCGGTCGATACGTCGATAGTTGTTCATTGTTGTCAGTCTAACCTAACACAAATGAAAAAGACAATCAGCTGATTGCTTCAAATTACAAGAACAAGATGGTAGCATCTTTGTGAGGTGCCTTTAAAGGTAAACAGGCTGTAACATTTTGGTTTCCTTAAGTAGTTTGCGTGTTGTATTGAGCGATATAAAAAATATATATAGTTCATCACACGGGCCTAAAGCTGCTTTTCGTTACTCGGTCATTTTTCAACCTTGGCTTACAGCCTCAGTCATAAAACTTGACCTTCTAAGAAAAGCGTCAATTTGGCCCGAGTAATGAAATACACTAAAAAAAATAGTTATTTGTGCATCTAGGGACTAAAGTACTTTAGTCCCGTGATGCACACAAAATTTTTCCTCCACTACACCATACTAGGTATAACACTGTAACGGTACCTTCAGATGATCCTTTGCTTCAACAAACTGCATTACAATCACATAGCCTATATAAATGAATAATGCAAGGTATTTAGGCTTTAATTTTAACCATTTTATTCACACTCTTCTTTAAAATACTCTAGGCCTAACTTATTTGTTCACAAATATGCAGGAATATAGCCTAAACTACAGCAAACTCAACATGGATACGCTGTCTTGTAGACAACGGAAACGCTCGGATACTGTGACACTAAACATAGAGAAACAAATTCAAATCGACAATGTTGCCATATTTTCTCACTGTCCACCGCGGCGTTGCCGGATTTCTTCCCATGTATTTCTTATGAGATTACTTTTAGTCCCATGGGACTAAAAGTAAGTAAGTAAATCCCATGGAGTATAAACTAGTACTTTAGTATTCTATTCCAGGGACTAAAAGACGTCTATAGGTAGTAGGTGGAGGAAAAACAAATACGCTTACTTAAAACAGAAATATATGGGTTTCACCAGTTTAATAATATTAGACGTTTACATTTAACGTTTGCTCTTCCAGTGCGTAGTTTGCTAATCAAATCTATACATCGTAAATTTTAACTTGAACTACTTTGCAAATATAGTTTTACGATATGAAAAAAGATTCATCTAGAACACACGTCTCAAAGTTTAGTTTTCCCCAAGGTCTGTTATTTTTGGGGGTCTCTATTCAAATCGAGGAAGTTATTTTCATAAATCTCTCGAAATAATCCGCCATTATCAAAGTAACAACTATTAAATAAGCTTTACGTAAACCAATTTTCTTTGAAGCCTGTACCAAATTAAACGAAGGTAAACGGGATTCTTAAGTAGCAAAAACTCTTTTCGTTTAAGCTTTTATGAAACAAGGGAAAGAAAGACACTCAAAGTTTTTTCTTAAAGTAAAACTGCGAATTCATCCAAGTGGTACAAATTTAATTTCACTCCAACTCGAACTGTTCTCTTGCATCTCAGCCCTTTTATTTTACATCAATAATATTATAGCTAAAATTATGGAAATTAATTTTTCACTGTCAAAAAAAGGCTGGATTCGTACCAAAGTTATACGAGAATATGAACCGGTTTTTATATACGTCTACCAAAAAAAGCCTTTGCATTAATTAGGTTGGTTACAGAGTGGTTTGTTATGTTTGAATTTTAAAACCACTAGCTACCTAAATCCTGAATAAAAATCTGAGGTTTTTTCGGGTACTTCTGTCTAATCAGGCACAACTACCTAACCCAGATGGGGCTACTAAATGACGGTGCTAATAATGAAATCTAGATTTTTCATCAACAAACACCCAGATGTATTTCTCTCATACTATAAACACAATAATTTCGTAGATTAAAATAAAATCACAGCCACGACCTGGTATTGTAAATGCACTGAAAACTGTTGGCTGATTGCCAACGCGGCACCCTACTCCACCAACTGGTCCACAGAGGGTAGGTTAGCTCTTGAAGTACGTTAACTCCTTTAATTTAAACAAGTGTATCAATGTTGACTCTACGCAGTCTCTGCCCTAAAAAGCCTAAAGAGATATGTGAAGTTATGTGAAGTTCTTGAATTAAATTTAGAATAAGCAAATGAAAATTGACATTGTTGCCACATTTTCTCACTGTCCATCGCGGCGTTGCCGGATTTTTCCCCATGTATTTCTTATGAGATTACTTTTAGTCCCGTGGGAGAAAAAATAAGTAAGTAAATCCCATGGATTATAAACTAGTACTTTAGTATTCTATTCAAGGGACTAAAAGACGACTTTAGATAGCAGGTGGAGGAAAAATGATTTTTTAATTATTGTTTCGAAAAAGATTATAAGTTCATGGAAAGATCTACTTCTCCATATACGACCCAATCATAGACAAACCATTTATTCCGATATTTTCAACGGTTTTTTTATTTTTGCGAAACGTCTAGATAATTGAGTTTGATATAGATAAAACTTTGAACAAGAACTAAATAAATACGTTTACCTTTCTCTAAACGTACACAGCTACCTATTGTAAAAAGGTAACCAATTTTCGTAAAATATTGATCGTTTGGAACCTGCGGTCTTGGCTATAAATATAAATATCTGCATAACGAAATGGTTCATTGTTCAGAAGAAGACGTAAACCAAAATACGAGCCACAAAAGAAGCATTAAACTATACAAGGACATAAATATGTTGCCCAGACGGGCTGCGGCGGCGGAGTCTTGCTGATAAACAATGGCTGGCTCTCTGAACTGCACGAGTTATCGATAATCTTTAGGTAGCTTTCAATGTTTTAACTCCCTCATAAATTACTTTTTCGTAATCACTTGTCTCGATTAAAATACCTGCAAATTAATTATAGTGCTGCAGAACTGGATAATAAATCGTGTTATTACTTACCATTTTTTTAACTTTCTATGTGGTTACATAGTACCTTATTGAGCACGGACTCAGGGTTTTTTCAATAAGTTTTGTTTTGGCTACAAATAACTATAAAAACACATTTTATTTTATATTCTGTCTATAGCCTACATATATACAGAGGCTAGAATAAATTTATACCGTAAAATTCTTGATCACAAAGACAATATGACAAACTGACAAAGATTATTTTCAACTAATGGTGTTGAAAATGTTCTCTTTGTTGTAATAACTGATATAATAATACTAAAATAAATAGTTTTTCTTATAGTACAGAGTAGTCTGGCTTGTAATTAAGCTAATTTGAAAGTTTATTTGATCTTTCCTCGGCCCCTTTAATTAATGAAAAAGTGGTTTGTTATCTATTGAATTATGTATGGGGAATAGGCAAAGGCAACACGAAGGGTTTGAAATTTTAATCACTTACGGAGAGCCAGATATTTTTATCTAAGTTTAAAAGCAGTTTCTCAATCTGAGTTAGGCAAACTAAAACGTTTTTGAACTCAAAGTGGTAAAAATTAAATACCACTAAATAAATTAAATTGTGTTTTAATAACTCTCTTGTGTTTTAAAAACCTCTTTTTGCGTTAATAACCTCTTTTGTGTTTTAAAAACTCTGTCGGAGTGCGTCGCGTCGGCAAGATTAATATATTTTGAAATAAATTATTAAAGCTATTTAAATTTTCATTTATTTGATTCAGTTAAACTGCTAAACTATTAAGGCCAATTCGAAAACTGCATAATAGACAGTATCCTATTGACAGGCGATTAATGCAAATGTGTGAGTTTGACCGACTAGCGTTAAAACAATTAGTAATAACTAAAATTAGGTTATTATTAATTATTCATTGTAAAAGTTGCAATCGAATTATCTCTATTGACTACGCTTTAAAACTAAGAGATTAATTACTCTTATTTGAAGCTGTTAGATTTTTCTGCTAACATCCTTAACATGGATTTAGTTCCCTTCCATTAGCGTGACTACAAATCTCAATAATATACGAAAAACTCAAAACTTAAACGCGCGACATGGTTTGTACAGAGTCTAAATTGTCTAAGATATATCAACTTAACATTCCAAAATCAGATACTCAAAAAATTATCATTTTTTTCTACTCTAAAAAGCTGCAATCAATTCGCGATCAATTCAATTGACACTTGTAAACGTTACAAATATCAATTGAATGACTGCCCACCTTTGATGTTTTAATATTTTTGTTGTTATATGTTTATTTTTTGCAAATAAGCAAATTTGGCAACAACCAATAGTGAAAAACTCTGCTAGTAGTCCATATTACCTTTTCTTCTCAGGTACCATATTATATTTTCCTCTTCATTTATTCAACCTCTAGAAGCATTGTCATTATACTGATCAAATTGCTCATAATTCAGATAATATTGATCAAAACAGGATTTTAGACTAAGAATTAATCCGTATATTTACGAGATTCCACTTTAAACTTTTTTTTAAAGTCATCTACTGTATACTCTTTAGTATATAGAGCAAATTAAAATATTTTACTTTTTATTTAGCTAGTAATTAATACTACTTCTGTAAATTCGTGAGACGATTTTTTGTTTTCATAATCAGTATATGAAAATATTTTTAAACTCTCAAGTTTTCTCTTCTAACAAATTTGTCTCGGTGAGTCACGTGAAAGAATTCACTTTGAGTTGGCACCCTTGACGACCGCAACATTCAGCTATTAAGAGAGTGCCGCCACCTTTAATTCACTTTCCTACAACCCTTTGTTCCATATTGAGCCATGCTAAATCGAATTTCAATATTTCGTATTAAGGTTATCTGCATTATTTCTATTCCGGTTCTATTCAGGTTTTGCACATTGATACATATCATACATGACAAAAAGAAATCGGTCAGGTATTTATCCGCTGATAAATTTACCAGCATTTCAGGTAAATTTAACACTTGGAAGTGTTCACACCATCCTTCATGATCATTTGAACATGCATAAAAATTGTTCACTCAACAAACAACATCGACAACTTAGGCTGTAGGTACATGGAAAGCGCTTTCCAATGGTGCACTACGGCAAGTTAGCTATACCCCCACTACCGATATGCCCTCCCCAGGAGTCGTACCAACTACTTACTGCGAGACGAATTTCTCGCTGGCGATCACGCTAAAAGTCTACAAAAATTCATTCCGGGAACTTTTTGACTGTACCTCGTATATCAAGTAAAAAAGTAAAATAATAAATTATTTATTTAATATTGGTGTTTGCTGAACAATTAATTTAATAATACCATAGATTAGTGTTTCATCCGCGATAATTCTATAAAATCAATCATAAATGTTACAAACGATGTCCGGTTCTCAATTCACCCACTGCATATTTGATTGATAAACTTTTTCATAGCTTACTCTATATTTATTCGATAGTACAGAACAAGGTGCGAATAAAAAGGGTTCGCCATTATTTAATTTTTTGACTTAGTATTAAAGTATTTGAGTAATTGTTGGCAGTTTTAGATTTCGGAAAGCTAATATTGGTAGGAGGTGTTTTCCTGTCAGAACCATCGGCAAGTCGGGCTGAAAAGTCTGATTTCGTTATCCGTTTCCATTGACGTCAGCAAGTTTGTACCAATTTCAACGTCCAACCACATTTGGAACTTTTCCCGTAAGTTTGTCTGAGTTCAAAAGCAATTCTATACATTTAATGTACAGACCCAATACTAACAATCACTGATTTTGTTTAAAGTAAATTTCAACGATTGCTATTCTCTAACTTTATTTTATGCTTACTACGTGATGTACTTGTTAGTATTTATGTATTTCTCCTATATAATTCATACTGATTAATACCTATTACATACCAAACAAAACTCATATCACAATGATTTAATTTTAAAATTATGACGTTAAGCTATTTAATTTGTTATTACGAAGGATGTTTGAAAACTTTGTATCAAAGTAAACAATGCAGTAAACAGAGAATGTTTACAACTACTATAAAATCTTTTTACCGCTTTAGATTTTTGCCTTTTATTTCCATTATTTTTGTTGTAGTTTTCAGGTCGCAAGATTTATCGACCTCTAAGATAACCAGTGGTGGTCACTATTCTAGATGAGTGGTTTAAAGTGCTTTCGGAAGTACAACCTAACTTGGTGCTATGTTTCTAATTGTTTTTTTTTGCTTTTTATTGTCATTTTTCATTTTGTATTTTTTTGTGCAGGAGTTTTTCTTTTCTGAAGTATTTTAATAATGACCATTATGATGTCTGGTCTGTTAGCCTTGATGAAAAGTTGATAGTATTTTGGCGGTTCATCCAACTTTTGTTCATTTAACCAAGGTTTAAAACTCGATGTCCCGTGTATATAAACATGCTAATTTTATATTTCATTATTACCACAGCTCTTTTTAATAATTATACCATAGATTTTTCCAAGGATTCCTGTCCTTGCAATAAGCGTATTAAGCTGCTTTTTATTAGATATTTATTTTGATTTATGATCTAGAAGATATTTTATTAGTTTTATTACAAGTAAAAAACTGAGATTAAGAAATCGATTCATCAATAAAGTAGTTTTATGATGTATCCCGTTCGAGCATGGTGGAAAAATCTTTAGAACGATCAAATCGGTAAGAACTTAAAGCTAACTTTTCTGACATGTTACACATGAAACTCTGTCATCTCACCGCTTTTCACCATAAAAGCGAAAAAGTACTATGAAAGCCCATATCAATGTTACCGTTTTGCAATTATTACCTATGCCTCATGTATGATTGATTGAAAATAAGAATGTTTTACACTGAAAAAGGTCTTTGAATGTGATTTTTAGATATCTATAGAATCTTAAAGTCCCACTCTATTGTTGTCAAATACGACATTCTAAGTTTGAATTCATTGAATTACAAGTTATCGCCGAAACCTATTATTCGAACTTTATGCTCAATTGTGATTTTTATTCGTCCGATGCCACGATTGCAAAAACTCTATTGAGTCGTTTTTACAATCTATTAACTAGAAAATGAGTGAAATTTATTTAGAAATACTTTATTAATGTTAACTTGAAACAACTACGTTGTTTGTAATTCAAGCGGATGTCTGCAAGACGTTTTGAGAACGCCTTAATTAATAATGAATATTTCTACAGTTTTTTCTATATTTAATTTAATTTCAATAGATTAATTTCATCCAATCAACTAAACGTATTAATTGTTGTTTTAAATCGCGTCATCTTATTGATAGACTTTTCTTAGCAATTCAACAAGAAAGTAGCAAATGTTATAATGGCGTTAATAGGATCTTCTGCCGAGTGCTCCAGACGTGGATGCATCAGACAAACACAGCTTCAACTGACATGCCTATCAACATGCTAATGCAGTGCAGTGTAGGCCTGTTTAACATTATCGCAGCTTAATCAATATATTATCCTCCAGATTAGAGCTATGTGTACAGAACATATTACTTTACAAATTTATTTTATCTAGAAGTTAACAACTATGTATTAATAAAATTCGAATGAGTCATCATCAAATTTTACCAGCTTTATTCAGTATAGAATTATTTTAAACGTAATTTTCATTAGATCGTAAAAGTAATTAACTAAATCATCACTGTGGCTATTTTATTAAAAGTGTTAGTTATTGCCTAGACAACGTGTCTATATAAATAAGATCCGACGCTATTTTCACCCCTCGTAATTTGACGGGAATGATGGAGGGCAATTTGTGTGGCTCCGCGAGATCTGTTTTGGCTTTATTAAAGCCCATCAGTCTTGTCGCGGTGTTTCCTTCATTTCATGACCGTAATACATTGTCTGTTTGAAGCCAGAAAACCACGGCAGCTCAGGTTAGCTAGGAAGCAATTAATTCGTTTACTAGTGAACCCGTTGCTCGAAATCGAGCGATTGTAATGTATTTATTTCTAAATAAAAATAATTGTAGTTCAGTATTCTACAACTATTGTTTTAATGACACGGTTAACTTTAAAGTCACTTCGATAATACTGGGATTGTTTACAAAAGTTCCTTATAAACAATATTCCTTGTGAATACTCTATCATCTCTCAGGAAATGATTTGATTTAGGTTAGGTTATAGATACTGTTCAAGTTTTTTTGTTTACTTGTGGAAAGTCCTTACTACAATCACAGATAAAGAACTGATTGGCAACCTAATGCACTTTTGCGTGCCCGTTTTTTTGCGCGGCGTCAAGTTTGTTAGGTCGTTTTGCCGTACATATTGCATTTGTATCAAAGATATTAATGGCTATATTTGTTCTTTGGGACCTGAAGATTTGATATTGATGAAATTATTCTTGATACCAATGCAATATGTGCGGCAAAACGACCTTACAAACTTGACGCCGCGCGAAAAAACGGGTACGCAAAAGTGCATTGTGTTGCCAATCTGTATAGTTCTTCATATGTGCTACAACCAAAAAACATCACTTATTACCAAAATAATTATTAAGATTATATTTTTTAATAATCCAGTTTTTTGCACAATTATAACTAACACAATACATATGAAAAATAAATTAAAAACAGTTTGATGAAAACATTACAAATTATAATATTTATCAACTTTATCGAGCGCCTTACTAAAGCTACTTAATTTTCGATTTAGATCATTGTTCACATACAAACTTCACGTTGTTCATAAACTTCAAGAAAGTTGTATACTCAATGTAGTTCACCAAGGTGCCTTAGTCTAGTTAAATGAATCATTTGTTTAAATAATTATTAAAGGCAACATAATATAAGCATCAAGCAGTTATTTGAAAATCACCTTTGAAAGTGTTTTTTTTTAATTAAATATTGAAGTACATATATTTATAGTGCCATATTTATAGTTAATGGATTTTTAATTAAATATTGAAATACATATATTTATAGTGCCATATTTATAGTTAATGAAGTACAATGAAGTACTATATATTTTGAAAAAAAATACAGTTAATATTGTGGGTTTTACGTTATACGTTTTGCAAAATTCTTTCTGTAATTCAGTTTGTTTTGCTAAATTATAACCCATCTTAATCTTAACCTGAACAATTAAAATGGCTCACTAAATCTCATTACTCATAGATTAACGCTTAAAGTCTGCCTCATTAAATGGTTTCAATTCCAATAGTAACACATGGCTTTGCGAGAAAACTTTGTTTCATACAGTCAGCTGCTTTATTTGAAATTTCTATTCCCATGTTAAATCTTATGGGCAAATACAAAACTTTAAGGGCGTCTACGACCGATTCCTTTGGTCTAATCTTCGTATTTTATTTCCTGAAAAACTACACACCAAGCACTTTCCAACGACACCTTAATTATTAAAATCGACCCAGTTGTTTAGAAGGAGTAATGATCACAAAAAAACCCCTAGCGTATTAAATAAGTATATATTTCACAATACCCATTTATTTTTTATTTTTATATAAATTGGTAGATGTAAACAAAAAGCGTCTTTCATATTTTCTTTCTTTTATGCTGTGTTTATATACAAGTACAAGGTGTTAAGTATACATAAAAGATAGAAAATGTCAATCGATTTTGAACTTCTTTATGTGAAGCCTTTAAAAATTAATCTAAATTTAATTAAAAATCATTTAAAAGTCATGGTTGTTTGTGACATAATTTAAATAAAGTTGGAGGGTTACAATGGAAATATAACTAAGTTTAATAGAAGTGGGATTTTCAGGGGTGTCTTCAGGGGAAGAAAATATAGTTTAACCAAAACATATATTATTTCGATTCAATTCCGCTCGAACAAAAAGCATTTTGGCATTTTGATTCACTCAGAATATTTAAATTAAATCCGCCTTAATATTCTATATGGATCATCAGAGTAGGTGTGGACGGCCAAGCTGATGACCGTCATCATGGCACAGTTTGACGATCCCATCACTTCCACGCCTCATGAAGGCTTTCTTTTACCATTGCTAAACGAGATTGCAAGAATGTGCTTGTATCCTTACAATGAGATCTTTCAGATTAATTTAATGAACAATAAGCCATATAGTATGACGCTGAATGTATAACAAAGATGGTACACTAATTTAGGTATTCTATATTCAAGACTAGATTACTTAATTTAATAACTATTTATTACTTTGGCTGGAAAATATTTTCCTTATAACATTAGAGTTTCAAAGTTTTAGTTACAATGTTTGTGATATCATCCTCATGTTAAGAAGTGACTTCCATGATAAATGACGAAGTTTCATTAGCGCTTGCGAAATCGTCTATGTTAACGGGGTAGTAAGTAAACTGGTTGTGTGATTTATCTTCTTGCTAACTCTCAATTAGCTAGCTATCAATCAAACCTTTAAAAAACTGCTAACAGTAATATCCTTCACTCATCTGTCATTCATACTTGGCTTAAAATACCTACCTGGGTAGGTCGCCATTTCACCTAATGTATCTAATGTATAGTTTGTACTGTATCTGCTTATCCAAACCAAGAAATATTTAAGGCAATTGAAATAAATTTTTAATTATGTATAATTGAAAAGATCAATAAAAATTAGGCTAAGGATTTGGAGGGTTCTTAGGTTGGCCTATTGTTTCAACCAATTATATTTTTATTTTTCGCTGTATTTTGTCTGTGGAGACATACCCGACACAACATAAATTTGTATGACCACAGATGAAGAGTTCTTCATCTGTTGTATGACTAATAAAATTTATCACGGACTGCAATAACTGGCGTTTATGTTGTTGCGGACAACAACAAAAAAGATGTCAATATGGGAGATTTTATGTTAGTGTTAGACAAAATAATAAGACATATTCTATTCAATACTTGTTTCATGGCAATTTTTTACTGGCGCTTTTATTACCAATTGCTATTTTATTATTCCCCTCATTTGACCCTCCATATTCAAGGAGCTGTAACTTGTTTATAAGGTAATATAATATCCTCAACTACAGCCTTTACACTATGATCATTGTTAAGCTTTTGAACATAGTATTTTGAACATTTCACTTAGCATTATATCATTACATCAGTTTTGTCTCTATAACATCTGTTGTTAAAAATTTCAAAGATTAGCCTTAGCCTATATGTTATCCAGTAAAAAAGACACCATACTTTTTTGGGATTATATTTGTATTCCAGAGAAAAAACTACATATAGTTTTTGGGATTATATTCGTATTCTAGAGAAAAAATTATGTACTTTAATAGTAATGATAGTTATTTTGGATGTTTATTGAAAATCAACAGTCGTAATACAACGATTAATCAAGTATCTATTTTAAATATTTATTTCCTATTTATTAGTTTGATTGAAATGGTTAATCATAATATTAACCTTAACAATTCCTTTCACAAATTGTCTTTAGAGTTCCAAGAATTAATTACTTTTTAAGTAGGCCTACTGAAAAGAACTTTTAAATAAGTCTCATATGGATTGTTTTTCTTTTTTTTCAAACAAGTATTAAATTAAAAAAGTACAAATAAATCAAATAAAAAGGACCATAGTTGAAAGTCTAATTACTGTAAAATAACAATAAATCTAGTTTCATGTGCAATTTCTACGGCTAATAAATTACGTCGTACATATCTGTAAAACAATCTATATCAATACCCTCAGGATGTTCTTGTCGACCAATTTCAAATATTGATATTTAAAATTAAAATTTCACCAAAAATATAAACATGTATAAATTTAATGTTAACTATGTTGCTACTTAATGAAGTTATCTTTCCATTTATTGCCACTTCGAGGTTCAAAGTTGTTACTTGTTTATTTTTGTGCAAGTCAATCAATACTTGGAAAGAATACCGCTTGCTCAAAAGAAACTTTTGAAGTAAAGATTTGATGGATTGTCCAAGTTTATGGAACTGTCCGAACATCTTCCTTCTTGAAGCTATTGACAAAGTTACTCCTCGACGGTCCAGTAAACAACTTTTCGAGTAATCCATCTGAGTTCTTTGAACCTAAGTGATTAGAAACACGTTTGTATATTGAAAATAAATTTACTTCAATTCATTGTTTTATTTGATTTATTTAATTAACATTTATACATTCTTAGTAAATTAATCGGATGACACTATAATACTGCTTTGTAAATCAGTCAACCATTTGAATCTTGTACTTAATTATATTTGTCCTCTTCATCTTTGACCGACCCATGTCGAATTGATTGCGTAAAAATTTAACCGACGACTTAGCACTGTATTTTACTTTGTGTTTGCTCTGTGCGTATTCGACTCGAATCAAATTATCAGTATATACAATAGAAATATCTCTCTGAAATCGAATCCTAAGAGTAGAGGAGGTTTATCAGTGGGTAATAGGGGAGTCCCACGCTACAGGCTCGCAACTCGAGTGCGTACAACATTTTTCCTTCCTCTTCCTAAATACCTCTCTGTAATCGAGTTTTATTACGAACAGCCGTTCGTAACTGATATAATTATTATTTTTCAAAACTTAAGCATTGAAATATTATTTTTTTCTCCTTAGGAACTCAGCAAAAATCCCCTCAGTAGATCTGTTGAGTTACTGTCTCAAGTGGAACTGTAATTTCTTGGATAGTATGAAATAAATAGATAATGTAAATAAGCGAGATGCAATGTGTTGTCTTACTGTGGTTCTTGTCAACAATGTCCAGAATCAGCAAAAAATGAGATTTTCTTAGAGCAAGACCATACAGCGGTAAGGTCAAACTTCCAGTCTTTACAACATTTTATAAAATTTCAGATATAGTCAAGCTTCAGGTTAAAACAAGAGCATCATAAATATACCTCGCATTAATTAACAATACTGGGCTTGTTGTGTAGGGCAGAAAATATGGGTTTATATTCCATTTAGATCCGATAATTCAATCTATTCTTGAATTAATACATCTATGAAGCGCGAGAGGGAGGGAAATTTATATAATTATCATTCGCCAGCGATAGGCCAACCCCTCGAAGGCAGACGAAAACATAGGAGGAGTTCCAAAATATCCGAAAATTCCAAAGTTTTCGTGTTAATATCTAGTGACTAATATCTAGTTATTCCTAAGAGTTTATTGATTTACTCTTAGGGCAAGATACAAACAATAACAAACTAAATGATTCATCCAATCAATGGGAGATGACGTCGTGACAAAAAAAACAAAATGCTCCACCGATATACGCTTAGCGGAATCTTGCGTATTAAACTCGTTGGTTTTCGTTTGTTTACTGATGGACATAGCTGGCGCTGGCGAACGATAAGTGAAATTTCCCTCCCTCTCGCGCTTCATAGTTGTCTTAATTCTACTATAAATGGTGTCGTTTTGAATTTGTCCGAAAAGATTTACAAAAGAAAACACACATTTTATAAGCCCGTCGATGACATATAAATTATGAATAGCTAAAGTTTGCTAACTGATGGCAAAGAGGGAAAGTATAATTTTCAAAACAAACTATGCTATATAGCAATAATTATTTTCTGATACATAACAAGCATGAATAATTTATAAAAATTTATTAAGGTTTGCCTAACAATGCATTTTCTCTCCTAGATGTACCTGCTGGCTGATTCGCAATAACAGAAATTACCCTGTGGTGGTAATTAAAATTCTCTGTTTAATCCAGTTCGATTGTCCCTGTTCTTTTTACAAACTTTTCACGCTACCACATTTTCTTAGGTTTTATAGAGCCACTTCGAGGTTAAGTTTGTTCTTTGAAACATTTATTTTTTCTAATACATAATTTTAATTCTTTATTTTTAAATATATTTTATATGTTGTAGTTTCAACAGTCCATACCGGACAGCCATCTCTAGGGCTATGAAATAGCTTGATATTTTTTTTAATAATTTCAAGCATAATCTAAAAGCATCATCAGAGAATTCATAACGTAATTTTTCCTTTACTTATTTTAATCGCGTAATTTCTGAAAACAAATATCTAATAATATCTTTTGATAGTAAATATAATTATGAATGCTATTTCATTTTACTGATGGAATAGATGAATATCAAAGAACCGGGTAATCAAATCAACTCTTAACGATGCGTTTATAAAGATTTGTAGGAAATCGCTTTCAATAATTGAGATTTTATACTTTTGTGAATTTCAACACCAAAACCTTTTAATGAAGAGTTGCAGGTCCTTATTTCATTGCTTCAAAACCGCCCCTTAATGACTGTTAATCCACCAACAACGTAATTTATTGTTATTTCATCCCCTTTTAGACTGATGGAAATTTTTTCTCGATATAATTCCTTTACTAATTTATAATACCAATTACTAGGTTTTCCTTATTTTAGCTTTATTTTTCATTTTAAATATGATTTTTGAATTTAATCTTAGTTTTCAGAAATTAAAAATATAAATTTTCTAAGGAGATTACATGCATGAGCAATTGGGTTTTATCACTTTATGCTTAGAAGACTAAAACCGCAATTAATGTTATGTTTACATCAATAACCTTTTTCTGCCCTGAAACTACGAAGGAGGAATATTAAATATCCCTTTCCAAATCTGTTTCATGAATTGGAATATTATAAATAACATTATTTCTCTTAATTAACAATACAAGCGAGGGGTTAGAAACATTATTTGAAAAGTGGGCGTGCAGTGCTTGATTTAGGTGATGGATTTCGCAGTGTTCCAGACAGAAGTTATAAATCACCGGCTAAGCCATGAACCAGTAGTTGCTGCTTTATGTTTTTTGTTATTTTTGACTTTGGCAAACAGCGAAGATAAACAAATGGGTGGAAGTCATTCTTCAAAGAGTCAGTCAACTAGAACATTTTAATTTGATTTCACATTGTTGTTTATTTTGGAATGCAATTTTTTAAAGGTTGAGGTGGAATGAATTTAATTATGCCATAGACTTTGTAAGGGTACTATGCATTGGGTATTTTTCTAATGAGTATGTAAATTAACAAAATAGTTAATTGCTAGTTCTTTTATTCACAACGTTTTTATCACTTATTTTTTGAAAAGAATTTAACTTCCCTTGAACTAACCATAATTGAAAAGGTGAACCTTTGTGGGATTTATAAAAATAGATCGAAAATTCGTTTATATCAGATTGAATAGATACTTGATCTATGGCTTTGTTAGGATCTCAGAACAGCTAAAATGGAAAAGCATAACTTCCACGAGCTTATGCAGTTCAAAGTGGCCAAAATCAAATTAAACCTCAGATAACTTAATCCTAAATTTCTTATTTACAATTTTTGCTGGAAATAAACTTTAGTAACAGATTTTGTGATTTTACACAGTTTTAGCATTCCTTTTGGTGAATTACCGAATCTTGAGAAATTTAAATACTCTTCAATTGTTCCCTCTGACGAGGACTTAGGAAGAAAAATAAGCATTTTTATTAAAGGAACATTAACTGAAGAAAGAATATGTTCAAACTGAAGCTTTAGGGTGAACCTCAACGTTTTGAACCCACTTCTCACATCTTTAGATCCCCCGCATGATTTAGAACTCAAGTATGACATTAGCTGGATGTTGTTTCACATAAATAAACCAAGCAAATAGACTGTTTTCACTATTCCATTTAACACCCCCGTTTATTTAAACGATTTAGTATATAAATCAGTGTGCTCATATAAGTGGCTGTGTCACATAATGCACTCGGCACTTTAGGCGATATAAACCATTCGCTATAAATTGCAAACACCGCACTTTGCCACCACCAGCTCTTCTGCTCTTTATTATTTCAAACCCCTTAAATTATTGTTGCTACGTGTATCCATCCGCTTTAGTTTATTCACTATCCAAAATTCTAATAAAGGTACTTTAAGGTTTAAATATTATTCAAGAAGATTTTAGTCTTTTTCTTCGAAAATATATTCCGGTACACAATCTTTTTAACATTCCCCAAAGCTCTAAAAGGAAACTTGAAAAAAGTCATAATTTTAGTCTACAGACCAAACGGTGAAATGTGATTTTTTTATTTTAGAATTGTTAACCTTTTTCCTAGCAAAACGCCTTGTGAAACCTCGTGAAATATTAAAACTTTTTTTGTCAGCAGCAAGTTTATTTTATTTATTATAACAGATTGAAAGTTTTTCAGTTACACCTGACCAGTAAGCAGCAACATGATTAAGGTGTTACAATTTTCAGTTAAATGATATTTCTTATTTTTCGTACATAGGCCAAAGCGTTTCAAAACAAAAACAGTTGACATTATTTTTTATGAGACAGGCTCAGAATTAAATCTTTGTAATTTGTGTTACAATTTGATATCGGTTTGGTAACATCTACACTTAACTGTGTTCCACGTACACGTGCAAAACAAACTTTGTTGGTGATTATTTTTAACGTTACTGGGTACATTCGTTTGTTTATTCATCAATTTTTGGCTTGTACATCTAAAATTGCCATTTGAAAATCATGCCTTAAGGAAATTACTTACTGTACAGTGAACGTGGAAAATAGTTTGAAATATTACCTTTTTAGCAAAGCTTCTTCCACGAATTTTCCAAAAAAAATATCGATAAACTGGGTTTACTGGAATTATGGATTTAGGTTAGCAACAAACTAATTTGTCCAGGCAACAACAAAAAAGCTCAAATTTAATAATTTCACTGTTTCATCCTCTGCAGTAATGTTTTTATTAAATTAAAAAACTTACCATTAGTTTAATATTTTTTATTTTTCAGGTGGTGCACCACATCGAAGAGAATCCCTTAGTCCGTCTGTCACCGCCGGCGGAAGTGGTGGTGGCGGCAGTGCCTGAAATATTCAAGCACTTCCGGTGGAAACACACTTCCATCATCACCTCAGGTCAGTGCTTTCTATTATGCAAACTACCTTTCAAACCCCTATGGGAAAAGTACCATTTATTCAAAGCAGTAAAAACTGTGAATTTGCTAAGAGTTAAGAAGATTAACAGAGAAACTGAATCGTCGTTACTAAACAAAATTTGTGTTTAAGGTTGAGTAAACTTGTCTGAACTAGTATTGTAGTTTAGTCTATCAACGTTAGTGACCTAAAACATAACGGATGAACGTTTTTCTTTGATCGCAACTCTAACAACGTTTGATAGCCGTAATAACAATAAAAATAGAATCTATTTAAAGATCCTTCTGTTTTCGAAAGTTTCTTGGAATGTGCCTGTTTTGACACAAAAAATAACATTTTTCGCTATACCGCTGCGAAAGCGGCAGTTTTCATTACATATGTTACGGGCCTAAAGAAGCTCTTTTTCGCTCTAGGGAGAAAAAGAATCAGCAGATGTCGGGGACGTCAGCTGTTCGTTTATAATGTATTGAAATTGCAAACGTGTTTACGTCAGCGTCGATGGTGAACTATCGATTGCATCGAGAGTGGTCATAGTTTTTTTTTTTTTTTTTTTTTTTTTTATAAATGGTTATTCATTGTTGCATTGTTGACGGCTTAATCGATTTGTGAAACTCGCTCATTTCACCAGTTGATAGTTCAATGCGTTCGATACATCGATAGTTGTTCATTGTTGTCAGTCTAACCTAACACAAATGAAACAATCAGCTGATTGTTTTAAGTAGCAAGAACAATATGAAAGTCTCTTTGGGAGATATCTTTAAAGGTAATAATTTGGTTTTCTTATGTAGTTAGCCGTTATATTGAGCGGTGAAATGAAAAATATAGTTCATCACACAGGTCTAAAACTGCTTTCCGTTACTCGGTCATTTTTCGACTTCGGCTTACAGCCTCGGTCGTAAAACTTGACCTTGTTTGAAAAGCAACACATTTGGCCTAGTAATTAAAGTATTTTATTGTAAGTAAGTATTAATTTAATATTTTATTATGTAATTTATGTGTTTATGGTTTATTAAAAAGTTAAATAAAATATTCGACGCATTACTTTACTCTGGCACAAATTAAAATTAAGGCGTCTTTGTATAAAACGTTTCTTTGTATTGCGAATCAAATATTTTCCTAGTTTTTATTGTATTGTGATTAATCGTGGTACTTCATTAGTCCTACCGCAATGTGCTGTGTTCGCAGAGCGCGGCTGGTGGCCCAGTGTGGCGCTGCAGCTAGAGTCCGCGCTGAGGATGGCGGGCGTCACAGTGAGACAAAACGTCGTGCTCAACCCTTCCACCCTGCACGCCGCCGTCGCCTCCCTCCCCCACACCAAGGGTCAGTGACTACTTGTGTTTCTTTGTTCTATTTTTTCACAAAAGCTTCAAGGTAATCTTGCTCAATAAAAGGATCAGTAATTTTTTTTGCAAAGGTGTACTGGTAACAAATGTTTTTTAAAAGGACGTTTGTTCATCCTGGAATATTTGTATTATAAAATATAAATGTGTAGAAAACAACTCAAACTGAAACACTTAGTTCTGCACTGTACAGTATATTTCATTTGACTTTACAGAAGCTTCTTCTGAGAGTGCACATAGGTTGATAGTGCCTTAATGAAGGGAAAACTAAATTGAAATGGCACAAAATCTCAATAATCCTACTAATATTATAAGTGCAAACGTTTGTGGGTTTGTTTGTCGCATTATGTATGTCAGCTATAACGACGTATCCGTCTATTAAGCTAACTATCAGCTGCCTGATTTTATCTAATCTAAATTATTACTTTATCAAAAGTATTGAGAATATTTTACATTTATATATAACCTATGTAAATAGAATCGTATTATAAAAATATCTTACCATAATTTTGAACGTGGGCGAAGCCACGGGTTACGTCTAGTAGTAGAGAAAAGCTCTCTGATCATAGTCAAAATGGCTGAAAAGATTATTAATAAGTCGATTCAACAAATTAATAAAGACTAGTTTAAAATTTAAGGTAAAAATCAAGAGAGCTGCTGTACTCTCTTAAACGCATTAGAGGATAAACATTATTATTTCATAGCTCTTCGTGGATTATAGAAAATTAAATTAGTCCTAATCTGAATAATCTATGGGAATGTATTTTAGAGACTCACGTTTGGATGTACCGTGTCTAAATTAAAATTAATCATATATTAAATTAAATCTTCGTGTATTAAAATTGATTGCTGATTATATAAATAATTAACGTCATTAGGTTATTTTATGAAATTTAAATTAAATCATAATAGAGTTTATTCGACTGTCCTTTTGAAATATTAAGCTTAAAGTAAATTTATTTTGATGATTACTTATATTCGTTCAGAAATTGTTTTATCGATCTATGGTACCAGATTATGCTGCATACTTTAGCTTAAAGATATGCGTCTCTCAGTAAAAACAAGTTATCCCAATACGTGAGTTATAAGTTATCCCAAAACCAATTTGTAAGGTCTTGTAATTCTTTAGCTGAAATAAATCCAATGTTAATAAAAACCTCGGAAGTTCAATTGTAATTTGATTGGAATAATCCATGGTTCTTTTATACCTCGGCTACTTAACATTAAAGCTTGTGCGGACAAAGAAAATGGCTAAAGGTATAAAAAAAATTTAAAGTAAATACATAGTTTGACTAGCCCCTAAACTATATTATGATCAATGACTATCAACTATTCAATCAATCAACGTCTAATTCTTTCAATCAATCTATCAACTAATCAATGTCTTACTGATTATTACCTTAACTTTTATTTGGTTACAATCTTAAATAGTTGATTTTATGGAAAATTTTCATTTTTATTAGACTTTAAATTACTTAGTACATCAAGCATTGTAAACGCCTTGCAAAAAACATCTTCTGCAAAAAAATAACAGGCATGAAGAAATTCATTTATTCAGAAAGGATTTATAAATAAATCTAGCGATCTTATAGCTATAAAACTGCAATAAAGGTGTATATAACTCGACCATCATTATCATATGTAATCTATTCACTGAGTACAATTGTATTGTATACTCGTTATACCGAATTCAAACTACTCCTAGCTGATGATTTAATTTTCTGGTATAATTATATAACTTATACCGGCAAAGCAGGAAGGAACTCCCAAAAATCTAACATTTAATGATGAAAGCGTGGTAATGAAAGCCTACATAATGCAAACATCCCCCGTTCTGTGGGTGTGGGCGAACTCACACAGGTAGGTGGTATTGGTGCGGTACGCTACAAGTGATATTTACTCGCCATGATTAACGTATCTTTGTTAATACATTACGTAATAAGCTGACTTTACACCGCCAGCAACTAGAGTCAACCGGTTATAAATCTTGATTTTTACTCTTAAAATGAATTAGTGTCCTGTTGTTTTCTATTTCCATTGTTACATTAGTCTCTCTTAGGAATTTAGCACTTCTCGAACGAGTTAAATTTTATAAAGGAATGCTCTCTTACTCAGAGGAAAATGTTATTTTTAATTTTGAACGAATTTCACAACTTGGAAGATTTAGTTATTACTGTGTATTTTGGAGAAAATCTTTGATTTTTCCCTACAGTTCCAGCGTAATGTTATAGTTGCTGTTATCCAAAATGTACAGTTACATTATATTATTGAAGTAGTTTCAAAAATAGAGGTGTTGTAATTAATTAATTACTAGTTTTAATTTTTTTCCCAAATCCAAAAAAATGTGACGCTCTGTGCATATTTTAGTTGACAGTAAAGTGAACGGAGTGGACTGATTACTCTTGAATTTTTCCTTTCAACTTATTCGAAGCCAGAGACCTGTTGCGCTTGCATGTTTAATGTATTCCTGTTTATCAATTATTCTTTACTACACTCGTTATGGCTTTATTGCTTTATATAATCTGCATGGCTAGTATCTTTGCTTGAAAATTAATAAAAATATTTCAATATTCCTAAATATTGTAATCAGAAATAATTTGTAATCAAACTTATTTAGCTACTTTCATCTAGAATCTAGATTATCATATATGCAACAGCCTGTTTGTATTGTATTGCATGGAAGCGTAAGACCGTGTTTTGAGATATTCATGGAAAAACATTTTTCCAAAAGTACAGTGTATTTATTTAACACCATCGACCACTCTGATCTAATTGGTTTGACAGCCTTGACATCTGTTAAATATATTTAATGAAGGTAACTAACCTGCCTGAGATGTCAAAAATTGTTCTCATTACTGCGAGACGCGTTTCGCATCTTGACGATGCATCATCGGTCGCTGAAAACCTATACTATTTCACACATTAGACGTGTTTGTCACAGTTCACACGATGGAACACAACCTCAACATTTAAAACAGTTACTAGACACACACGGACACTTATTACGTTAACACTAAAACGATAAAAACTTTTACTGCCAGCGCGGGTAAAGGACATGTTATCACGACTTCCGTAGGCTGTGTGAAATAGTATAGGTTTTCAGCGACCGATGATGCATCGTCAAGATGCGAAACGCGTCTCGCAGTAATGAGAACAATTTTTGACATCTCAGGCAGGTTAGTTACCTTCATTAAATACACTCTGATCTGATTTGGAACGGTTAAAATACCTGTTCAGGTTTAACCATTGACCCACTGATTTATTTTATCAAATATACGTAACTTCATAATCCTTCACCCGAAAAGATCTACACTATAAATTTAATTAATGTAAATTTTTTGCACAACTTTATGAAACGTGCTTGAGATTCATTACAGAGATTTTTATTGCCATTACTTGAACCTAAATAAAAACTATGTGATCTTGTATAAAGAAAGCATTTGTGAAGTCTCTCTATAGCCATGATCTGCAGTAAAAAGAACAAATCGTCTGTCTGTATTGATCATGTTATCCCACTAAGCTTGAGCTCGTCGCAGGCAAATCCTTAAGCTTTAAATTGTACTTAG
Source organism: Flexamia atlantica (assembly GCA_035578135.1). Lineage (NCBI taxonomy): Eukaryota > Metazoa > Arthropoda > Insecta > Hemiptera > Cicadellidae > Flexamia > Flexamia atlantica. Next base: position 24,187,027 of record JAQJVK010000012.1, read on the forward strand.
ATGGGTTTAGTTCGGTTCTGTCTTGATTCAATCTGTTTCACGTAATTGCAATCAGTAATCCCAGTGTCTTTGGTGTAATTATAATAGAATTAACGAACAACAGGTTGGGAACTTGGCGATATAAGCTTTCTTGTTTACATGCAGCAGTACCTGGTGGACCAAGCCTTGCTCAGTAATAATCTTTTACAAGTTCATCCCATAGCTACAAATACAAATTCATTATTTCAAACTTCCAGCTTTTAATACTCCTCGAAACCTTCATTCCTCACGCTGAAGTGGAATTTCTCTTGAGAGATCGCTGTGTTTGCTATTATGATTATTTTCATTTTCGTTTTTTTTGATTCGTTGCCAACATGACAACCCATTTGCAGGCTCAATGTTAAAATTGCATAGCTTTAAGATGAAACTTTTTGCGTCGTTCAATTTTATTGGTAATTTGATCTATATTGAACACATTTCATGCAGAACAATTTATTTCCAGCATTTGAGGGGAATCCTCAAAACTGTTTTGAATGCGCAGTTGTACAAGCAAACTGTCATACTAATACTTGCATTTAAAAATACTAATACAGCGTGATTTAAAATCTCTTCTTTATTTATTCAAAAACTTAAATAAATTTTAGAATTCAGTTTTCTGGAAACGTCCATCACGGATGGGGAATAGAAGGAATCCTTTTTGCTTTTTCAGTTTGATTTGTTTACATGCAGCTGTGACTATTGATTTCAAGACGAGACGTGATGGAGGAGAGTATTTTACTGTCGAATCAACTCAACGTTTACAGCTTTGTGAACTTTGTTTTTCATTCGTTTATAGCCAATTCGATTACAAAATATATCGTCAACATAAAATCCAGTGCCCGAACAATCTGTTTAATAGTAAAAGCATTACCGTCTCTCAAGCTTTCTCATTATTTACACAGTTAAAATTCTTACTGTACTCAATTGTTTCTAAACTTCACTTACTTTTGTTAAAATAATCCCCAAAAAGCTTAAAAAGATGTGTTATAGTAAAGAATCTATTATTTCTACAAAGGCGTTGGTTTTCTTGTATAAAATACATGTGTTTGACTATCTAACTACAGCCGACCCTCTAATAATTAATTCATGAACATAAGATATCCCCTATTAAACAAACTTTTGCAATTTATATCTTATTTAATATTTCAGTTATACAAATATACAATACAAATTAAAAGTAAGTCTCAGCATTGTTACGAAATAAGTTCAGTGATTTTTATTTTTATTTGTTATTTTTCCATTACAATTGTTAGCATTGTTATTGCTGCTCCTTAAGAAAGCTTTTAGTATGGCATGATTATAAAACATTATGCAAAGTTAATCAAAACAGAGCCAGCGGCTCTTACACAAAGCAGGAAATTATATTGAAATAAATTTAGCTTGCATACTTTTGAGTAAATTTGAAAAGTTCTGTTCAAAAGTATCCGTTTAAAATAAATAATAAGTATAAGACACAGTTGACTAAACATATTAATTCCTTAACTTTTCATCCTCTTGTCATTTTAAGAATTGAATTTATTAACAAAAGGCAATATTAATAGAAATACATATTTTGTATCCCTCATTACTAGTAAGTTTATAGTGTTGTTATAGAATGTATTTGTTTTTAAGGGGGTTTCAGCAATAACTTACTGAAATGTGATACCAACATTCAGATGAATCACATTCTTAAGACATAGGCCTACTCTTTCTATGCAAAATGTTGAACCCTCAAAGAGATCTACTTTTAACAACAAAAAAAACTCTAAAAAAATATTTCTCACATTGGAGCTAATCTCAGAAAGATTGTTTTATACATCGCTTTGTGGCAAACTAAACCACGGTTTAATATTAGATTTGCAATTGAGGTCTAAAATCCACTAACGAACGTTGGCTTTGAGTTGCGAATTTGTCTTGCCTAATCAGTTGTAGTTGTGGATTTGCATTGCAGACGTGAATGTACCTCCACATGTACATGGACGTGCATTACCTAAGTTATGTAAGTTATGGTTTAAAACAGATAAATAGAGTAGCTTCGTTTTATGAGTACGAAAGGCTGTTTCAAATAGAAAAAAGAACAGCGTTTTTATCCGATCCATCACCCAACACACTATTACCTTTTTGGATTACCAATATCTACAGAACACCGCGTTCCATGGATAATTCCTACTCAATATTTAAGTAGTTCATAACAAAAACTACTTAAATCTTCGTAATATGGGCACAAAACAGTCCCCATAACTGACCGACTAAAATTAGTGAGTCACTGACACAACTATTACCCGAAGCGCAAAAGAAACCAGTACCATGGCAACGATGGCATCGGTTCGAATCGTCGTGTATCTCCAAACCTTTATCAGTACCGCTCACCGACGTATACCGGCTCACTCCTTTCTTATCTTCATCATGTTACACACGCATGTCTGAGACCACAATTGCAAAGTTGTTTGTCAACGTCATAGCATTAATGGTCACATAATGATCGTAAGGTTGATAGTGCCACTTATTATTCTTCACTATACAGGGTGTAATTCGCAAACTTATCCAGTTTCGAATCATTATCACCTGGCCATGTCGGATCCAGATTTTAGTGAGAGGTAACTAGAATATGGCACCGCATAAATCAAGCTGTATTGCTGCCGTTCGGAGTGAATTACTCAGTATAATTGATTGCGGTCGTTTGTGCCTTCGATTAATGGGCTCCGAATCGACCGCGAAAAAGAACGAGATAAATTTATCAGTGGATGCTATATATAGTTTTGCAATGTAAATTTTGGTGGTTAGCTTGGTTGGAAATACTAAAAGGAAAATTATATGCTTAGTTCGAGACGCGTTTTGTAGGCCCAACTAAGGTACAACCAATGAATACATGATTTTTTTTCATTGTCAATTGAATGAATTACTTTTCTATTAAAATATTAAAACAAATTGCTAATCAGACTATGACCACAAAGGTTGTTTAGCCCAGTCAATGTTTACCTCTCTGGCTGGTGCGCGCGTGTTGGGTGGCAATTCTCAAGGTACCGTAGCATTAACTAATTAATGGTCTCCGTCTAGTGGCCGGGACATTTACTTAGCTTAAGCAAACAATATAACTGATTACAGACTTCGGAACATATTGTAAAATGTACACTGTTATGGTTTTATTAATTGAATAAAATGAGGGATTACACGAAGGTAAAAATACACCTTTCTTTCCACATTTCTTCATATGTTTAGAATTATAAATTATCAGTTATTTGTTTATTTTTGTATTTTTATAAGCATTGCACTGCACTTAAATTTGAGCCATTTAGGACATGAACAAGTAATAACTTATTTTACTCCAATGAACGGAAGAATATAAAGTCAACCTCTTATTCAGTCGTGCGCCACAGAGAGTATTATTTGTTTCTTGTTTAGCATACTCTACCTTAAAAGTATATCGATTTAATTATCCTACTCAAAGCACATTTATCTTTTTTGTTGCTAAGAATTTACGATGAAATATTTACAATTTGTAGCATTTTCTCTTCCAAAGAATAATGCTGAAGGAATCAGACTGAAACCAAAACTATCATTCTCCATTACATGGAACTTAAAATGTTAGCTTCTGCGTAATTATGAACGATGATGACAGCATCGATCTACTTGGCCTTGCACAGCTTAATTACCTCTCCTCTAATGCATAATAGCCGTTGCCACCTGGATACACAATGTACATAATGTTAGGTCAAGTGCTGAAACCCATTAACCAATTATTGGGCTTAAACGTAGGGCTGCTCGCCATCAGTAACAGTAGTACAATGCGTAAGAGACTTTAATGTAATCGCCATTAAAAAATCCCATCGTTTTAAGCTCCTGGCTTAAGTAAGAAACAGATCTGTTTCTTACTTAAGCCAGATAGGCTCGCGAGCTCATCTGGCTTAATAAGTTTTAAAATGATTGGAGGGTTTTTTGTTGATCTGGTTGGATAAGCTGTTTAGTTTATTTAATTGGATGAGCTAAACTTAAATCTATTCTGTGTTCATGAACTATTAACTTTGTTGTTTTGAGCAACACGTCGTGAGGTATTTATATTATGTATCTTTTTCTATACCTACTATAAAGAAGTACAAATTTTATAATAATCCAGCTGTAATTTTTATAAACGAGAATATGTCCAATGAAATGCTGTGGAGTTACAGTCATGAATATGACACAAGATTCAGAAATTATATTATATTGGCTTAACATAATTTAGAATACTTTAAGAAAAAAAAATTACGCATATGGGGGCTATGTGTTTTATCTCTTTGCCACAAGATAGCCTATTGAAATTGAAAAAAAACAGCAACATTTAAGTTCAAGTTTAAAGATTTGTTGGTAAATAATCCGCGCTATTTTTAAGTGAATTTTTTACAATTACAAAAACGACAAAGATTCATTAATGGTATTTGTTTTGGATATATATTTTTATTCATATCAAAAAATCACTCAAATGCAATGTTTTTATTTTTGTTTTGTTTTGTATGTATATAACAAAGTTTACGCCAATCATGTACCTTGATTATACAATTTTAATGAATATTTTGACTGATGACAATTTTGCGAAGGTTATTATGCACCTTTTTATTTCTTGTCCTCTGCTCATTATTTCGGGTCAAGTTTCCCCAAGATGCCTCGATCGATAGTTCATTTACTCCCCTGCCAGTTTGCTTTAGCTGTAAAATAATACTTTATATGGCAGGCCTTATCGAAAAAAGGGTGGTAAACAGACGACTGAGAGCTCAGGGCCTCGGGAATTATCGGATTTTCCCGGAATGAAGGAGGTGAGTAGACAAACATAATTAATAACTGACAGCGACAGCGACGCCCGCTACCCGTCTACCTCTCAACTGCTGCTAGGATTGTTCCAGTGAAAAAGCGATTTTAGTTATACACCCATTTTCCTCTTACAAAAGGATTTAAAACGTCTTAAATGTTAAACAACTAAATTGTGAAACTCAGGCACCCGACCCAAAAAAGGAAAATATATTAAAGCATTTTTTAAAGATTGTTAATGTTAAAAGGAGTATTGATCAGGAGGGGTTGGCACAACTGGTGCCTGATTAATTTACATGTCAATTAGTGCCAGTTAAATATTTGAAGTTTTTGACTAAAAATACAATTTTCTTAAACTAAAACTGTCAGTGTAGTTAGTGTTGTGTGTGGTGAACATTATTTATTTTCCAAAATTAGTGCCATTTCGTTGTTAACTGAAATATCGACCTACTTATTATATTGACTTTGTTTGTTGGTTAGGAAAACAGACAATCTTTCCTGAAAACCCCCTGTTCAGTTACATTTCAAATTGGCGCATGCGCACTGGCTGTTCAGGAAGCCAACCTTCTGGGATTTTAGTGGGACGAGAGGGAATTGCTTTAGCGGCAAATAGTTGACTCAAGCAGACTGTACACCCGCGCGATCTAGGAGTAACAAGGTGTACTAAGCGTGTAGGGTGTAGCGCCTGCAATAACTTTGATACAGTCGTGCAGTACACGAAGGTCTGTTGGTTGCAGTCTTCATAATTGAAGGCGTAGGTGAATTATAAATAATGCGGACTCGATCACAACACAATAATTCAATTTTATTAGGTGAGCTAAAAAACTTAAAAGAAGACATAATTAACAATGAAGTGATTGCAATTGCAGTCAATTTACATGGCATAATGACCGATGTTGCGGGAAAATTTTCGAAGGAAGCCGTTGTGGACTTAATACCCGAGATTACGTCGCTGTTAAATAAATATGATGCTTCATTAAAGGTTAATGCAGATTTGAAAGGAACTTTGACAGAACTCGATGTTCAAAACAAAACTCTAAATAATCGTTTGACTTCAGAAAGGGAAAATAGGAAAAGTGACTTTGAAGAGTCCCTGATTAGTGAAGAACAAGCTGACAGAGAAATCCAGGATCTGAAAACAAAAATAAAAGAAATGGATGAAGTTACAAAAAAGTTAAAATCTGAAATCTCTTCTAAGGATGCAATAATTACCTTAATGGAAAATGATTCAAAGCTGACTGCGCTCAAGTTATCTGATTTGGAATCTGAGCTTGCTTACTTTAAAAGAAAAAAAAAGTCAACTTGATGATTTTAAAACACCGAAAATTTGTTCGAAGAAGTCCTCTGTTAATTCTTTTTTGGAAATAAGCACAGAGAATCGATTTTCTGTTCTATACGTTGAACCACCTTCCTCCTCTCCAGAAGTCCCGAGCCATAGGCTTCAAGTTGAGGCGCAAGTTCATAAGGCAGTCTCTACCACAAAACCTATGTATTCCAAGAAGCGCCCTGTTACCAAAAGTAAGCTGAAGAAGAATCGTGTGGTTATTCTTTCTGATAGCCAAGGAAAAGACATGCATCACTATATCAGGGAACTTGATGAAGGCTATGAGGTTTTTGTGTACTCATTACCTGGGGCAAAGTTAAAACACGTGGTTGGAGAGGGTCTGAAATGCATAAAGGATTTCACAATGGCAGACTTTGTGTTTGTAATGGCTGGCTCCAATGATTTTGGACCAAATGAACCTGGACATCTAACGATTCAGCAGGGACTGGACTTACTCTTGACAGCGGAATTAAACACTAATATAGTTGTTAGTGCTATCCCTTTTCGCTACGATTTTCCTCATCTTAACAATGACATTCATTTTGCTAACTTAGCGATCTGGAACAGAGTTTCTAACTATCGTGGAAAGTCAACAGTTGTCTATGGTGAAGTGAATACCAGAATGCAGCGACACAACTTCACTCGGAAGGGTCTTCATTATGGGAAGTCTGGAAAGCAAATGCTGGGACAATCGTTTTGTGAATATGTAAAAGGAATCTCGTTAGCAGTTTTGAAACCTGATCTCATCACTGACCGTCCAACGCATACGTCCAATAACCTGTCTGAGTTGGTAACAAAGAGGGACAATGTTGATTTCTCTCTAATCGAAAGCTACCCAGACTGCACTAGTATCCCAGTAGCCATCTCTCAGCCTTCTACCGGCCCTAGTAAAGCTGCAGCCGTGCCTACTTATGCTGAAGCAACTTGCGGTGCAGTACCTCGCCTAGACTTCAGTATGACTCCATCAATTGAGGACAGCCTGACGACACCGAGAGATGTCTCCACTCTCCTGCAACCATCTGACGGAGAGCAGATAGTCCAGTCACCATTGGACGTATCCACCATGTCCGAGCCTTGGGGGGGTGTCGGCTCATCCGAGTCAGAATGTTTGGGACGGAATTTTTTAAACTACCAATCCTGGCCAAGTCTGGTGTGGTAAATAGTTCTGATGGGAATTTTGGGGGAAATCTTTCCGATTTAAATTTACTTAACAATCCAATTTCCAAAACATGTAATTCACAGATAAACAAAAATTTTCTGAGAATTGTTCATCAGAATGTTCAAGGGGTTTTAGCTAAACTGTGTATGATAGAAATTTTCTTAGAAACAACCTCTCCCAACATTTTTTGCATGTCAGAACATTTTCTCAATCAGGATGAGTTGAACGGTTTTTGTTTGCCTGGTTATAAAGTGGCTTCTGGTTTTTGTCGGTCTAGTATGGATAAGGGTGGTGTGTGTATTCTCATTAAAGATAACCTATCCTTTCAGTCTGTAGACGTCACTAGATTTTGTAATGAGGGCTATTATGAGTTTGCTGCTGTAACCTTTGTTTTTGACGATTGTCCGTATGTTTTGATTTCTGTTTATAGACCACCTCACAAATCTGTAGAAAGTATTGACCTTTTTTTGGAATCGTTCAATGACTGCCTGGAATCATTTGATAGACCCTACACCAGAATCATCATCATGGGAGACTTTAATATAGACATGTCCGTTGATGATACTTCATCAAGGAAATTAACTGAGTTGATGTCTTCATTTGGTCTGCGGGATACTGTCCGATCATATACTAGAGAATTCAGTGGTTCCAAGTCACTTATAGATCTTGTCTTTTGTAATATTGGCCCGTCACTTTTGAATACTGATGTTGTTATTTCTGGAATTTCGGATCACCATGCCCAGGTTTCTGATGTAAAATTAATCAATCCGCTCTCTGTTGAACAACCTAAATGGAAACAAAAAAGAGTCCTCAGTGAACAAAATATTCGTATTTTTAAAATCTTGTTATCTAAAGAGTCATGGAATGAAGTATATGCTTCAGTTGGTATAGATAGTAAAATGGATTGTTTTATTTCTACTCTGAATTACTACTTTGATTTGTCTTGTCCTGTAAAGAGATGCAAGGTTAGGGCTAGGAATACTTACACTAAAATTCATTTTGATAAAAATCTTTCCGCAATGCGGGAGGATTTATTGAGGTTGTACTATTCTTCAAAGGACTTAGATCAGACACACCCTTTAAAGCAGGCTTATCTCAATTTGAAGAAGCGTTATAGGTCAGTTGTCAAGACAGCAAAGGCAAACAATGTTCTTCATCATCTCACTAGTTCTTCTAATCAATCTAAGGCGGTCTGGGATGTTATAAATGAGACTGTACCTAATAAAGGCCCCAAACCTTTTAGAAACATTCAGGTTGAGTCTTCTGATGGAGTTCAGCTACGTGATCCTTTGGAAGTAGCCAACTCTTTTAACACTTTCTTCTCTGAAATAGCAAGTAATTCTGCTCTTCATCCTGTTGCGCTCAACAATATACTTTCTGTTCCGGCTTCTTGTTCATCTATTTTCATTCAGCCTACTGGTGAATCTGAGATAATCAGTATTATTAACTCTCTAAAAGTCAGCAATGCCGCTGGAAAAGACGGCATCTCATCAAAAATACTCAAGTCCGTAGGACAACTTTTGGTTCGTCCCTTATGCCATCTGGTCAATTCCTCTTTTGAAGAGGGTAAATTTCCCACATCATTAAAGTCAGCCATTGTGAAGCCTCTTCACAAGAAAGGAAGTACCCTTTGTCAGAATAATTACCGTCCCATTTCTATTACCTCAACCTTTTCCAAAGTGTTTGAAAAGGCTTTTCTAAACCGCCTCAATCCCTTCTTGGTAGAAAACCAGACCTTGTTCACAAACCAGTTTGGTTTTAGGCAAAAGGTTTCCACCGTTGATGCCATGTACAGCTTTATCTCTAATGTTACTAGAAATCTTGATGAGCACAATAATGTCTTCGGTGTTTTTTTTGATCTCAGTAAAGCCTTTGATATGGTTAATCATTCTTTACTTTTACATAAACTCGAGCATATTGGTATTCGAGGAAATGCTTTTGGATGGATATCTTCCTTTCTCAAAGATAGAACGCAATCTGTTGAAATTCCACATCTAGATGGTAATGGGCAGCTTTCATATCACCTCTCTGACGAAACTGTTGTAGGTTGTGGCGTTCCACAAGGTTCAGTCCTGGGACCGATTCTCTTTGTCATGTTTATTAATGACATTCAAAAGAGTGTCTCCTGTGTTGATCTCTGTCTATTTGCTGACGACACTTCTCTTAGTATAAGTAATATTTCCCGTAATCGTCTTGAGATTGACACATTTTTACAATGTAATCTTCTTCTGCAGTGGCTTGCTGATAACAATCTTTCTATTAACTCAGAAAAAACAAAAATAATTGACTTTAAATTGAGGGATAATTCTGTTGAATCGTTCACTTCCAGTGTTCTTATAGGGGAAGCAGAGGTTGAATTTTGTCAACAAGCCAATTTTTTGGGTTTAATAGTTGACTCTCGCTTAGATTTTTCTCAGCATATTGCCAAGGTTTCCAGCAGGGTGAGTACTGGAATATTTGTTCTTCGGAGATTATCCTTGTTTTCAGATTTCAATATCCTTCGTACTGCTTACTTTGGATGCATTTACCCACATCTAAACTATGCTATTGCCATTTGGGGTGCAGAATCAATAAGAACCCTCCAACTCTTCCGTCTACAAAAAAAGGCTGTGAGGTTGATGTTTGGTTTAGGGAGGACAGATTCTTGTAGGGGAACATTTTCCACTCATAACCTTTTGACACTTCCCTGTTTGTATATTTATGATTGCCTTTCTTTCTTGGTGAAGAACAAACTTTTTTTGAAATCTGTAACACCACCCGTTACAACTTTAGACACAACTCTAAATTAGTTGTACCTAAACATAATACAACGTTTTTTGAAAAACACACCTTTTTTTCTGCCATAAAACTTTTCAACAGATTACCCATTTACATTAAATCAGAGCTAGAAGTAACTATATTCAGGAAAAAGTTAAAAGATTTTTTAATTGCTAAAGAATTTTACAGCGTTGCAGATTACATGTCTGATATTGCACCTTAGTTCAGGGATTTTATATTTTTTATATTTTTTGTATTTATTGTATTAATTTTCATTTGTTTTAATATGTTTGTAGATTAATGACGATTTGTCAATGCTATTGTACATAGTCTATGACAATAAAGGATTCTTATTCTTATTCTTATTCTTATTCTTAGGTCTATTGCTTATGTGAAAGCCGCATTTTTGTTATTTTGAGTATTATAAATGTTTAAGAAAGATATGAAATCAACTACCTTTCAGTTTATTGTTTTGTAACTAGTACTATTTCACTAATAACTTACCTTTTAGCAAATTGATATTTTGACCATGTGAACATATGGCCATATGGACATATGAAACGTCACACCATACATTATTTGCTGCCAATGACAAATGTTAAATTTATTTATCAAAAAATTTATTTAAATTAAGTTTGTAAGTTAAATTATACGAAACATAGAGTAGATTAATTAATTAATATTTCAATTTCTGATTGGTCCGTAAATAATGCACAGAAAACAGGCAGGTTTTCTGTCAGGGGTGGGCTTTGTTGCCCATAACTATGTTAAGGCTGTTTTATAACATTGACTAAAAAGAAAAAGAATATTTTTAGGTAGAAAGTCATGGCTATAATAATTCATCTTCTTAATAATACTTCCCTTCTTTACTCTATTGGTTGCTTGCTACTAGCCCCCAAAAATACGAAAAAATATCAAAATCGAGCAATAAACAGAAATAGCTTGAATATTTTCCGAGAGCGTGATTGGTTGGTGATATAATGCATTTTCCATTGGAAATATTTATGAGAAAGTCACGATTGGCCACGCAGTGATGATTGAGCAGAATAATTGATTGACTACGTCCACTCATATATGGACGGCATAATTAATGTCACTTACCGTGCAATTGATCTTATCAATGTGAGTGATTGTTGAACTGCACAGCTAAATTATAATTACCGCAGTAAGTTTCTATCCTTGTCATTAATTTAAAAATAGTTTTCTGTTCTGTAAACCTTCAAAAGCACTAATATTTTTAAAGTTTACAGAGGAATAAGCCAAAAAAAGCCAGGCCAAGTTTTTTTATACAGCTTTATAATAATGTTAACCTATTACATATTTTTTATTTCTAAGAGTTGTAATATTCAAGGGATAATTTTATGATCACGATTTCGTTCTAGTTAGTATTTATGGTTTTAAATCAAATCCTCAAACCTAATTCTAAAATGTCGATAAACATAGTTTTTAGCGAATTTCCCCTATAGGGAAGAAGCTATTACCGTAGGTCTCATGGTAAGACCTAAGCCCGAGACCATGGTAACTTTTCGTTTTAGGGCCACCAGAAGCAAAAAACACCATTCGTTCGAATTTTTATATATCTATCTATCTATCTATATCTATCTATCTATCTATATCTATCTATCTATCTATATATATATATATATATATATATATGTGTGTCTGTCAGCACGATAGCGGCCGTAAAACTGGTCCGATCTTAATGAAATTTGGAACAGACATGTAAAGTGGTAATCGAATGGACGAGTTCGTGAACCAGCCCGATCTGACCACCGGAAGGGGGGGTAAAGGGGGATAAACACCCCCAAAAATGGGTTTTGTGAGTTTTTTACATATAAAAATAAAATTTATCGAATTTTTGTTGGAACCATTGAATTCAGCTCAAAAAAACAAACAATTTAGTGTTTTGAATCATTGCTCTATGTCCATTGGTTACCGAGATATTGAAAGTGGTAAACACAGTACGTTGTCCCAATGTTAACCTTATGGGGAATAAGTAAAATTCTATATCTCGCTTATTTCTCAACATATCTGGATAAATCTTGGTTTGTGGCTTCATCTAGATGAGATCTAATGTATTTTAGTCTAAAATCCCCGAAATTTCAATTTTTGTGGCAGCAAACCTTCATAATCATTCCCCATGTTATCCTTATGGGAAATAAAAAAAAGTCGATATCTTACTTATTTTTTAACATTTCTTCACAAAACTTGGTATATGGCTTCTTCTACTTACGATCTACTAAATAATGAATTAAAACCAACCAGTTTTAACATACCTGTTGCAGCAAACCTGCATAATCATTCCCCATGTTATTCTTATGGAGATTACAAAACATGTGAAATCTCGCTAAGTTGGATTGAAATACCGTTTGTTGTGTTGCATCTGAAATTCGCTGAGTATGCAGGTCTGCTGCAACGGGGGTATTTTTTGCATTGTGGAACATTGATTTTTGCATATAAAAAGGTTGCTATTTATTTCTGAACAAAGAAGTAGAACTTTCAATCCATCCAGAGTAAAAACTCTTCAAATAAAAACTGTTTACAAAATGTACATCCTGCGAAGTATTTTTATTGTTACATTAATTGTTTCAATGGTTTGTGGAAAACTATGAATCAACGTTTGGCAAATAAAAAAAAGAGCTTTTAACAATATGATGGAGTTTTCAATCTATCAAAAAAATTGAATCCATATACATTCGAGATGAGGGCTATAATTCAGCTGTCTTGAACAGCGGGACGCACATCAGCTGACGGTGATCAGCTGATTGCTCGCTTGATTGCCGTGTCCATCATCACCATTCGATGGGCTGTAGGGAACCAATCAAGAAAGTGACTGATTGTTTTATCTTTCATGAACACTAATAAATTTGTCGTAATTAAGTATAGTCGATCTCATCTTTGGTTCTGCGATTCAAAATTAACTGCCGAATTTTTCAGAATATACTGATAAAATGAACGGGTAAAATAAAATATTATATTATTAATAATTTACAGGAAGGCTATAAATTAATTGATATTTTGTTGCTTGTTTATTTTCTAAAAAAAAATGTCAACTACAGTGTTTAAAAGGCTATAGATCGATATTGTTTAGCTTGTTTATTTCCTACAAAAAAGGGTCACCTACATGGAATAGCGCATTGCGCTTATAATTAATTTCAAATTATGTGTGGCTAGCGCCTGGTAGAAGTGTAACGCAAATCGATTGCAGAATATGGATTGCATCGACAGAAAGACAGGCACTACTAATACAGTGACCATCTTAAAGTGTGACACACGATTTTTGTCATTGAAAACAAATATCTTAAAAAGCTTTGACTAAAACGGTACTTAAATTTGGTTCTGTAGTTTCAATTACTCCAACTTTAATTAATCAAAAAATGTTCTAATGTCTACAGTTTTTGTCATTTATGGTCAGAAATAAATATATGAGAGTGCTTAGCTGTGCATCACATGTTTTTTGGTGGGAAATAAAAACACCTTTTTTAATTTTTTTTATACCTTTTTTAATGAGGTTTGTTGTTTCACTTCATTTTAGCGAATTTCCCCTGAAGGGAAGAAGCTATTACCGTAGGTCTCATAGTAAAACCTAAGCCCAAGATCATTATAACTTTTCGTTTTGGGGCCACCAGAAGCAAAAAGCACCATTCGTTCGGATTTTTAGATATATATATGTGTGTGTCTATTTGCATGATAGCGGCCGTAAAAATCGTCCGATCTTGATGAAAATTGGTACAGACGTGTAAAGTGGTAATTGGTGAAAATTGGTACAGACGTAATCACACGGATGAGTTCGTGAACCAGCCCGATTGGACCACCGGAAGGGAGGTCAAAAGGGGTTAAACCCCCCCCCCCAAAAAATGGTTTTTTTAGTTGCTTACAAAGAAAAATCAAATTTAACGAATTTTTGTCGGTACCATCGAATTCAGCTAAAAAAAACAAACTATTTACTACTTTGAATCACTGCTGTATGTCCATTGGATACCGAGATATTGAAAGTGGTAAACACATTACGTTGTCCCAATGTTAACCTTATGGGAAATAAGTAAAATTCTATATCTCGGTTATTTCTCAACATATCTTGATAAAACTTTGTAAATGGCTTCTTCTAGTTCAGATCTACTAAATATTGAATTAAAACCACCCAGTTTTGATATACCTGTAGCAGCAAACCGGCATACTCATTCCCCATGTTGTTCTTATGGAGCTTACCAAAACATGTCAAATCTCGCTATGTTGGATTGAAGTATGTTGTTTTGCATTTGAAATTCGCTGAGTATGCAGGTCTGCTGCAACGGTCTTTTTATTTATTTACACTGAATGGAAACTGATCCTAATACAACAACTGTATCAATTTTCCACTTAGCTAGTGGATAAATTTATCATTATTTTCAAAATTGTGTATTATTGAGTACATTTTGGCAAATCAACTTAGTTTAACAATCAATACCGTCAAAAGGGTTTCCTTTATGCCAATCACAGTATTCTTCCATTTTGGCTTTAAATAAATCTTATTTTTAACAAGTACCCTTTTCATTTTCTGTGTAGGTTTGTTTGATTTTTGAGGATAGTAACATCGAAATAATTATATACATATAGATGCATAAACAGTAATTGGGGAAACTCTCGGTGGTTCGCTTGATAGCTTTTCAAAATAACGTAAGGACTTGTTAGAATTTTTTTATGAAATTTTTAGTTCTCTCAGAATAAACAGTGTTTTTATTTAAGGAGTGTATTCAAAGGTTATCAAACTTCCGATCCATTCAACTTTTGTCAGTGTCATTTTGATATCTGCACAATGTCTTCTTTGTGATTGTCCGAGTTCTTTCATGATCAAAGCCTTTGTCTTGAAGCGGCCGTCACGGAAGTTGCTGCTCCAACAGTTTGGCTGTTTTAACAGTTTTGTTTCGTGATTTTTTCCAAATTAAAGTGCAAAGTTGACGGCATTTTCGTCTCTGAACGATAATTTTAATTCACAATTTCAATTGTAAACATTGTTTTTATCTTTAAATTTACCCACAACTATTGAATTTCTAATAACCCTAGAATATTCCTGACAAATATGTTCGTAATGTTGAAGCTGTCACATTAAATCCTTTGAATTCACCATCAGAAGAAATTGATTAAGATCGTAGTCTTCGATATGCTTTATAACCTTAATAAACATATATATCCTGTCATTTCATATCTTTGTCACATTTACAACAAAATTTTCATATTTGGTTCCTACTTCTGGCCAAATCCGTTTTAAACGCCAAACGATTTTAAATATACATTATTTTGAACAGCTCAATAGCAATGTGCAATAATGTCATAGAAATAATAAGTAAACGTATTTCGTGAGAAAGCCATAATTCAATTTCATTTACTGCAGATTTTCGACAGATCAGCTGGTTAAGTGCAGTTTATATTATTGGACAGATATCTCAATAATGTATTATAAAACAAAGGTGTTTTATTCTTTCAATTATAAAATGTAAAATAATATACAGGAATGTTGAAAAGTCTGGAGGCGTCTTAAATGATTTTCAGTTAAGTTGGTCAGAAGGCTCAAATGTTGCACGTTTAGTTTGAAGATGATGACTTTTGTCACCAGCAGCTTTGCTGTTGTAGTGAGTACAACTTCGGTGCTTCAGTGCTTCAATGGATCATTTCCAGTTGGTTAAAACCATAAAAAACCAAGATAGCCACATACAAAAAACTTTGGAACCACCCTTGTCTGCACTTAGGTTTGAATGAGGACATTTCACAATGTGGCTTTAAAAATCCATTCAATGAACCACAGCAACATTAAGGCTATGGACACAAAATATGACTCCGTTTCGTTTGACCAAACCATTAGTTGATTGATTTACAAAGCCAAAGGATGGAGTGTTAGGTTACGATCTGCTTTTGTGCTCTCTACCTGCTGCATCCTTTATTGAATTAATTACTATTTTCAAAACAGAATTATTTCATTAATGAATGAATGAATTGCTTGCATTATATAAAATAAGGCTTTTGAAATTCAGATGTTAACAAGTCAAATCAAATCTAATCTAGTCTAATCAAAATTTCTTTTTTCATCATCTGTACATCGTTGGTACATTGAATAGACCAATTTTACATATGTACATAATTTACATCACAAATAATTGCAATGTAACATTAAAATATATAACATTAAAAAACTAAGTTTACATCGTTGTAAACAAGAACAAATCCACTTGACAGATGTTGTATCTACTCATCAAGAGATCTTATTTATAAATTTAATCAAAATAAAATAAAGTAACTAATACCATGGATTGCTTCATCATTGTTTTTATTCTATATTCAAAACAACTTATATTTTTTTATGATATCCTCAAAAGGAAGGTGGCTTCTCAACTCTTGAAAATTATAATGGGGCTACAAACTTACTTCATCACAAACTTGGACATCAGTACTGTTGTGTCACCGCAACAACACCTGCTGAGATTTACCCATTAGGCCTTAGTCGCTGATGAGACAACAATGCTGTTGCAATTACACTGATTTGCGGTCTGGAATGGTTTAAGGTGAAGCTACAAGAATCATTAACAAGATTGATTTGTTCTTTTACAAACACACATAATGGACTAACAGTCATGTGCTTTAAACGCCATGCGAACCAGTAGTCATTACTGATTTTAATCCCCCCATACTACATTTTAATTCAGCTCTGCAACACAAATACACTTAATTTATAGAACACATTTCTGAAATTCATTGGTAAACCAATTACCATTTCATAACGACAATAAAAAATATTTGTTTGTTTTCAAACTAAAACCTCAAGGAGTTCCATTTTCAATAAAGGTAAATATACGCTACCTAATGAATTAAAAGCACGTTTAAAGATTACTCAAAAATGTTGTAATAATAAGTTTTTACGATGGAAATAAATGTTTACCTTTCCTTTGATATTCTGACATTTGCACAATGACAGCTTTGTTATCCTCCGAGGTCTTGCTGATCAAAGGCTTCGGCGCAAAGCGACCAACGTGGATGTTGTTTTAATGGGGGTTCTGGTATTCAAGCTGAGTTGGTTTGAAATTAATTTATTTTAACAATGTAAAAGGACTAATACTAAAACTTAAATTAATTAGAAAAATTTGCCAAAAATCCTTTTGGAATTTTGTTTGAAGCTCTTAATCATGTGAACCCGAGCATAAGTTTAATTTCACAAGCCATTTATCTCTTTTACAATAACAAATCATCGCAAATAAAATAATCTGTCAAGTATATTCTTTATTTTAAAACTACATCGCTCACAGTTACACCAAATAGTTTTAATTTAAAGAAAAATTGAAAAACTTGTATTTTGTTAGTTAAATGGGTAGCTTGAAATTATTATTAACCAGTCAATACAAAGCTGTCTGAATAAAATCAGATATCATATTGCAACCTATATAAATAAATATACTCACTTTATTGCTTTCATCTAAACAAACAACAGTATTTTTCTCTTGGGATTACTACAGACTTTGGCAAACCAAATCCCTTTTTTCCTGCCAAACAGTGTGATTCAAAATCTTCATATAGGTTCTTTTGGCAATTGAACATGAATCCTCATTTAATGAAGTATGAGATAAAACTTTATGTTGGTGTAAGGTTAAATAGAAAAGATTAAATTCAGCAACAGCCAAAAATTTAAATTAAATTACAATTTTATTGTCTTAGTGTCATGATTTTATGTAGTGTGCTGCTAATTTTACTTGGCACATCGCCTGTCGGAGTATAAATAAAATAAAGTTTCAACCTTTTTGGTGGAATTAGTGTATAGAGTATTTCAATTTTGTTAAAGTATGATTTTAAATGGGTGGGATTCATTATTTATAAACACAAATTCAAATTATTAGGAAGTGTTTACACAAATGTGTTATGTACTTGCACCCCATTTGTTCTTTTATTTAATATACAGGATTGTAGGAGACGTAAATTTATACACTTTTGAGTTCCTAAAAGTTTCCACTATCTAAGTTTGGCCAAATAAACGTTTTTATAGTCTTATCAAGTAATTTTTGAGAAGCAATTCCTTTTCTTAGTTACTGGTATAATGTTTAAATGTTAACATTGCTAAACTGGTGACCATTTTTTTAACACTTACAAAATGTAATGTTATTTATTTTAATATTGTAAACCTAAGATTTTAAATAAATTTTTAATTGAATAACAGTCCTGTAAAAGTAAACAAAGTGTAAAAAAGAGGTTTTCAAACTGCCTTGGTTTTAATAGAGAAGAGAACCAACTTAAAAGAGTCAAACAAATAAGCCCACACTGACATTTTTAAACCGATACTGGCCAAAAAAGCAGACGCATAAATCCGTTTGCGGTTGTATGTAAGCTAGCAAACCAGATTTATGGTAAACCCATTCCCTTTGTTGTCAAAATAACTTTGTTCTAGCAGAAGGGGGTGGCAGAGAGGAGATGGAGGGGAAAGGGGGTGGGGGTAAGGATCGAGTGATTCTCACCCCTGGCTGTTTACCGAGTTGCTGCTCATGGCTCATTCACCTTTCTGGTTTCATTAAAGTCTTATGTTTGAACACAACAGCTTTGGTATAAAATCTCAGGGATTAACAATTTTCTAGAAATGGAACATCTCATTCTCTAAAAGAAGATTCATTTAGCCGATAATTCATCAAAAGTGAAATACATATGTGAGAGATTGTTAACATGAAATGGTTCAATGACCTATTTCAATTTGTTATCTTTTACTTGTTAACATATCCGAGTTTTACCCATTCTCCAATACCACTATAAAAACACTATAATTTTAAAAACTAATTTTACAAAGATACTACTTTTTTCATTTTTAAATTCTGAATACCGAACAATATTAGTAGTAATGGTTGTATCAAAATTCATTCATGAACTGATTCAAGCAAGTAATCTTAAAAATATAGTGATACCAGATATACGATACGAATATGCACAAAATCAATTCAAATTATTGGATATAATTTTCATTCAATAAAATGTTTATCCTGAGAATCAAAAGTAGGCCTTATGGTGGGTTCCCAGCCATTAAAACATTAAAAAATAAAAAATGTATATGATCTTATATTGTTTAAAAATGCATAATAAAACTAGTCCAATTGTTCACTGGGTATGAATTTTCCTCACCTCCCCCAACACCATTTAGGGCTGTGTGATATATCAATGTGATGTAATACAAAGTACGATCTTGAAGCTAGCAACAAATCATAGCGACAAGAGCATAAAATAACATTATGTGTGACCCCTAGAAAACCCTTTTCAGAAACATTCTTCGCTATTGAACTGATTTTCAAATCTTACTATTGATCTGAGTTGTTATTAGGTTTTATTTGCCAACACACAGAGTACAACTGAGTTCTTATGTTTCAGCGTTGGTACTATGTGTGCCAGAGGACAGCCCAGTGACGTCTCAGCTGTTGGCAGCCCTGGAGAGAGCCAAGATGGCGGCGCTGCCGTCAGCTGTCTTGTTGCTGCTGAGCTTCCAGCCGATAGCGTCGTTGACGTCACAGCTGCAGGTGCTGAGTCCTGCTGCGAGGCAGGCCACACTACTGCTCCATGTGGCCGAGTCCAACCACACTCAGGAGGTCTTGTATTTCCATCTGAAAACAAAGCTTGTGCCTTGTGCATTGATTAAGAAGCTGTAACAGACAGGATGAGGCCAGAGTGCAACTTTATTAAGGAAAAAAAGGACTTTCATACTTTGGACCCCAGTAGGCATACAACACCTTTATAGCAAGTATGAAAACATTACATTACAAAATATTTCAGCAGGGTTAATAACTGTAACGTCGAAAACAGTGCAAGATAAAGATCACTTAATATAAAAGCATTATTTATTTATTAACTCAGAACGTTTGTATCCGAAAACTTTAACTAGATCTGGTGGGTAACTTCATGAAGCCTGAACAGATGTTGTCAGTAGAGTGGTGAGTGAAATAATTTTTTTATTAGAGGAGATCCAAGTTCATTTCTACCAAATGACTTATTAGAAATTTGGTCAGAACTTACTTGGCAATCCTTCATTCTCACATATAATAAGCTAAGACTACTTTTATATTCTAATACCTTTTTTAGAGAAAATGATTTTTCGACTGGTGAAATTGCTGTTTCTCATTAGTATCTAAGAGCAATTAGAGGATTAAAAAATTTCACAGATCTATAAATAATTCTGCTATTGGACTAAAGTTAAGTTTAATTTTTATGGAACACATAAAATTAAACCAAATCTACAATATTGTCTTCATCCAGCAAAAAGTGTAACAGTTCCTCATTACAATGGAAATATAATCAATCCCACTTGAAAATTAACTAAGTGAGATAAATCTATAAACCACTGAGATACACGTAGGTATATCTTGACAATGTAGGGCATGGAAATTATGTAGACGGCACGTGACGAGTCTATAGATGTGGATTAGATGAGATAGTTTAAACAGAATCATGTCCTGAATAAATTCAACAACAAACACGAGGAACCAATCAAATTTGGGTAATGAGTCAACGAGATGAGTTCTCTTGCAAACATTAATTAACTTGTCAATCAAACAGAATCATAGTTTGGCAAAATTTCTAAAACATCTCTTTCTGACAATAGACCATTTACCATATACAGTCCAGTAAATGGCCATTTCCCTGGAGAATTTTCTCGGTCACAACCGATTTGCATGAAAATTTGGATTTAGATTCTATTTACCTTCTACTTCAGAGTTAAAAATGTTTTAAGGGTTGCTAATTACCAGGAGTGGTGCCACCCCTTCTAGGGGGTGAAAATTGTTACATTAAAACTAAGCCCGGAAATGGATATATTGACTAATTCTAAGCAAATTTTGCTCTATAAATTTTTTTTCTTTAAATCAATACTTTTTGAGATGTTCACAATTGAAAGTGGCGATTTCTACCCCCAAAAAACCTCTTTTTCAAATGGTTTTTCACAAATAACTCAAAAACTAAGAGTTTTAGCAGAAAAATTAGGTATAATAAGATAAATTGTAGGTTATAAAAAAACAAATAAAATGGTGGGCTTATGAAGTCTGTAAATCCAGTTGGAGCCAAGTTGTAGCTTGTTTAAGAGTGGTTTTTATTTGTCAAACGCCAAAACACACAATTTCAATGTAAAATATTTAAAAAATAAAACATTTTTCGAGGAAAACTTACTGAACATTTAAAGATTTTAAAGATCATTAAAAGACCTTTAATTTTTTTTTCAAAGTTATTATCATGAAAATTAACGGAGTTATGATCAAAATAAAGTTGGTCAATATTTTTTCGGCGTTAAGATTCTTGAAATGTTAACCCCCAATCAGGACTCAAATTGAAATTAATCTTTACCGCTTTGCAATTCCCCTCAATTATGTGTTTTCCATAGACTCAAGAAGTTTGATCTCTTTTAAGAGCTTATTTGTGAAAAAAAAATGTGAATTTAAAATAAAAAGGGATGTAAGCTATTAAAAAAACATACATTTTCATCAAAATAACTCTAAATCTATAGGCTATTCGTAAAATTTTTTCAGCTGCAAAATAGCAGTATTTGATTTTATAAAAATTTTGATACCTTTTTTTGTTTTTTTGACAATAATTAACAAAGATACAGGCATTCAAAGTCTTCAATTGTCTATAATTACCGATATTTTCAACCCCTTTCAGCTCACCCCTTTTTTTAAAGAGTTAAAAAATACTACTAATAGCTAAAAAAAAAACGTACAAAATGATACTTAGAACACCCTTGTAACTTAAAAACTGACCGAGTTAAGACTGATAAACCAAGTAATATCTTAGCATGTTAAAATTCTAATTGACTTTATTATTCATAAGAATAACATGGGAAGTGAGTATGCAGGTTTGCTGCCTCGGTAATGTAAACGAGTGATTTAAATCTATAATACGGTAGATCTCAACGCGGATGAAGCCACAAACCAAGTTTTATTTAGATATGTAGATAAATAAGCTAGATATAAAGTTTTATTTATTTCCCATAAGGTTAACATTGGGAAGTGAGCACGCAAGTTTGCTACCGTGGGAACGTAAAATAGTGGTTTAAAGCTATAATTATGTGGATCTCAACCAAATGAAGCCGCTTACAAAGTTCTATTATGATACATCGAGAAATAAGCAAGATAAAGAATTTTTTTTATTTCCCATTAGGTTCAATAGCATATTACTTGAAACTTACAAGAAACATAATATTATATAAATTTATACTTATCTAATTAAAAAAATAGATATCATTTAACAATAGAATCTTGTATATTTAAAATGTATTCATGATCAGTTCTTGTCTTTTTGTACTCAGGCATTGTGAAATAAAGAGATGAACCAAGCACATTTGTTTTTTTTGTTTTTACTATTTCCCAATGGCAACAGAATAAACCTTACTCTATGTTGGGCATTACAGCTCGGTATCCATCTATAATATGGGCACTTTAGAAACTGGTTTGGGTTAGAATTAACTACTTACATTTAACTACCATTACATTGTTTTTAAGCAAACTTGAAACAATATTTACTATTGAAGGCTAATAACCTTAATAATCACTTGAAAGTAAGGTTACACTGAAAACCGAATATTAACATTGGGAAGTGAGCACGCAGGTTTGCTGCCACGGTAATGTTAAAAATTAGTGATTTAAAGCTAAATCCCATTGTATCTCAACCAGGTGAAGCCAACACCAAGTTTCATTAAGATATATTGAGAAATAAGTGAGATATAGAATTTTATTTATTTGCCATAATCTATATATATATAAGCCAACATCCATTGACTGACTGATCACAGTTTCTCAAAAACTATAAGACTTAGAACAATGAAACTTGGCACAAATATTCTTTACAGGCTCTAGATGCGTACTAAGAAAGAATTTTGCAATATTTTCTCTCAAAGGCTTGAATGTCGTATATTATGAAATTCAAAATGGCGGCCATTTTTAGCTTTCATAGCTTATTTTCTCATAAACTACAAGAGTTTGCGCCATGAAACTTGACACAAATGTTCTTTATAGGCACTAAATGAGAATAACGAAATGGTTTTTAAAATTTTCTCTCTCTGGCTAAAATAGAGTTTATTATAAAATTCAAATGGGGCTATTTCAGTTTTTAAAACTATGTATGGCAGGCTTATACAATATTTTTAGGGGATAGAAAAAGTACAACATTTAATTTCATTTCGAGTATATGTATATCCACTAGAAACGGAGTTTCAAAATTAAAATTAATTAGGTGATGAAGATTTAAATTTCAAAAATGTACCATTACAACAATAATTTTGCCTTATCGATAGGTATTGTATTAGGGTTGATTTTACCCCTTTAAGAAAAAAAAACAACCCTTAAAACCTTTTTAACTTTGATGTAGAGGCCAAGTAGAGCCAAAATCCAAATTTTGATTCAAGTCGATGGTGACCGAGAAAATTCTCCAGTTTTGCCGTTTTTTACCTTCAGTTACTGGACTAATAGCTGTCTGGAGCAAATTATAAATGCAGTCTTAGTCACTAGTTGTTAGTCTTTATTACCATTTGGTTTATTTTGCATTTTCCTCTTTAATATTTTAGTAGTTAGGCACGTTACACTTAAATGTATGTTTACTTATATTGAGTTTTTACATGTTTTATTAGAGTAATTTAAATTAATTTTAAATTTTTACAAAAAAACTGATTTATGGTATTATTGTCAACATCTGATATATTTTTATATCAGATATCTGATATATTTTTGGTATTTTACAATTGATTTATAATTTTCTGATGAGGGTCTCTTTGTATTTGTCTGGTGTTTTCGTCTGAGGAAATTTTTACTGACAAAAAAATTAATGCATATTGTATACTGCATATTGTAATTAATTGAAAAATAAGAACAGGGTGAAGAGGAAAAAACCATATCCATTCAAAACAATCTACGTAAATAAAAACAATCCCATGAGTGCTAAACACAGAACGTTGTCCCAATGTTAACCTTATCTATCTAATTAAAAACAATTCTACTTCTATGTAATTTAATAACCTTTTTATGTGTGGACCAAATTGGATAATTCTTTTTATGTTTTCTTCGAAGGTATTTGTTAGGACAAGGTTTGTGTGGAATAGGCTACAATTTTCAATTCGACCCTGGGGCTCTCTCCCACTAGCTTTTTAAAGTTATTTGACCATGTATGCATTCTGTAACATGAGAACTATTTCAAATCATAACCATTTGTTAAAATGTAAACAAATATGAATTTGAAATAATTCACAAGGTTGACAACATGCAACAGAATTCAAATTGTTAGCATACAATAACATGAAATAATTAAAAAATGTTGAAAACTTGTGGTTTTAATTTACGCTTGGCTCATTTACTTTTGTAGTTCAAGAATTTTTTAAACTAAAAAGTCTAATCAAAAGTTAGTTTTTGTATTTGAAGAATTCTTATAAAATGACACATGAATCTACCTTTTCAACCAACCAACGTTTTAGGATGTGCATAAATGAAGTTGAATCCTCATAGTTTTATTTGGTTCTAAATAAATTAACTTATGAGTGTGTGAAAAACTGCAGTTTTTTATTTGGCTAGAGAGGTTGAGAAGTATTTGAGTTCATAGTTTACCACAATCATGACTATATTTTAAGTTTAATATAACATTAATTTTGTGTCATTCTGATTCTTAAAAATGCCACATTACCCTCGATGCAACAATCTGAGCCGTAGAGCACGCAAAGCTGTGAATGGAAGACACTTTCAGGCAAGTCAAAATGACAAGCAAAACGAGGCCCAAATTGAATATGAACGTGCTCTATTTAATCTAAATCATCATTAAGGAGATCTTGCATTCAATCCCCATTGAGTTGCATTCAATTATAACACGACAATCGATTACAGTTTATTGCTAATCATAGCTGTTGGCTTAATAAACATTGTGTGTCAACAATTACAATGATTTTAGGTTTCAAAATGAAGCCCCTGTATGTGCTGCGCCAGTGGCCAAGTAAAAATGACACCATTGACATATCAGGTTGAACCAGGCAAAGCTAAAATTCCGACAAATACGTACATCTTTGGGATACCATCAATGCTGATGAAAATTCATTAAATATTGGCAGACTGACCATTCTCCCAGCAAAATATGTCGTAAGTCCGCGAAATATGCATGAGTATGCTCTGGGTGCTGTGTCGGATGTTCGTTATAATGGTATACCAGATTTGTTAATTACGTTCACGTGCAATTCTAAGTGACCAGAAATTCTACAAGAATTATTTTTTGACCAATCTACCATTGATCGCAAGATTTTTTGAAAGATATTTAAATTTACTCATGGGTTTTATTGTTAAGCATTGCATATTTGGCAAGACACGTTGTTGGATGTATTTGGTAGAATGGCAAAAACAGGGGTTGCCACACACAAATCCTTATTTGGTTGGTTGAGAGGATAAGACCAAATGAAATCGATGATGTGATATGAGCGGAAATTCCTAATAAGAAGAAGATCCATTCAACCAAAAGTCAGTTCAATAATTATTATGTTGAACAAATTAATTAATTGAAGCAACAATTCTGCAAGGAAAATACAAAGGCGAAGACATTTTCATTCCATGTATCCAAATGATTCCAAAGTATATGCCTTTTGACTTTAAGCAGCTACAATTTCCAGTGCAGCTTGCATTTGCAATGTCCATTAATAAATCATAAGCAAAGTCGTTGAATGTTTGTGGAATCAACCTTGAAAATTCATGATTTTTCACATGGTCAATTATATGTCGCCTCTTCCCGTGTCGGGACACCGGCAAAATTATTTATTTTTGCGCCAGAAAACAAAATTAACAATATTGTTTATAAAAAAGCTTTAGAATAAAAGATATATTTTTTATATGACTATTTATAATATTTATTCAGACTAAAACTAAAACCAATTATTCATAAGTAAGACAGGACAATGTCTGTCAGGTCAGCTAGTTTATTATAAATTAATAATAGTAATAATTTTAGTATAATAAGATCGGTATAATCCTCAGTTAATCAGACAACTAGCAGAGGGAAGCTCCAACTAGATTTTTTTAATAATTAATTGTTCAATTAACAAAGAGTAAGTAATTGTTTTGGTAGCCATTTTTTTGTTGGTTAAC
Organism: Flexamia atlantica; assembly: GCA_035578135.1. Lineage (NCBI taxonomy): Eukaryota > Metazoa > Arthropoda > Insecta > Hemiptera > Cicadellidae > Flexamia > Flexamia atlantica. Next base: position 24,213,131 of record JAQJVK010000012.1, read on the forward strand.
ATGTATTTTGAACTTAATTGCTAATAACATTTTTTACTCCAAAACAGATAATACTGAGAAAAACTATATCTAGCTACCATCAATATGTATTCTCATTAGGATAAAAATGATTTAGACTACCATTTCAGCGAGCCTTTGTACATTCAGCAAAAACAAAGTTACACAAGGGATCTACCCTCACCCTGCATATTTCATTTGTATCAGCTCTATGAGCACCAACCTCTCATTATATCATTTCTCATATTATTTTGCTAAGTTAACAAATTATCAGCAACCAATATGGGTGTTTTTTTTATTTTTTTTTATTTATAATCATTCTTTTCCATTACCGTTTTAGAATAAATGTTTCACTTCATTTAGACATAAAAAAGTACTACAAATAATCTACTCGACTAAAAAAGTGTAATTTGAAACTAGAACCAACTCTCTGTCTCCTGTGTACAGGAGAGGTTGTGGCCCCTACTTCAGCAAGCACTGCTGCTCGTGGGGATGAACGTCTCCACTCAGCAGCCCCGCGTGCTGACTCTGTCTGACTGGATCGGCACGGCAGACAACGCCACAGGACGGTGGAGGCCTCTCATCAACCTCTACAGTCTGTGAGTTTCTTACCCGTACTAATGATGTGATTTATTTGTCCCAGAGTTTAAAAAAATTATTTAAATTACATGGAAGACTATTTAGTTGTCCTCGTCAGTCTAGGTAATATAATTTTAACAACCTTGCTTTGCCATATGTAGGCCTATTTTGGCTTGTAATTAAATGCTATTGTTTGATGAAATTTTATATTTTACTAGGGGACCCACGCTGCTCCGCAGCAGTAAATTTTGAAAAAAATAACTCAAATAAAATAATTTTTCATTCAAAAAATTTAATGTTACATGCAATGCATTTGGACCGTTCCCGATAAAAACGTAAAAAAATGCTACTGTCGTTGAAATACATAAAATGCAAATGCTTCACAGCTTCAATGTGACTTGCCCGACGCTTGCCTAAGTTGAAAAAGAGGCGCATGAAGGTGGGCCCGGTTATGTAGGAATTTCAGAAAACCAATTGTACCACGATTTATTATCAAATTGGTAATGATTTGTTCCACGAAGGAAAAAGTAGGAATTTAATGAGATATTCTGTACTTAAGTTTTCGGGACAGCGACATACGACTTTTCAAACTAACTATATATTATGCTAAAATACCCCCGTTCAGACCTGCACACTCAGCAAATTTCATATGCAAAAGAACATAGTTCAAGCCAACATGTTTTTGTAAGCTCCATAAGAATAACATGGGGAATGAATATGCTGGTTTGCTGCCACAAAAATGGAAATATCGGGGATTTTAGACTATTATACATTAGATCTCATCTAGATGAAGCCACAAACCAAGTTTTATCGAGATATGTTGAGAAATAAGCAAGATATAGAATTTGACTTACTTCCCATAAGGTTAACACAGGGAACAGGTACTGTGTTTACACTTTCAATATTTCGTTAACTGATGGATATAGACCAGTGATTCAAAACCCTAAATTGTTTGTTTTTGAGCTGATTACAATGGTGCCAACAAAAATTGGATAAATTTTGTTTTTCTATGTACAAAATTAAAAAAAAACCACTAAACCACCCAAAAAAAAACCACAAGGGACAAACACCATTACTGGGGGGGGGGTAAGGGGTTTATCCCCTTTTACCCCCCCTTCCAGTGGTCCGATCGGGCTGGTTCACAAATTCGTCCGATTGCTTATCACTTTGCACGTCTGAACCAAATTTCATTAAGGTCAGGCCATAAACGGACTCGGAAAAGAAAAACCTAATTTATATATAAATAAGATTTGTGTTGTTCGGAATTCAGCAGAGTGCCTCAGGTACGTCCGATCATAATAATCAATAGCTCAAATGAAAACTGGTAATTCACTGAAGGTTCTTAGACTAAAACATATAGAATTATGTAATTAGAACTGGGGAAATATATCTTCAATTGAATTCAAAAATCGGGAAATAATCAAATTTATGTTTTTTGGTCGAGTAATACAGTTGATTAATGAATCCCGATGGTTGATGTCAAATCTGTGTGTACATACCTTTAATTTAAAACCTCAATTATGAAAATCGGTTGAGTAGAAGAGCCAAACGAACTCGGACAAGGAAAATCATATTTAACTTCCATAAGAAATGTAAAGGGAGGAAGTTGCTTTTGTGCATAACTCGAGTAATACGGCAGATAAATGAATGTGGATGCTTGATGGCAAATCTGTATGTGCATACCTTTAATTTAAGACCTCAATTATGATAATCGGTTGAGTAGAAGAGCCGAACGGACTTGGAAAAGAAAAACCAAATTTTTTTAATACATAGATTATTTTTAAATAGTGTATAACCCTTTTTAGGAAAATAATTTGGCTAACCAAGGTGGTTCTTCAAATATTGAGTGGTAAGCGATCTAGTGATAAAAGATCACCAGACTGATCCTAATAAGAAAATGTAATTCAATTCTGAATCCACCTAACATCGATTATTAGGACTATAATTTGTAATCTTATATAATAAATTAATTAATAGCTCTTTTGGCTAATCAATGTTAATAATAGTAAAGCAACAAAATTATTTTATCATTCATCCCTCATATTCTGCTAGATCTTGCATATTTTGGTTAAAAAAACAAACACATCCAGAGGTGTATCCCAATCTTAAAGCAATTTAGTTAATGTACAAAAAACACTATTAAATTCTAAACAAAATATATTTTTGAGACATGTCAACATTTTTGTATGTATATCTGAAATATTTTTTGTTAATGTAATATTAGATTGAAAAATAAATGTTTAAGTCTATAAGAAAAATTAACAACCATGTAGTTTTTTCTTTTACTGCTCTTTCCCTCATATGAGGTTAAACCCTTTTGTAATCACATGATTGCTTCGACGTGCCGCTCGGCTGATTGATGAGACGTCAGCTGTCACATGATGCCGTCACCTGGATCGTTGTAAGATTGAAATATTATTCAACACTGACATCCGCCCTGACAATTATCGGTAAAAGCTCACCTATGTTGACAACCACTTTCTCTCATAACACATTCTATTTGTATTTTGTTCACGTAGTCCTACACAACCTTGTTTATGTTTTCTATGCATGTGATGGTATGTATTTTAAAAATTACACCACACAAGATTGATAAGGTACTTTAATCTCCAATAAAATTGAAAGGGTTTTTCTGATCACGTGGAGCTTTGCAAATACATTTTATCATAAAATATTATTTTCAAATGCACCCATAGTAATTTTGTCTGTTTTGCAGAGAATAATTTTTATTCAAGCTGAAGGTTATTTCTTCACCCTTTTATAGTTGTTTAGAGTTATTAACTTAACTCCATATCCATAAATGATAACGTATTTTAATATTTGAGTCACATTAATCTACAAATTATAGGTGTATTACCTTGTTACTTGTCACCTGATGTGTAGAGCAAAAGAAAACAATTATTTTAACAAAAAATGGTTTATATTACCTTGTTCCGTCAAGTAATCCAAATATACGTAGCAACAGCTACGTAAATTTGGATTACTTGACGGAACAAGGTAATATAAACCATTTTTTGCTAAACATCAGTAATCCGGAGGCTACAATCATGACAATTATTTTACATAACTGGAAAAGAGCTAAACCATTTTTTCTGCCAACTGGTTTTTACTGGTTTATTTCTTAACCCAGGCCAGACCAGAGGCTGCGGGTTGTACCTCTGGAAGAGAGGACAAGAGAATGGGCCAGGCTGAAGTACCAATCCTCCTCGTCTACATCTTTTATTGAAGTTCCAGACTTCTGTGAAGAGGATTGTGACGACCCAGGTAACACAGAGAGGAAGTGTTTTGCACCTATATTTACAAATCAAAAGTTAAAATATTTTACAATAGTTTGTCTGCCATACTTGTATTACTTATTTATACCTTTCAGAATGGTAAAGAATTAGTTTTGTATTGATTCCAGGGACTATAGCTGTAATTTTAAAGTATAATAGTAAGCACAAATGACTCTGTGTTTTTTTAGTAATTTTCAATGGTGAAGTTTTAGAAATAAACAGAAAAATTAAATTTTATACCTTTTTCTGATTATAGAAATAATTTAAAGAAAAATGTATATTCTAAGGTGCAGTTAAAAACGGAAATATCTTCACCCTCTACGATACAAATTGCTTACTGATGAATCATTCCAGGTCTGGTGTCCAGTGGGGTGGAGATGCTTGGAGCCCTCGCCGGCACCTTGGCATCTGTGGCTGTTATACTGCTCGCTGCTCTCATGGCCAGGTGAGAATCAAATACTCTTACTTATTTTCAACAGTTATTTGTTAAAAAAGTTTATTTTTAAAACTAGAGAGGTTTTTCCAAAAATACAAAATGAGCATGAGGGTGCGTCAAGAGTGTATTTCCCCTACTACGATTCACAATAAAGTCATAACCTGAGCCTGCAACACTTCACCTCTAAACATATTTTATATCTAACCAATACCGAAATAAAAAAAATGATGATACAAGTAGATATCAAATCAATAAATACAACGTGAAGAATGTTTTTTTTATCCCTAACAATTTATTGATTAAAGTATAAATATGAATAATTAAACTGATTGAACACTTAAAGAAACACAATGACACTTAACTTTTATTATCATTATTATTACTATAAAACTTTTGCCTATAGTGCAAAGACACCCTTATGATATTATTTTTATTTTATACAATAATTATTTACAGTACTTTTTGCCTACATTTCTGTAGGTTCTTCATTTATAACAGTTCAGGCCGATATAAATGTCATAATTTCCAAATTAACCCCTACATCTCGCCTTCGTGTGTGGCAGGAGGCAGTACCACAAGCGGCAGATGACCAAGGGGCCATGCAAGATCCTCCTGACCTCGGCTGACTTCACCTTCCCCCAGGCACCAGAGTCCAGGAGGGTGAGTGGAACAAACACGAGTGGTATGCCTTATGTGTTCTCTTATTTTTGGAAATTGAAGCAATTTTAATAAAACTTGATACAAACGTTGTTGATCTTATAATTGGATATAATGTAATTGGAACATTTTGTTTTGTTTTAAAGCTTCAAAAAATATATATAAAAATTCAACTAAGAACTTCGACAACTGTTAAATTCTCTAAAATATTTTTAAGAGATGCAGCGGCAGCCCATCACAATTTATATCTTTTTTATTGTGCTGAGGAATCTAAATCTCTTTATAGATTCCTCATTTCTTCGTCTTACCAATTATTTACGCTCTGTATTATTGCAGGACTAACCTTTTGCCCGAAATATTACAATTATTTCAGTTTACTGCAGTTTATTTCAGTGTGAAATGCAGTTTTCAGTGCACTTCACATTTTTACAATGCATCCTCAGCCACCCTAAACTATTTACAGTAAGTACCAGGAGACCAAGCTCTGCTCAGATTAAATAAAAACCAACCTGGGTGTATCAAACAGCTGTTTGATGGCAACAAACAAAATAGCTGTCTGCATCGCGGGAGACTAACACAGACTTTAGTCATTAGAAACAAAAATACTTAATCATCAAATCTCTATTATATTTTGAAATGGATTTTTGCGGACATTTGCCATCACTGATTAGTAAAAAAAAAATCATTGATGATTGTTTTATAATCTATATGTTATATTTACTCTCTATATAATTTTATATAATCTATATATATAAATGTTTTTATATAATTTATAAAAGTTTATTAAGTTTGTTTTTTTATAATTTTGTAATCATTGATGATCTCTGTTATAATTTTATAACCTAAATTAATTATTGAAAACACTTTTAAAATACAAAAAATTTTTCTACTTTTGTTTTGTTTACTAAAACTACTCATATTTTGGCTGTGGATACTACATCACACTGGTGAGGCAATTGCATTGTTAAACTCTAAGCTCCTTCATTTCATCTAGCCACAAACTGGTTGAATAATTTTACTGACATCACTTTACTCGATTGTTTTGTTAACTCCCTACAGTTCTTTTATTCATTTACAACTCACAGAGTAAATTTTGAGCATTAATTTTCGTATTTAAATCTTCTAAACTTGTTGTTGGCCACGGCAGGTGGACGAGGGCATAGAGACGATGCTGTGTTGCTGGCTGCAGCAGCTACAGGAGTTTGGCGGGCCGGACGTGGGGGACAAGCCTGACTTACTGAAGGGCTCTGTTGCTTCGCTCAAGAGCAGCACCAACAGCCGGCCGCTCATATCCGACCCCCGTGCAAGGTACAATGTAAGTACCTTTGTCGTTGCTGACTATATGTGATATTTACGTCGGACCGGACGTGGGGGACAAGCCCTAAAATCTAGTTTGAAACTGCTTCTGTTTATAAACACTTAAGCTTCAACATGTTTCTTCTCACTTTCTCTAATGTTTGTACGTATGTAAAAAAAAAGAACAGGAAAATTCTTCTTGTTATCTTTCTATATTTTTTTGTTATTATTTTATTACTATATTACATTATATTATTTCTAAAATAAGTTTTTAATTAATTTTATAACAAGAAACTGAATTTGAACTATAAGATTTAATACAAATGCTAACACCTCAAAGAAATATGAAATTCAAAAACAAAAACCATTTAGTAGTTTTGAATGGTTTTCATCAACCTAAGCAGTAGCAGATAGGAGACATGTTAGTGCAAACAATGAGTAATAGTGGGTTAGTAATTAAGTCTGTAATTAAGTAAGTATGTGGTTAGTAAAATGTTGTTCTTTTTTCTTTAAAACAAATCACTACGAAATACAGAAAATTGATGCAATTAATAGTACAACCACAATATAAAAATGCTAATTTAATTTGTTTTCCTTTACTTTATAGGGAGACCTTGTGCAGTTGAAGCCTTTGCCACCTCAAGGGAGTGCCTACGAGCTCAAATCAAAAGCTCTCGATGTTCTGGTGATGGTAAGTACTTTGAGAACTCCAAATGCAATCCTTGAAAGTTGATTGTTAATTTGTTTTTCCTCTAGCAACATTTTCCAAAAGCTTGGAAAGTTTTAGGAGGGGATACATTAACATAATGTAATAAAAATCCATAGGGCTTTCCCAAAGCCTGGATTATTTTAGGAGTTTTTACCCTATGACTTCATTTTTCAATGGCGGGGGGGTCAGGCAAATTATGACAGAAGGATGATTGTAGGGAGGGGGGGTCCAAAAATTACCAAAAAGTGATGATGTAATTTATGAACGGCCTCATAGTGGATTTTGTTTTATGAAATTAATCTAAGTAATATTATAAATGAGAAACTTCTGATGTATTGAAAGTTCTAATGTTTGTGACTCGATCACACAAAAACCACTGAACCGACTGGGTTTAAAATTCACACAAAAGTAGATCTAGAAACTCCTTCAACATGAATAGGACTGTGCGCTTCCTTAAAAACTCCTCAGGCTATGCCCCATGAATGTCCTTAGTTTCAATGTTTGCATTTTAGATGAGTATAAACATTAAAATATCGAAAATACTCAATAGCCGTGGGTACCAGTTTTATAGTTCAAAGAGCAGAAGTAAGATCAGATGTAATTTTTATTGTGAGCGAAGCCACAGGCAACTGCTAGTTAGAAATATATTTTAGTAAGTGCATTAACCACTAAAACTTACAGTTCCTAAAAAATCAACATACCATTTTTATATTTTGTGGTGAAGAATTAAGTATTGCTACAAATATAGTTCAAGCCATAAACCATATTGGAAGCCCCAGCATAACCACATATTTCTTTGGGAGAATCTAAAGCCTACACGTAGGAAAGAAAATACATGGTCAGCTTTACCATGGAACATTACCATGGAAGAGAGAACCACACCAGCCTATCTTCCTGCTGCAGTACATCACACAAAAATTCACTTTCTATATCCTGAGGTTCTTCTAGGTCATACGCAAAAAAGACAACCTCCCAGGATCCCTCCTTGCTGTTAAGAATATTCCAGGATCCTCCATCCTGGCAGAGTTTAGAACTGAGTTTATTTTTCACTCCAGGACTTAGGCACAG